>CM076975.1:39628066-39966201 GCA_039105355.1 Benthosema pterotum | reverse complement strand
CGAAAAATGTCGAAATTTTTGAAAAAACGCAAAGGCTATAGCCTTAAAGTTTTTCATCGTTTTGAGGTTTTTTGAAAAAAATGAAAAAAAATGACAAAAATCTGGCAAAAGCGCAAGGCTATAGCCTTACGGTCTTGCACAGCAGGCCGTTTTTTCAATCATTTTGAGCATTTTTGAGCATTTTTCGAAAAAATGTCGAAAATTTTGAAAAAACGCAAAGGCTATAGCCTTACGGTTTTTCATCGTTTTGAGGTTTTTGAACGAAAAAATGACCAAAAAATGACAAAATCTGGCAAAAAGCGCAAAGCTATAGCCTTTCGGTCTTGCACAGCATGCCGTTTTTCATCATTTTGAGTTTTTGAGCATTTTAGAAAAATGTCGAATTTTTGAAAAAAAACGCAAGGCTATTGCCTTACGGTTTTCAACGTTTTGAGGTTTTCGAAAAATGACAAAAATGAAAAACGCAAAGCGCAAGGCTATAGCCTTACGGTTTTTCATCGTTTTGAGGTTTTTCGAAAAAAAAATGACAAAAAATGACAAAATCTGGCAAAAGCGCAAGGCTATAGCCTTACGGTCTTGCACAGCATGCTGTTTTTCATCATTTTGAGCATTTTTGAGCATTTTCGAAAAATGTCGAAATTTTGAAAAAACGCAAAGGCTATAGCCTTACGTTTTTCATCGTTTTGAGGTTTTTTGAAAAATGACAAAAAATGACAAAATCTGGCAAAAAGCGCAAGGCTATAGCCTTACGGTCTTGCACAGCATGCCGTTTTTCATCATTTTGAGCATTTTTGAGCATTTTCGAAAAATGTCGAAATTTTGAAAAAAAAACGCAAAGGCTATAGCCTTACGGTTTTTAATCGTTTTGAGGTTTTTTGAAAAAAAAAATGACAAAAAATGACAAAATCTGCAAAATGCGCAAGGCTATAGCCTTACGGTCTTGCACAGCATGCCGTTTTTCATCATTTTGAGCATTTTTGAGCATTTTCGAAAATGTCGAAATTTTGAAAAAACGCAAAGGCTATAGCCTTACGGTTTTTCATCGGTTTGAGGTTTTTCGAAAAATGACAAAAAATGACAAAATCTGGCAAAAGCGCAAGGCTATAGCCATACGGTCTTGCACAGCATGCCGTTTTTCATCATTTTGAGCATTTTTGAGCATTTTCGAAAAATGTCGAAATTTTGAAAAAAAGCAAAGGCTATAGCCTTACGGTTTTCCTTTTTCGTTTTGAGGTTTTTCGAAAAAATGACAAAAAATGACAAAATCTGGCAAAAGCGCAAGGCTATAGCCTTACGGTCTTGCACAGCATGCCGTTTTTCATCATTTTGAGCATTTTTGAGCATTTTAGAAAAATGTCGAAATTTTGAAAAAACGCAAAGGCTATAGCCTTATGGTTTTTCATCGTTTTGAGGTTTTTCGAAAAATGACAAAAAATGACAAAATCTGGCAAAAGCGCAAGGCTATAGCCTTACGGTCTTGCACAGCATGCTGTTTTTCATCATTTTGAGCATTTTTGAGCATTTTCGGAAAATGTCGAAATTTTGTAAAAAAAAACGCAAAGGCTATAGCCTTACGGTTTTTCATCGTTTTGAGGTTTTTCGAAAAATGACAAAAAATGACAAAATCTGGCAAAAGCGCAAGGCTATAGCCTTACGGTCTTGCACAGCATGCCGTTTTTCATCATTTTGAGCATTTTTGAGCATTTTCGAAAAATGTCGAAATTTTGAAAAAATGCAAAAGCCTTACGGTTTTTCATCGTTTTGAGTTTTTTCGAAAAATGACAAAAAATGACAAAATCTGGCAAAAGCGCAAGGCTATAGCCTTACGGTCTTGCACAGCATGCCGTTTTTCATCATTTTGAGCATTTTTGAGCATTTTCGAAAATGTCGAAATTTTTGAAAAAAACGCAAAGGCTATAGCCTTACGGTTTTTCATCGTTTTGAGGTTTTTCGAAAAATGACAAAAAATGACAAAATCTGGCAAAAGCGCAAGGCTATAGCCTTACGGTCTTGCACAGCATGCCGTTTTTCATCATTTTGAGCATTTTTGAGCATTTTCGAAAAATGTCGAAATTTTGAAAAACGCAAAGGCTATAGCCTTAGGTTTTTCATCGTTTTGAGGTTTTTTCGAAAAAAAATAATGACAAAAAAAAATGACAAATCTGGCAAAAGCGCAAGGCTATAGCCTTACGGTCTTGCACAGCATGCCGTTTTTCATCATTTTGAGCATTTTTGAAAAATTTCGAAATTTTGAAAAAACGCAAAGGCTATAGCCTTACGGTTTTTCATCGTTTTGAGGTTTTTCGAAAAATGACAAAAATGACGAAAATCTGCAAAAGGCCAAGGCTATAGCCTTACGGTCTTGCACAGCATGCCGTTTTTCATCATTTTGAGCATTTTGAGCATTTTCGAAAAATGTCGAAAATTTGAAAAAAACGCAAAGGCTATAGCCTTACGGTTTTTCATCGTTTTGAGGTTTTTCGAAAAATGACAAAAAAATGACAAAATCTGGCAAAAAAGCGCAAGGCTATAGCCTTACGGTCTTGCACAGCATGCCGTTTTTCATCATTTTGAGCATTTTTGAGCATTTTAGAAAAATGTCGAAATTTTGAAAAAACGCAAAGGCTATAGCCTTACGGTTTTTCATCGTTTTGAGGTTTTTCGAAAAATGACAAAAAATGACAAAATCTGGCCAAAAGCGCAAGGCTATAGCATTACGGTCTTGCACAGCATGCCGTTTTTCATCATTTTGAGCATTTTTGAGCATTTTTGAAAAAAATCGAAATTTTGAAAAAACGCAAAGGCTATAGCCTTACGGTTTTTCATCGTTTTGAGGTTTTTCGAAAAATGACAAAAAATGACAAAATCTGGCAAAAGCGCAAGGCTATAGCCTTACGGTCTTGCACAGCATGCCGTTTTTCATCATTTTGAGCATTTTTGAGCATTTTTGAAAAATTTTCGAATTTTGAAAAAAACGCAAAGGCTATAGCCTTACGGTTTTTCATCGTTTTGAGGTTTTTCGAAAAAATGGACAAAAAATGACAAAATCTGGCAAAAGCGCAAGGCTATAGCCTTACGGTCTTGCACAGCATGCCGTTTTCATCATTTTGAGCATTTTTGAGCATTTTCGAAAAATGTCGAAATTTTGAAAAAACGCAAAGGCTATAGCCTTACGGTTTTTCATCGTTTTGAGGTTTTTCGAAAAATGACAAAAAATGACAAAATCTGGCAAAAAAAGCATAGGCTATAGCCTTACGGTCTTGCACAGCATGCGTTTTTCATTCATTTTGAGCATTTTGAGCATTTTCGAAAAATGTCGAAATTTTGAAAAAACGCAAAGGCTTGCCTTACGTTTTTCATCGTTTTGAGGTTTTTCGAAAAAATGACAAAAAATGACAAAATCTGGCAAAAACGCAAGGCTATAGCCTTACGGTCTTGCACAGCATGCCGTTTTTCATCATTTTGAGCATTTTTGAGCATTTTCGAAAAATGTCGAAATTTTGAAAAAACGCAAAGGCTATAGCCTTACGGTTTTTCATCGTTTTGAGGTTTTTCGAAAAATGACAAAAAATGACGAAATCTGGCAAAAACACAAGGCTATAGCTTACGGTCTTGCACAGCATGCCGTTTTTTCATCATTTTGAGCATTTTTGAGCATTTTCGAAAAATGTCGAAATTTTGAAAAAACGCAAAGGCTATAGCCTTACGGTTTTTCATCAATTTTGAGGTTTTTCGAAAAATGACAAAATGACAAAATCTGGCAAAAGCGCAAGGCTATAGCTTACGGTCTTGCCACAGCATGCTGTTTTTCATCATTTTGAGCATTTTTGAGCATTTTCGAAAAATGTCGAAATTTTGAAAAAACGCAAAGGCTATAGCCTTACGGTTTTTCATCGTTTTGAGTTTTTTCGAAAAATGACAAAAAATGACAAAATCTGGCAAAAGGCAAGGCTATAGCCTTACGGTCTTGCACAGCATGCCGTTTTTCATCATTTTGAGCATTTTTGAGCATTTTCGAAAAATGTCGAAATTTTGAAAAAACACAAAGGCTATAGCCTTACGGTTTTTCATCGTTTTGAGGTTTTTCGAAAAATGACAAAAATGACAAAATCTGGCAAAAACGCAAGGCTATAGCCTTACGGTCTTGCACAGCATGCCGTTTTTCATCATTTTGAGCATTTTTGAGCATTTTCGAAAAATGTCGAAATTTTGAAAAAACGCAAAGGCTATAGCCTTTCGGTTTTTCATCGTTTTGAGGTTTTTCGAAAAATGACAAAAATGACAAAATCTGGCAAAAGCGCAAGGCTATAGCCTTACGGTCTTGCACAGCATGCCGTTTTTCATCATTTTGAGCATTTTTGAGCATTTTCGAAAAATGTCGAAATTTTGGAAAAAACGCAAAGGCTATAGCCTTACGGTTTTTCATCGTTTTGAGGTTTTTCGAAAAATGACAAAAAATGACAAAAATCTGGCAAAAGCGCAAGGCTATAGCCTTACGGTCTTGCACAGCATGCTTTTTTCATCATTTTGAGCATTTTTGAGCATTTTCGAAAAATGGCGAAATTTTGAAAAAAACGCAAAGGCTATAGCCTTACGGTTTTTATCGTTTTGAGGTTTTTTCGAAAATGACAAAAAATGTACAAAATCTGGCAAAAGCGCAAGGCTATAGCCTTACGGTCTTGCACAGCATGCTTTTTTCATCATTTTGAGCATTTTTGAGCATTTTCGAAAAATGTCGAAATTTTGAAAAAACGCAAAGGCTATAGCCTTACGGTTTTTCATCGTTTTGAGGTTTTTCGAAAAATGACAAAAAATGACAAAATCTGGCAAAGGCGCAAGGCTATAGCCTTACGGTCTTGCACAGCATGCCGTTTTTCATCATTTTGAGCATTTTTGAGCATTTTCGAAAAATGTCGAAATTTTGAAAAAAACGCAAAGGGCTATAGCCTTCGGTTTTTCATCGTTTTGAGGTTTTTCGAAAAATGACAAAAATGACAAAATCTGGCAAAAACGCAAGGCTATAGCCTTACGGTCTTGCACAGCATGCCGTTTTTCATCATTTTGAGCATTTTTGAGCATTTTCGAAAAATGTCGAAATTTTGAAAAAACGCAAAGGCTATAGCCTTACGGTTTTTCATCATTTTGAGGTTTTTCGAAAAATGACAAAAATGAAAAATCTGGCAAAAGCGCAAGGCTATAGCCTTACGGTCTTGCACAGCATGCCGTTTTTCATAATTTTGAGCATTTTTGAGCATTTTCGAAAAATGTCGAAATTTTGAAAAAACGCAAAGGCTATAGCCTTACGGTTTTTCATCGTTTTGAGGTTTTTCGAAAAATGACAAAAAATGACAAAATCTGGCAAAAGCGCAAGGCTTTAGCCTTACGGTCTTGCACAGCATGCCGTTTTTCATCATTTTGAGCATTTTTGAGCATTTTCGAAAAATGTCGAAATTTTGAAAAAACGCAAAGGCTATAGCCTTACGGTTTTTCATCGTTTTGAGGTTTTTCGAAAAATGACAAAAAATGACGAAATCTGGCAAAAGCGCAAGGCTATAGCCTTACGGTCTTGCACAGCATGCCGTTTTTCATCATTTTGAGCATTTTTGAGCATTTTCGAAAAAATGTCGAAATTTGAAAAAACGCAAAGGCTATAGCCTTACGGTTTTTCATCGTTTTGAGGTTTTTCGAAAAATGACAAAAATGACAAAATCTGGCAAAAAAGCGCAAGGCTATAGCCTTACGGTCTTGCACAGCATGCCGTTTTTCATCATTTTGAGCATTTTTGAGCATTTTCGAAAAATGTCGAAATTTTGAAAAAACGCAAAGGCTATAGCCTTACGGTTTTTCATCGTTTTGAGGTTTTTTCGAAAAATGACAAAAAATGACAAAATCTGGCAAAAGCGCAAGGCTATAGCTTACGGTCTTGCACGCATGTTTTTTCATCATTTTGAGCATTTTTGAGCATTTTCGAAAAATGTCGAAATTTTGAAAAAAACGCAAAGGCTATAGCCTTACGGTTTTTCATCGTTTTGAGGTTTTTCGAAAAATGACAAAAAATGACAAAATCTGGCAAAAGCGCAAGGCTATAGCCTTACGGTCTTGCACAGCATGCCGTTTTTCATCATTTTGAGCATTTTTGAGCATTTTCGAAAAATGTCGAAATTTTGAAAAAACGCAAAGGCTATAGCCTTACGGTTTTTCATCGTTTTGAGGTTTTTCGAAAATGACAAAAAATGACAAAATCTGGCAAAAAGCGCAAGGCTATAGCCTTACGGTCTTGCACAGCATGCCGTTTTTCATCATTTTGAGCATTTTTGAGCATTTTCGAAAAATGTCGAAATTTTGAAAAAACGCAAAGGCTATAGCCTTACGGTTTTTCATCGTTTTGAGGTTTTTCGAAAAATGAAAAAAAAAATGACAAAATCTGGCAAAAGCGCAAGGCTATAGCCTTACGGTCTTGCACAGCATGCCGTTTTTCATCATTTTGAGCATTTTTGAGCATTTTCGAAAAATGTCGAAATTTTGAAAAAACGCAAAGGCTATAGCCTTTTGGTTTTTCATCGTTTTGAGGTTTTTCGAAAAATGACAAAAAATGACAAAATCTGGCAAAAGCGCAAGGCTATAGCCTTACGGTCTTGCACAGCATGCCGTTTTTCATCATTTTGAGCATTTTTGAGCATTTTCGAAAAATGTCGAAATTTTGAAAAAACGCAAAGGCTATAGCCTTACGGTTTTTCATCGTTTTGAGGTTTTTCGAAAAATGACAAAAAATGACAAAATCTGGCAAAAGCGCAAGGCTATAGCCTTACGGTCTTGCACAGCATGCCGTTTTTCATCATTTTGAGCATTTTTGAGCATTTTTGAAAAATGTCGAAATTTTGAAAAAAAACCAAAGGCTATAGCCTTACGGTTTTTCATCGTTTTGAGGTTTTTCGAAAAATGACAAAAAATGACAAAATCTGGCAAAAGCGCAAGGCTATAGCCTTACGGTCTTGCACAGCATGCGTTTTTCATCATTTTGAGCATTTTTGAGCATTTTCGAAAAAATGTCGAAATTTTGAAAAAAACGCAAAGGCTATAGCCTTACGGTTTTTCATCGTTTTGAGGTTTTTCGAAAAAAATGACAAAAAATGACAAAATCTGGCAAAAGCGCAAGGCTATAGCCTTACGGTCTTGCACAGCATGCTGTTTTTTCATCATTTTGAGCATTTTTGAGCATTTCGAAAAATGTCGAAATTTTGAAAAAACGCAAAGGCTATAGCCTTACGGTTTTTCATCGTTTTGAGGTTTTTCGAAAAATGACAAAAAATGACAAAATCTGGCAAAAGCGCAAGGCTATAGCCTTACGGTCTTGCACAGCATGCCGTTTTTTCATCATTTTGAGCATTTTTGAGCATTTTCGAAAAATGTCGAAATTTTGAAAAAACGCAAAGGCTATAGCCTTACGGTTTTTCATCGTTTTGAGGTTTTTCGAAAAATGACACAAAAAATGACAAAATCTGGCAAAAGCGCAAGGCTATAGCCTTACGGTCTTGCACAGCATGCCGTTTTTTCATCATTTTTGAGCATTTTTGAGCATTTTCGAAAAATGTCGAAATTTTGAAAAAACGCAAAGGCTATAGCCTTACGGTTTTTCATCGTTTTGAGGTTTTTCGAAAAATGACAAAATCTGGCAAAAGCGCAAGGCTATAGCCTTACGGTCTTGCACAGCATGCCGTTTTTCATCATTTTGAGCATTTTTGAGCATTTTCGAAAAATGTCGAAATTTTGAAAAAAACGCAAAGGCTATAGCCTTACGGTTTTTCATCGTTTTGAGGTTTTTCGAAAAATAACAAAAAATGACGAAATCTGGCAAAAACGCAAGGCTATAGCCTTACGGTCTTGCACAGCATGCCGTTTTTCATCATTTTGAGCATTTTTGAGCATTTTCGAAAAATGTCGAAATTTTGAAAAAACGCAAAGGCTATAGCCTTACGGTTTTTCATCGTTTTGAGGTTTTTGAAAAATGACAAAAAATGACAAAATCTGGCAAAAGCGCAAGGCTATAGCCTTACGGTCTTGCACAGCATGCCGTTTTTCATCATTTTGAGCATTTTTGAGCATTTTCGAAAAATGTCGAAATTTTGAAAAAACGCAAAGCCTATAGCCTTAATGTTTTTCATCGTTTTGAGGTTTTTCGAAAAATGACAAAAAATGACAAAATCTGGCAAAAGCGCAAGGCTATAGCCTTACGGTCTTGCACAGCATGCTGTTTTTCATCATTTTGAGCATTTTTGAGCATTTTCGAAAAATGTCGAAAATTTGAAAAAAGCGCAAGGCTATAGCCTTACGGTTTTTCATCGTTTTGAGGTTTTTCGAAAAATGACAAAAAATGACAAAATCTGGCAAAAGCGCAAGGCTATAGCCTTACGGTCTTGCACAGCATGCGTTTTTCATCATTTTGAGCATTTTTGAGCATTTTCGAAAAATGTCGAAATTTTGAAAAAACGCAAAGGCTATAGCCTTACGGTTTTTCATCGTTTTGAGGTTTTTCGAAAAAATGACAAAAAATGACAAAATCTGGCAAAAGCGCAAGCTATAGCCTTACGGTCTTGCACAGCATGCCGTTTTTCATCATTTTGAGCATTTTTGAGCATTTTCGAAAAATGTCGAAATTTTGAAAAAACGCAAAGGCTATAGCCTTACGGTTTTTCATCGTTTTGAGGTTTTTCGAAAAATGACAAAAAAATGACAAAATCTGGCAAAAGCGCAAGGCTATAGCCTTACGGTCTTGCACAGCATGCCGTTTTTCATCATTTTGAGCATTTTTGAGCATTTTCGAAAAATGTCGAAATTTTGAAAAAACGCAAAGGCTATAGCCTTACGGTTTTTCATCGTTTTGAGGTTTTTCGAAAAATGACAAAAAATGACAAAATCTGGCAAAAGCGCAAGGCTATAGCCTTACGGTCTTGCACAGCATGCCGTTTTTCATCATTTTGAGCATTTTTGAGCATTTTCGAAAAATTCGAAATTTTGAAAAAACGCAAAGGCTATAGCCTTACGGTTTTCATCGTTTTGAGGTTTTTCGAAAAATGACAAAAAATGACAAAATCTGGCAAAAGCGCAAGGCTATAGCCTTACGGTCTTGCACAGCATGCCGTTTTTCATCATTTTGAGCATTTTTGAGCATTTTCGAAAAATGTCGAAATTTTGAAAAAACGCAAAGGCTATAGCCTTACGGTTTTTCATCGTTTTGAGGTTTTTCGAAAAATGACAAAAATGACAAAATCTGGCAAAAGCGCAAGGCTATAGCCTTACGGTCTTGCACAGCATGCTGTTTTTCATCATTTTGAGCATTTTTGAGCATTTTCGAAAAATGTCGAAATTTTGAAAAAACGCAAAGGCTATAGCCTTACGGTTTTTCATCGTTTTGAGGTTTTCGAAAAATGACAAAAAATGACAAAATCTGGCAAAAGCGCAAGGCTATAGCCTTACGGTCTTGCACAGCATGCGTTTTTCATCATTTTGAGCATTTTTGAGCATTTTCGAAAAATGTCGAAATTTTGAAAAAAACGCAAAGGCTATAGCCTTACGGTTTTTCATCGTTTTGAGGTTTTTCGAAAAATGACAAAAAATGACAAATCTGGCAAAAGCGCAAGGCTATAGCCTTACGGTCTTGCACAGCATGCCGTTTTTCATCATTTTGAGCATTTTTGAGCATTTTCGAAAAATGTCGAAATTTTGAAAAAACGCAAAGGCTATAGCCTTACGGTTTTTCATCGTTTTGAGGTTTTTCGAAAAATGACAAAAAAATGACAAAATCTGGCAAAAGCGCAAGGCTATAGCCTTACGGTCTTGCACAGCATGCCGTTTTTCATCATTTTGAGCATTTTTTGAGCATTTTCGAAAATGTCGTCGAAATTTTGAAAAAACGCAAAGGCTATAGCCTTACGTTTTTCATCGTTTTGAGGTTTTTTAAAAATGACAAAAAATGACAAAATCTGGCAAAAGCGCAAGGCTATAGCCTTACGGTCTTGCACAGCATGCCGTTTTTCATCATTTTGAGCATTTTTGAGCATTTTCGAAAAATGTCGAAATTTTGAAAAAACGCAAAGGCTATAGCCTTACGGTTTTTCATCGTTTTGAGGTTTTTCGAAAAATGACAAAAAATGACAAAATCTGGCAAAAGCGCAAGGCTATAGCCTTACGGTCTTGCACAGCATGCCGTTTTTCATCATTTTGAGCATTTTTGAGCATTTTCGAAAAATGTCGAAATTTTGAAAAAGCGCAAAGGCTATAGCCTTACGGTTTTTCATCGTTTTGAGGTTTTTCGAAAAATGACAAAAAATGACAAAATCTGGCAAAAAGCGCAAGGCTATAGCCTTACGGTCTTGCACAGCATGCCGTTTTTCATCATTTTGAGCATTTTTGAGCATTTTCGAAAAATGTCGAAATTTTGAAAAAACGCAAAGGCTATAGCCTTACGGTTTTTCATCGTTTTGAGGTTTTTCGAAAAATAACAAAAAATGACAAAATCTGGCAAAAACGCAAGGCTATAGCCTTACGGTCTTGCACAGCATGCCGTTTTTCATCATTTTGAGCATTTTTGAGCATTTTCGAAAAATGTCGAAATTTGAAAAAACGCAAAGGCTATAGCCTTACGGTTTTTCATCGTTTTGAGGTTTTTCGAAAAATGAAAAAAATGACAAAATCTGGCAAAAGCGCAAGGCTATAGCCTTACGGTCTTGCACAGCATGCCGTTTTTCATCATTTTGAGCATTTTTGAGCATTTTCGAAAAATGTCGAAATTTTGAAAAAAACGCAAAGGCTATAGCCTTACGGTTTTTCATCGTTTTGAGGTTTTTCGAAAAAATGACAAAAAATGACAAAATCTGGCAAAAGCGCAAGGCTATAGCTTACGGTCTTGCACAGCATGCCGTTTTTCATCATTTTGAGCATTTTTGAGCATTTTCGAAAAATGTCGAAATTTTGAAAAAACGCAAAGGCTATAGCCTTACGGTTTTTCATCGTTTTGAGGTTTTTCGAAAAATGACAAAAAATGACAAAATCTGGCAAAAGCACAAGGCTATAGCCTTACGGTCTTGCACAGCATGCCGTTTTTCATCATTTTGAGCATTTTTGAGCATTTTCGAAAAATGTCGAAATTTTGAAAAAACGCAAAGGCTATAGCCTTACGGTTTTTCATCGTTTTGAGGTTTTTCGAAAAATGACAAAAAATGACAAAATCTGGCAAAAGCGCAAGGCTATAGCCTTACGGTCTTGCACAGCATGCTGTTTTTCATCAATTTGAGCATTTTTGAGCATTTTCGAAAAATGTCGAAATTTTGAAAAACGCAAAGGCTATAGCCTTACGGTTTTTCATCGTTTTGAGGTTTTTCGAAAAATAACAAAAAAATGACAAAATCTGGCAAAAACGCAAGGCTATAGCATTACGGTCTTGCACAGCATGCCGTTTTTCATCATTTTGAGCATTTTTGAGCATTTTCGAAAAATGTCGAAATTTTGAAAAAACGCAAAGGCTATAGCCTTACGGTTTTTCATCGTTTTGAGGTTTTTTGAAAAATGACAAAAAATGACAAAATCTGGCAAAACGCAAGGCTATAGCCTTACGGTCTTGCACAGCATGCCGTTTTTCATCATTTTGAGCATTTTTGAGCATTTTCGAAAAATGTCGAAATTTTGAAAAAACACAAAGGCTATAGCCTTACGGTTTTTCATCGTTTTGAGGTTTTTCGAAAAATGACAAAAAATGACAAAATCTGGCAAAAGCGCAAGGCTATAGCCTTACGGTCTTGCACAGCATGCCGTTTTTCATCATTTTGAGCATTTTTGAGCATTTTCGAAAAATGTCGAAATTTTGAAAAAACGCAAAGGCTATAGCCTTACGGTTTTTCATCGTTTTGAGGTTTTTCGAAAAATGACAAAAAATGACAAAATCTGGCAAAAGCGCAAGGCTATAGCCTTACGGTCTTGCACAGCATGCTGTTTTCATCATTTTGAGCATTTTTGAGCATTTTCGAAAAATGTCGAAATTTTGAAAAAAAGCAAAGGCTATAGCCTTACGGTTTTTCATCGTTTTGAGGTTTTTCGAAAAATGACAAAAAATGACAAAATCTGGCAAAAGCGCAAGGCTATAGCCTTACGGTCTTGCACAGCATGCCGTTTTTCATCATTTTGAGCATTTTTGAGCATTTTCGAAAAATGTCGAAATTTTGAAAAAACGCAAAGGCTATAGCCTTACGGTTTTTCATCGTTTTGAGGTTTTTCGAAAAATGACAAAAAATGACGAAATCTGGCAAAAAACACAAGGCTATAGCATTACGGTCTTGCACAGCATGCCGTTTTTCATCATTTTGAGCATTTTTGAGCATTTTCGAAAAATGTCGAAATTTTGAAAAAACGCAAAGGCTATAGCCTTACGGTTTTTCATCGTTTTGAGGTTTTTCGAAAAATGAAAAAAATGACAAAATCTGGCAAAAGCGCAAGGCTATAGCCTTACGGTCTTGCACAGCATGCCGTTTTTCATCATTTTGAGCATTTTTGAGCATTTTGAAAAATGTCGAATTTTGGAAAAAACGCAAAGGCTATAGCCTTACGGTTTTTCATCGTTTGAGGTTTTTCGAAAAAATGACAAAAAATGACAAAATCTGGCAAAAGCGCAAGGCTATAGCCTTACGGTCTTGCACAGCATGCCGTTTTTCATCATTTTGAGCATTTTTGAGCATTTTCGAAAAATGTCGAAATTTTGAAAAAACGCAAAGGCTATAGCCTTACGGTTTTTCATCGTTTTGAGGTTTTTCGAAAAATGACAAAAAATGACAAAATCTGGCAAAAGCGCAAGGCTATAGCCTTACGGTCTTGCACAGCATGCCGTTTTTCATCATTTTGAGCATTTTTGAGCATTTTTGAAAAATGTCGAAATTTTGAAAAAACGCAAAGGCTATAGCCTTACGGTTTTTCATCGTTTTGAGGTTTTTCGAAAAAATAACAAAAATGACGAAATCTGGCAAAAACGCAAGGCTATAGCATTACGGTCTTGCACAGCATGCCGTTTTTCTTCATTTTGAGCATTTTTGAGCATTTTCGAAAAATGTCGAAATTTTGAAAAAACGCAAAGGCTATAGCCTTACGGTTTTTCATCGTTTTGAGGTTTTTCGAAAAATGACAAAAAATGACAAAATCTGGCAAAAGCGCAAGGCTATAGCCTTACGGTCTTGCACAGCATGCCGTTTTTCATCATTTTGAGCATTTTTGAGCATTTTCGAAAAATGTCGAAATTTTGAAAAAACGCAAAGGCTATAGCCTTACGGTTTTTCATCGTTTTGAGGTTTTTCGAAAAATGACAAAAAATGACAAAATCTGGCAAAAGCGCAAGGCTATAGCCTTACGGTTTTTCATCGTTTTGAGGTTTTTCGAAGAAAATGACAAAAAATGACAAAATCTGGGCAAAAGCGCAAGGCTATAGCCTTTCGGTCTTGCACAGCATGCGTTTTTCATCATTTGAGCATTTTTGGCATTTTCGAAAAATGTCGAAATTTTGAAAAAACGCAAAGGCTATAGCCTTACGGTTTTTCATCGTTTTGAGGTTTTTCGAAAAATGACAAAAAATGACAAAATCTGGCAAAAGCGCAAGGCTATAGCCTTACGGTCTTGCACAGCATGCTGTTTTTCATCATTTTGAGCATTTTTGAGCATTTTCGAAAAATGTCGAAATTTGAAAAAACGCAAAGGCTATAGCCTTACGGTTTTTCATCGTTTTGAGGTTTTTCGAAAAATGACAAAAAATGACAAAATCTGGCAAAAGCGCAAGGCTATAGCCTTACGGTCTTGCACAGCATGCCGTTTTTCATCATTTTGAGCATTTTTGAGCATTTTCGAAAAATGTCGAAATTTTGAAAAAAACGCAAAGGCTATAGCCTTACGGTTTTCATCGTTTTGAGGTTTTTCGAAAAATGACAAAAAATGACAAAATCTGGCAAAAGCGCAAGGCTATAGCCTTACGGTCTTGCACAGCATGCCGTTTTTCATCATTTTGAGCATTTTTGAGCATTTTCGAAAAATGTCGAAATTTTGGAAAAAACGCAAAGGCTATAGCCTTACGGTTTTTCATCGTTTTGAGGTTTTTCGAAAAATGACCAAAAAATGACAAAATCTGGCAAAAGCGCAAGGCTATAGCCTTACGGTCTTGCACAGCATGCCGTTTTTCATCATTTTGAGCATTTTTGAGCATTTTCGAAAAATGTCGAAATTTTGAAATTTAAAAAAAACCAAGGCTATAGCCTTACGGTTTTTCATCGTTTTGAGGTTTTTCGAAAAAATGACAAAATCTGGCAAAAGCGCAAGGCTATAGCCTTACGGTCTTGCACAGCATGCCGTTTTTCATCATTTTGAGCATTTTTGAAAAATGTCGAAATTTTGAAAAAACGCAAAGGCTATAGCCTTACGGTTTTTCATCGTTTTGAGGTTTTTCGAAAAATAACAAAAATGACGAAATCTGGCAAAAACGCAAGGCTATAGCATTACGGTCTTGCACAGCATGCCGTTTTTCATCATTTTGAGCATTTTTGAGCATTTTCGAAAAATGTCGAAATTTTGAAAAAACGCAAAGGCTATAGCCTTACGGTTTTTCATCGTTTTGAGGTTTTTCGAAAAATGACAAAAAATGACAAAATCTGGCAAAAGCGCAAGGCTATAGCCATACGGTCTTGCACAGCATGCCGTTTTTCATCATTTTGAGCATTTTTGAGCATTTTCGAAAAATGTCGAAATTTTGAAAAAACGCAAAGGCTATAGCCTTACGGTTTTTCATCGTTTTGAGGTTTTTCGAAAAAATGACAAAAAATGACAAAATCTGGCAAAAGCGCAAGGCTATAGCCTTACGGTCTTGCACAGCATGCCGTTTTTCATCATTTTGAGCATTTTTGAGCATTTTCGAAAAATGTCGAAATTTTGAAAAAACGCAAAGGCTATAGCCTTACGGTTTTTCATCGTTTTGAGGTTTTTCGAAAAATGACAAAAAATGACAAAATCTGGCAAAAGCGCAAGGCTATAGCCTTACGGTCTTGCACAGCATGCCGTTTTTCATCATTTTGAGCATTTTTGAGCATTTTTGAAAAATGTCGAAATTTTGAAAAAACGCAAAGGCTATAGCCTTACGGTTTTTCATCGTTTTGAGGTTTTTCGAAAAATAACAAAAAATGACGAAATCTGGCAAAAACGCAAGGCTATAGCATTACGGTCTTGCACAGCATGCCGTTTTTCATCATTTTGAGCATTTTTGAGCATTTTCGAAAAATGTCGAAATTTTGAAAAAACGCAAAGGCTATAGCCTTACAGTTTTTCATCGTTTTGAGGTTTTTCGAAAAATGACAAAAAATGACAAAATCTGGCAAAAACGCAAGGCTATAGCCTTACGGTCTTGCACAGCATGCCGTTTTTCATCATTTTGAGCATTTTTGAGCATTTTCGAAAAATGTCGAAATTTTGAAAAAAAACGCAAAGGCTATAGCCTTACGGTTTTTCATCGTTTTGAGGTTTTTCGAAAAATGACAAAAAATGACAAAATCTGGCAAAAGCGCAAGGCTATAGCCTTACGGTCTTGCACAGCATGCCGTTTTTCATCATTTTGAGCATTTTTGAGCATTTTCGAAAAATGTCGAAATTTTGAAAAAACGCAAAGGCTATAGCCTTACGGTTTTTCATCGTTTTGAGGTTTTTCGAAAAATGACAAAAAATGACAAAATCTGGCAAAAGCGCAAGGCTATAGCCTTACGGTCTTGCACAGCATGCTGTTTTTCATCATTTTGAGCATTTTTGAGCATTTTCGAAAAATGTTGAAATTTTGAAAAAACGCAAAGGCTATAGCCTTACGGTTTTTCATCGTTTTGAGGTTTTTCGAAAAATGAAAAAAATCTGGCAAAAGCGCAAGGCTATAGCCTTACGGTCTTGCACAGCATGCCGTTTTTCATCATTTTGAGCATTTTTGAGCATTTTCGAAAAATGTCGAAATTTTGAAAAAACGCAAAGGCTATAGCCTTACGGTTTTTCATCGTTTTGAGGTTTTTCGAAAAAATGACAAAAAATGACAAAAATCTGGCAAAAGCGCAAGGCTATAGCCTTACGGTCTTGCACAGCATGCCGTTTTTCATCATTTTGAGCATTTTTGAGCATTTTAGAAAAATGTCGAAATTTTGAAAAAACGCAAAGGCTATAGCCTTACGGTTTTTCATCGTTTTGAGGTTTTTCGAAAAATGACAAAAAATGACAAAAAATGACAAAATCTGGCAAAAGCGCAAGGCTATAGCCTTACGGTCTTGCACAGCATGCCGTTTTTCATCATTTTGAGCATTTTTGAGCATTTTCGAAAAATGTCGAAATTTTGAAAAAACAGCAAAGGCTATAGCCTTACGGTTTTTCATCGTTTTGAGGTTTTTCGAAAAATGACAAAAAATGACAAAATCTGGCAAAAGCGCAAGGCTATAGCCTTACGGTCTTGCACAGCATGCCGTTTTTCATCATTTTGAGCATTTTTGAGCATTTTTGAAAAATGTCGAAATTTTGAAAAAAACGCAAAGGCTATAGCCTTACGGTTTTTCATCGTTTTGAGGTTTTTCGAAAAATGACAAAAAATGACAAAATCTGGCAAAAGCGCAAGGCTATAGCCTTACGGTCTTGCACAGCATGCTGTTTTTCATAATTTTGAGCATTTTTGAGCATTTTCGAAAAATGTCGAAATTTTGAAAAAACGCAAAGGCTATAGCCTTACGGTTTTTCATCGTTTTGAGGTTTTTCGAAAAATGACAAAAAATGACAAAATCTGGCAAAAAGCGCAAGGCTATAGCCTTACGGTCTTGCACAGCATGCCGTTTTTCATCATTTTGAGCATTTTTGAGCATTTTAGAAAAATGTCGAAATTTTGAAAAAACGCAAAGGCTATAGCCTTACGGTTTTTCATCGTTTTGAGGTTTTTCGAAAAATGACAAAAAATGACGAAATCTGGAAAAAACACAAGGCTATAGCATTACGGTCTTGCACAGCATGCCGTTTTTCATCATTTTGAGCATTTTTGAGCATTTTCGAAAAATGTCGAAATTTTGAAAAAACGCAAAGGCTATAGCCTTACGTTTTTCATCGTTTTGAGGTTTTTTCGAAAAATGAAAAAAATGACAAAATCTGGCAAAAGCGCAAGGCTATAGCCTTACGGTCTTGCACAGCATGCCGTTTTTCATCATTTTGAGCATTTTTGAGCATTTTCGAAAAATGTCGAAATTTTGAAAAAACGCAAAGGCTATAGCCTTATGGTTTTTCATCGTTTTGAGGTTTTTCGAAAAATGACAAAAAATGAAAATCTGGCAAAAGCGCAAGGCTATAGCCTTACGGTCTTGCACAGCATGCTGTTTTTCATCATTTTGAGCATTTTTGAGCATTTTCGAAAAATGTCGAAATTTTGAAAAAACGCAAAGGCTATAGCCTTACGGTTTTTCATCGTTTTGAGGTTTTTCGAAAAATGACAAAAATGACAAAATCTGGCAAAAGCGCAAGGCTATAGCCTTACGGTCTTGCACAGCATGCCGTTTTTCATCATTTTGAGCATTTTTTGAGCATTTTCGAAAAATGTCGAAATTTTGAAAAAACGCAAAGGCTATAGCCTTACGGTTTTTCATCGTTTTGAGGTTTTTCGAAAAATGACAAAAAATGACGAAATCTGGCAAAAACGCAAGGCTATAGCTTACGGTCTTGCACAGCATGCCGTTTTTCATCATTTTGAGCATTTTTGAGCATTTTTAAAAAATGTCGAAATTTTGAAAAAACGCAAAGGCTATAGCCTTACGGTTTTTCATCGTTTTGAGGTTTTTTGAAAAATGACAAAAAATGACAAAATCTGCCAAAAGCGCAAGGCTATAGCCTTACGGTCTTGCACAGCATGCTGTTTTTCATCATTTTGAGCATTTTTGAGCATTTTCGAAAAATGTCGAAATTTTGAAAAAACGCAAAGGCTATAGCCTTACGGTTTTTCATCGTTTTGAGGTTTTTCGAAAAATGACAAAAAAATGACAAAATCTGGCAAAAGCGCAAGGCTATAGCCTTACGGTTTTTCATCGTTTTGAGGTTTTTCGAAAAATGACAAAAAATGACAAAATCTGGCAAAAGCGCAAGGCTATAGCCTTACGGTCTTGCACAGCATGCTGTTTTTCATCATTTTGAGCATTTTTGAGCATTTTCGAAAAATGTCGAAATTTTGAAAAAAAACGCAAAGGCTATAGCCTTACGGTTTTTCATCGTTTTGAGGTTTTTCGAAAAATGACAAAAAATGACAAAATCTGGCAAAAGCGCAAGGCTATAGCCTTACGGTCTTGCACAGCATGCCGTTTTTCATCATTTTGAGCATTTTTGAGCATTTTCGAAAAATGTCGAAATTTTGAAAAAACGCAAAGGCTATAGCCTTACGGTTTTTCATCGTTTTGAGGTTTTTCGAAAAATGAAAAAAAATGACAAAATCTGGCAAAAGCGCAAGGCTATAGCCTTACGGTCTTGCACAGCATGCCGTTTTTCATCATTTTGAGCATTTTTGAGCATTTTAGAAAAATGTCGAAATTTTGAAAAAAACGCAAAGGCTATAGCCTTACGGTTTTTCATCGTTTTGAGGTTTTTCGAAAAATGACAAAAAATGACAAAATCTGGCAAAAGCGCAAGGCTATAGCCTTACGGTCTTGCACAGCATGCTGTTTTTCATCATTTTGAGCATTTTTGAGCATTTACAAAAAATGTCGAAATTTTGAAAAAACGCAAAGGCTATAGCCTTACGGTTTTTCATCGTTTTGAGGTTTTTCGAAAAATGACAAAAAATGACAAAATCTGGCAAAAAGCGCAAGGCTATAGCCTTACGGTCTTGCACAGCATGCCGTTTTTCATCATTTTGAGCATTTTTGAGCATTTTCGAAAAATGTTGAAATTTTGAAAAAACGCAAAGGCTATAGCCTTACGGTTTTTCATCGTTTGAGGTTTTTCGAAAAATGACAAAATCTGGCAAAAGCGCAAGGCTATAGCCTTACGGTCTTGCACAGCATGCCGTTTTTCATCATTTTGAGCATTTTTGAAAAATGTCGAAATTTTGAAAAAACGCAAAGGCTATAGCCTTACGGTTTTTCATCGTTTTGAGGTTTTTCGAAAAATAACAAAAAATGACGAAATCTGGCAAAAACGCAAGGCTATAGCATTACGGTCTTGCACAGCATGCCGTTTTTCATCATTTTGAGCATTTTTGAGCATTTTCGAAAAATGTCGAAATTTTGAAAAAACGCAAAGGCTATAGCCTTACAGGTTTTTCATCGTTTTGAGGTTTTTTGAAAAATGACAAAAAATGACAAAATCTGGCAAAAGCGCAAGGCTATAGCCATTACGGTCTTGCACAGCATGCCGTTTTTCATCATTTTGAGCATTTTTGAGCATTTTCGAAAAATGTCGAAATTTTGAAAAAACGCAAAGCCTATAGCCTTAATGTTTTTCATCGTTTTGAGGTTTTTCGAAAAATGACAAAAAATGACAAAATCTGGCAAAAGCGCAAGGCTATAGCCTTACGGTCTTGCACAGCATGCTGTTTTTCATCATTTTGAGCATTTTTGAGCATTTTAGAAAAATGTCGAAATTTTGAAAAAACGCAAAGGCTATAGCCTTACGGTTTTTCATCGTTTTGAGGTTTTTCGAAAAATGACAAAAAATGACAAAATCTGGCAAAAGCGCAAGGCTATAGCCTTACGGTCTTGCACAGCATGCCGTTTTTCATCATTTTGAGCATTTTTGAGCATTTTTGAAAAATGTCGAATTTTTGAAAAAACGCAAAGGCTATAGCCTTACGGTTTTTCATCGTTTTGAGGTTTTTCGAAAAATGACAAAAAATGACGAAAATCTGGCAAAAACGCAAGGCTATAGCATTACGGTCTTGCACAGCATGCCATTTTTCATCATTTTGAGCATTTTTGAGCATTTTCGAAAAATGTCGAAATTTTGAAAAAACGCAAAGGCTATAGCCTTACAGTTTTTCATCGTTTTGAGGTTTTTCGAAAAATAACAAAAAAATGACGAAATCTGGCAAAAACGCAAGGCTATAGCATTACGGTCTTGCACAGCATGCCGTTTTTTATCATTTTGAGCATTTTTGAGCATTTTCGAAAAATGTCGAAATTTTGAAAAAACGCAAAGGCTATAGCCTTACGGTTTTTCATCGTTTTGAGGTTTTTCGAAAAATGACAAAAAATGACAAAATCTGGCAAAGCGCAAGGCTATAGCCTTACGGTCTTGCACAGCATGCTGTTTTTCATCATTTTGAGCATTTTTGAG
Source organism: Benthosema pterotum (assembly GCA_039105355.1). NCBI lineage: Eukaryota > Metazoa > Chordata > Actinopteri > Myctophiformes > Myctophidae > Benthosema > Benthosema pterotum. The sequence continues at coordinate 39,945,864 of CM076975.1, read as the reverse complement.
CATTTTAGAAAAATGTCGAAATTTTGAAAAAAACGCAAAAGGCTATAGCCTTACGGTTTTTCATCGTTTTGAGGTTTTTTCGAAAAATGACAAAAAATGACAAAATCTGGCAAAAGCGCAAGGCTATAGCCTTACGGTCTTGCACAGCATGCCGTTTTTCATCATTTTGAGCATTTTTGAGCATTTTAGAAAAATGTCGAAATTTTGAAAAAGCGCAAAGGCTATAGCCTTACGGTTTTTCATCGTTTTGAGGTTTTTCGAAAAATGACAAAAAATGACAAAATCTGGCAAAAGCGCAAGGCTATAGCCTTACGGTCTTGCACAGCATGCCGTTTTTCATCATTTTGAGCATTTTTGAGCATTTTCGAAAAATGTCGAAATTTTGAAAAAAACGCAAAGGCTATAGCCTTACGGTTTTTCATCGTTTTGAGGTTTTTCGAAAAATGACAAAAAATGACAAAATCTGGCAAAAGCGCAAGGCTATAGCCTTACGGTCTTGCACAGCATGCTGTTTTTCATCATTTTGAGCATTTTGAGCATTTTAGAAAAAATGTCGAAAATTTTGAAAAAGCGCAAAGGCTATAGCCTTACGGTTTTTTCATCGTTTTGAGGTTTTTCGAAAAAATGACAAAAAAATGACAAAATCTGGCAAAAGCGCAAGGCTATAGCCTTACGGTCTTGCACAGCATGCCGTTTTTCATCATTTTGAGCATTTTTGAGCATTTTTGAAAAATGTCGAAATTTTGAAAAAACGCAAAGGCTATAGCCTTACGGTTTTTCATCGTTTTGAGGTTTTTCGAAAAATAACAAAAAATGACGAAATCTGGCAAAAAACGCAAGGCTATAGCATTACGGTCTTGCACAGCATGCCATTTTTCATCATTTTGAGCATTTTTGAGCATTTTCGAAAAATGTCGAAATTTTGAAAAACGCAAAGGCTATAGCCTTACAGTTTTTCATCGTTTTGAGGTTTTTCGAAAAATGACAAAAAATGACGAAATCTGGCAAAAAACGCAAGGCTATAGCCTTACGGTCTTGCACAGCATGCCGTTTTTTATCATTTTGAGCATTTTTGAGCATTTTCGAAAAATGTCGAAATTTTGAAAAAACGCAAAGGCTATAGCCTTACGGTTTTTCATCGTTTTGAGGTTTTTCGAAAAATGACAAAAAATGACAAAATCTGGCAAAAGCGCAAGGCTATAGCCTTACGGTCTTGCACAGCATGCTGTTTTTCATCATTTTGAGCATTTTTGAGCATTTTAGAAAAATGTCGAAATTTTGAAAAAACGCAAAGGCTATAGCCTTACGGTTTTTCATCGTTTTGAGGTTTTTCGAAAAATGACAAAAAATGACAAAATCTGGCAAAAGCGCAAGGCTATAGCCTTACGGTCTTGCACAGCATGCTGTTTTTCATCATTTTGAGCATTTTTGAGCATTTTCGAAAAATGTTGAAATTTTGAAAAAGCGCAAAGGCTATCGCCTTACGGTTTTTCATCGTTTTGAGGTTTTTCGAAAAATGACAAAATCTGGCAAAAACGCAAGGCTATAGCCTTACGGTCTTGCACAGCATGCCGTTTTTCATCATTTTGAGCATTTTTGAGCATTTTCGAAAAATGTCGAAATTTTGAAAAAAAGCAAAGGCTATAGCCTTACGGTTTTTCATCGTTTTGAGGTTTTTCGAAAAATGACAAAAAATGACAAAATCTGGCAAAAGCGCAAGGCTATAGCCTTACGGTCTTGCACAGCATGCCGTTTTTCATCATTTTGAGCATTTTTGAGCATTTTCGAAAAATGTCGAAATTTTGAAAAAAAAAAACGCAAAGGCTATAGCCTTACGGTTTTTCATCGTTTTGAGGTTTTTCGAAAAATGACAAAAAATGACGAAATCTGGCAAAAAACGCAAGGCTATAGCCTTACGGTCTTGCACAGCATGCCGTTTTTCATCATTTTGAGCATTTTTGAGCATTTTCGAAAAATGTCGAAATTTTGAAAAAACGCAAAGGCTATAGCCTTAATGTTTTTCATCGTTTTGAGGTTTTTCGAAAAATGACAAAAAATGACAAAATCTGGCAAAAGCGCAAGGCTATAGCCTTACGGTCTTGCACAGCATGCTGTTTTTCATCATTTTGAGCATTTTTGAGCATTTTAGAAAAATGTCGAAATTTTGAAAAAACGCAAAGGCTATAGCCTTATGGTTTTTCATCGTTTTGAGGTTTTTCGAAAAATGACAAAAAATGACAAAATCTGGCAAAAGCGCAAGGCTATAGCCTTACGGTATTGCACAGCATGCCGTTTTTCATCATTTTGAGCATTCTTGAGCATTTTCGAAAAATGTCGAAATTTTGGAAAAACGCAAAGGCTATACGTTTTTTCAAAATTTCGACATTTCTTCCCTCTTGTTTTGACTGTCACTTATTTCTGTCGACTGTTCTTGTCTGTACAGAATTTGATCCGTTTTTTCAAAATTTCGACATTTTTCAAAAATGCTCAAAAATGCTCAAAATGATGAAAAACGGCATGCTGTGCAAGACCGTGAGGCTATAGCCTTGCGTTTTGCCAGATTTCATCATTTTTTGTCATTTTTCGAAAAACCTCAAAACGATGAAAAACCGTAAGCCTATGCCTTTGCGTTTTTTCAAAATTTCGACATTTTTCGAAAATGCTCAAAAATGCTCAAAATGATGAAAAACGGCATGCTGTGCAAGACCATAAGGCTATAGCCTTGCGTTTTTAACAGATTTTGTCATTTTTTGAAAAACCTCAAATCGATGAAAAACCGTAAGGCTATAGCCTTGCGGTTTTTCGAAATTTCGACATTTTTCGAAAATGCTCAAAATGATGAAAAACGGCATGCTGTGCAAGACCGTAATGCTATAGCCTTGCGTTTTTGCCAGATTTCGTCATTTTTTGTCATTTTTCGAAAAACCTCGAAACGATGAAAAACCATAAGGCAAAATTTCGACATTTTTCGAAAATGCTCAAAATGATGAAAAACAGCATGCTGTGCAAGATCGTAAGGCCATAGCCTTGCGCTTTTGCCAGATTTTGTCATTTTTTGTCATTTTTCGAAAAACCTCAAAACGATGAAAAATTTCGACATTTTTCGAAAATGCTCAAAAATGCTCAAAATGATGAAAAACGGCATGCTGTGCAAGACCGTAAGGCTATAGTCTTGCGTTTTTGCCAGATTTCATCATTTTTTGTCATTTTTCGAAAAACCTCAAAACGATGAAAAACCGTAAGGCTATAGCCTTTGCGTTTTTTCAAAATTTCGACATTTTTCGAAAATGCTCAAAAATGCTCAAAATGATGAAAAACGGCATGCTGTGCAAGACCGTGAGGCTATAGCCTTGCGTTTTTGCCAGATTTCATCATTTTTTGTCATTTTTCGAAAAACCTCAAAACGATGAAAAACCTTAAGGCTATAGCCTTTGCGTTTTTTCAAAATTTCGACATTTTTCAAAAATGCTCAAAAATGCTCAAAATGATGAAAAACGGCATGCTGTGCAAGACCATAAGGCTATAGCCTTGCGTTTTTAACAGATTTTGTCATTTTTTGAAAAACCTCAAAACGATGAAAAACCGTAAGGCTATCGCCTTGCGGTTTTTCGAGGGCACCTTGGGAGAAGGACTCTCCTGCCCACACCTCTGCTGACAGACAGCTACCAAACACCATCTGCACACGGCTTGTATTAATCAGTCTGATAATGAGGGGGCGTGGCATCACTAATAGCAACCTCTCAAGCCCAACCCACTACAATACATTTATCAATTTTGAAAGCACTATATTTCTGTACTTGTACTTGACCCTTGGTGTGACCTCTTCCTGCTGGACAGTGTTGTTGTTTTTGTTGTTTCGTTCCTGTTGTTGCCTGGGAAAGATGACATGCATGTGCAGTACTTGGGGGTAAAATTTCCTTAATCCTTTAGGAAATGACGGGCAGGGGAGGCATACTATATTATGTTGTCCAAGGCCATGTGCTATAGCCTGTCGTTTTTCCTCGATTCCAACATTTTTGAGCATCCTCCAAACGGCATACTATAGTATGCTGTTGTTCCTCAATTCTATATTATGTTGTCTGAGACCATTATAGGCTGGTTTTTCAGGTCCTGTCAAAACATTACTTTCACCTAGAACTTCATTCACACTACGAAGTGCATATAGATGCGCGCACTTGTAACCCGACATTCTGAATCAATGTTACTAATTTCTGTTTTGATCCATTCATAAGAAGGGGTAAATAAATATGAAAGTATAATAGGGTAAAACTATTTTCTTCTGTTTGGTACAGGATGACTTTAAATGTTTAAAATGTTAAGGTATTACTCATTTAGTTAGGTCATCACTCCAACATGACGTGGAATGCAGATGGATGGATCTCTTTTTTATACATATTCGATGCTACTGCAAGACACTGTCAGTAAAACAAAGTCAAACGGAATCACATTGTGATGTGCAACTGTGTGCAAGAGAAAGTCTTCCTGGACATAGTACTGAATTTTCTTTCTCTATGGATAATGGATATCCATCCCCAAAAGAAGTCAACAAGCAGCAAGACAAAGGTAAAAAGGGTAAATGAAACCACTCTGCATTTAATTTGCAAACAAAGACACAAAAGCTTTAATTTAAATAGGAGGGGGGAGAAAATCACATAAAAAACTGTACAGAACTTTGAATATCGACTAAAAGTTCTTAAATAAAAGACCCCCATCCGCCCTTTCTCTTTGAATTAAACAATAAACCATAACAAATGGGCTGATGTATGATACACATTTGTGCAAAAAAAAAAAAAAAAAAAAAATCCTCCCAAACTGCATGGCTGAATGTGACATGCGCCTTTCCCACTCAGAAGCCTCTCTTCTGAACAGAAAACAAACTGAAAGCTCCCTCCCAACCCAAGCCGCAACATAGTGTTCTTAATGTAAAATAACCCCAAAATCCAATCATAATAAAATAGATTTTATATCTTAAATATATATTTATATACGAAACATGCTGTACATAAATTGCAGAGATCAAGTAATCCCTTTTGCTTTTTGACACCCAGGTCTTTCCAGTAATTTGTGCTTTCCTCTCTCCTGGATTAAAAATAAAAACAAAACAAAAATAAAAATAAACTAACTTCCTGAATGAATGAAGGAGGGAGGGAAGGGGCGAAAAACAGAAATCAACCCTGATGAGAAAGTCTGTTTTTCCTGAGCCACATAATTAGCAATACTTTAGCGAGAAAAGGGGATTTTGACGGAGGCAAACGGTTAAAAAAATATCATAATATCATAATATTAATGTCTGAATTTCTCCAAACAATTACATGCTAGCCTTAACGTTTCTTATTAGGATATTCCCAAACATTACTGCAGACAGTAATGATGTCTATTAAATAAAGAAACATGCTGGCCCTGTGTGTGTGTCCCTTGTGTTATCTTAGAGGAAAGGAAGCTGGAAATTATGGGGGAAAAAAAGTGGCAAAATAAGCATGCAGCGTGAAATGTTAACCCATACCGTAAAGCCATCATCACTGAGGAAAAAAAATGTGAACAGTGCACCTTCTTCTGGCACTTCAAAGGTGACCTAATACACAACTTCTAATGACTTTGCCACCTTTATTGTTGTTTATCCCTTAAAAAAAGCCTTCCTGTAAAAGACACTAGACCAATTGCTTTCCCATGTCAGGACCCTGAGAACACTAGCTTTCTTTTTTTTGTCCTTATAAAACCAAACATATAATACTAGATGATTATTTTGTGAGAAATCTGAAGCGTGCACAAGGTTCACTCTGGGACAGATGTCTACGCTATGGCACAAGGTTATTCCAGCATCCAGATCAATTCTGCCGGCACGAGGGGGCATACATCCATTGGGTTTGGTTAGCCTAAAGCTGCTCCACCCCAAAAATCAACCAGGGCAGACTTATTATGAGATGGTTAAGCTTCTGCTTCAACCCACCAGATCCCTCAATCAGTGTTATCAGTCTGCCTTTCACAGTGGCAGGGGGAAAGGAGTGCAATGTTGGGAAGGAAACAAACTTAAAGTGACTTCTCAGAGATACTTCCAGTTCACATATATACACATATATGTATGTATATATGTATGTATGTATGTATGTATGTGCATATACATAAAAATATATTAGACTTAAAATGATGGTCATTTACTGAGATGATGAAAATTGCAATGATAGTGAAGTGGGGAGGGGAAGAAAAAAAAGTGAGGTGACAGAAGGCATAATCTAATTTCTCCAAGCACGCCATAACAATCCCTCCTTTACAGATATCTTTAAGACAATATTAAGAATCAATAAATATTCCACCTTTGCTTTCACTCATAAACTTTAAGTTTATTTTTCCAACTAAAACGCTGGAGTTTGTCTGTTTCACAAAACAGCAGTTGTAGTGGGTATATTTTGTAGTAGCAGGAGATGCAGTAGCAGTAGTATTATAGTAGCAGTTGGAGGGGAGGGAGGCAGGGCAGGGAAGAGCCATACTCTATGGAAAGGAGAGGAGGGGCTTCTGGGTAGTAGTGGCGAGCTCTGCCACATGCAGAACTGCCCGGATCCTCTCCCATGGAGAGAACTTGTAGACTCGACTGGATCTGGCCAGAGGGGTGTGTGTGTGTGTGTGTGTGTGTGTGTGTGTGTGTGTGTGTGTGTGAGTGTGTTGGGTGGGATTCTTGATAGTTCACCTTCGGAGAAACAAATCCCAACTCAGCGAGCCTCAGACACTGAGACATGTGATTCTTCAAGTAAAAGTAAAAAGACATTCCATTCACCAAAAAAAGGGGGGAAAGGCCTTAGTATACAGTACTGCCAGCATTTAGTCTTGTTGTGATCAACACAATATCAATGGTAGGCACCACTGTAATCCCCCCCACCCAATTCCCCCAAATACATCCTGAACTGTGCCCGTCGGCTCTGTCCACAAACCACACCTCCACCTCACCCCCTCCCACGTCTCCTGTGTCAATTAGCCTATACTATTAGTCCTGTGTGGGCCAACACTTTGGACTGTAAACTTGGCTGTAGAAGCACCGCATGTTGGCTGGGGGGGGCATAATGGACGCTGCTGTTGATGTGCAGGATTCAGTGTTTTATGCCTCCTTTGGCTGAGGAAGACAGATGTATTCATGTACAACTGAATATCTCCAGTATTGCGGTGGGTTGAAATAATGTGCAACAATTTTCAAGTGTTAAGTTGTCTTTGAAACGAGGAATCATTATGGAATGGGTCCAGAGAAAACTGTCTTTAAGTGGTGGTGGTGATGGTGGCGGCGAAGGTGTCGACGCAGTCACCCGAATTTAGACTTATGTGGGGACGGGGGTGTGTTTGTAGGGGGTTGTTGTGGTGCTCCTCTCCAGCAGTGTAGTGTAGACTCCTCAGCGCAGGTGCTCAAGTAAAGGCAGCTCTGTGGTTTCCTCTCGCGGGGTCGTGGAGTCTACCGAGGTCAACGGCGTGCTGTCCACAGACTGTGTGGCTCCAAGGGGATCCTGGGTGGGACTGGACTCAGGTGGAGGCACTGGAGGGGTAGGCTGTTGAAACAAGGATATATTTATATACTCTGAGTGAGGTGAGGACAGCTAGCTGCTAAAGCTATAGGTACACGCCCAGTATTTGCCTGCATTGGGCTGGCGATGGCAAATTGAGGCTAGTTGCCCTGACATTCAAATGACCGCAGTGAACATGATCTATTGAGTATTCAAATGAGCATTCTGAACATTTTGAACACATCAGTACATCTGTAGTTTTAATGGTTTAGAACAGTGGTTTTTCAACCTTTTTCATACCAGGGCCCACTATTTAGTCTGCACAGACCTCCATTTGATGTTGAGTTTAGTTTCTCGGATGCAAAACTAAGGATTTTCATCTTTTTGTCTACATTTTAGGAGATAACTGGCAAAAAAAGGAAATTTCTAATTGTGTAGATTCTTGAAAATTAAGTAATTCAGGTGATTAAATATAAAAAAAAAGTTTCAGAGTTACAGATCTATAGATCTTCAACTTTGGAGACCGTAAAAAGAACCATTTGGTTACTGACTGTCCTACTACTGTACCTCTCAATCCTCTCAAGGACTACTGGTGGTACTCGGACCACTAGTTGAAAACCACTGCTCTATGCCAACATGTCCTCAAGCCGAGAGCAATTCCAAGCTCGTGGTAGACAGACCAGTATGGACACAGCAAGAAAAAAAGTATTAAAAATACCTAACAGCATCAGCACTCCATGCAATTTCCCACAGTTACAAGCAACAACCTACTGCAGCTTCATGCTTCATTTTCAACATCAAAGTGGATTCCAGTGGTGGCGCATGTCACAGTGAATGATTATAGTTAAGTAACCTCAACTATCAGACGTCTGGTTGAGATGATTAAGGACCCCGACAGGGTTTGTGAAGTTTCAATTCGTGGACCACCTTCGGGGTTCTGAAAAGGGCTACCCCAGCTCCCTCCTTCCCACACTGCTATGAATTTAGAGAGGGTCTAAACATTTTGAAGTCAAGTTTTTCGAAGTGCATAGGTCTTAAGTGTAGGGAAGTGATTTGAAATTCATGGTGTAGTACCAGCCTGGTGCACTAGGGGCCCCCAACAGTAGCTACACTATGTGAACCTGCTGCTCGCTCCTGATTGGAGGAGAATTGGTGGTGACCTGGGGAACTTTTATTAGCTCCTCTGCTAACGTGGGGGAGGGGGAAACTCCATATGTGGTTTCCACACCTTATAATAGAGCATTTTAACAGAAAAAAAATATTTTTTGGGTGATATCTGACAAAAGTGAAATCACTTCCCCTACCTTTAAGTGCTATAACCAAAACTTACAATAACTTTGACTCAGCAAAAACAAATGGCGTTTGGCATGATTTTTGTTTTAGCTAAACCATTAATTTAACAGCTGTTCAGTGGTGAGTTTGGGCTTGGCGTCACCGTTAGAGGTCACAAATGTGATGATGTTGCTTGTGCCATCTGTCTGTACCGTGACTGATTGAGCCATCAGAAGCGATTCACTTTACAAAGATTCATCGACCGTATCCAAACAGCATGTGTGTGCTCACCTGTGTGCGTATGCTGTGTATCGTGCCTCCATCTCCCTCCACCGCAGCTGGCCCATTATAACCCTTCCTTCCCGACAGACTCCACTTCCCAAAGTGGCTCTCGTAGTGCAACCCTCCGCCCAGGCCCAGACCCAGGCCAGCCCGCTGGCCTCCCCTGTGGGCCGAGCTCTCCAGGAAACTCCCAGGGCAGAAGCGGTCGGGGCCGGTCAAGGAGGGAGGAGCCACGGACCCACTGAAGGAGAGCTGGGAGCTGGAGAGCTGCTGGCCCAGCAGGCCCTGAATGGAGGAGGTGCGGTGGAGGGAGCTGAGGAGACCGGCCTCCAGTCTGGCCTCGGATTGGCTGAGCAGGGCCAGCGGGAGGGGCTGGGGGTGGTGGTGAGGCCAGTTGGTGTTGGGACCTACGGGGTTGTCTGTGCCTGGAAACGGTTTGAAGGGAAATGTCATTCAATGCCACTCTAACACTACATTCAATGTAGAAATACACATGTAATACAAATTGAAGGTGAGGTTTACTAAAGAGCTCAGTTTAAACTTGATGTATGTACATGCAGACTGAAGCGCATACATGCGTAGCATACAACTACGGCAATATGGAAGATCTAAGTATGTTAGACCCTCAAAAGTCTACAAAGGTGTGTTAATACAGTTCCTTATCAGGTCCTTAGAGCAGGGGTCCTCAATTAATTTCCCTCAAGGACGAGGATACCAAGCCGGGGGCCGTGTCCCCACGTGCAGAAATTTGAGTTTTAATCTTTTCATTAATTAATGATATTTCGCTTTAAAAAGGCCTTGGTCATTTTAATGGCTTATGTGGAACCCCCCAGACGTTTGTTTCAGTAATTACTTGCCCTGTCCTTTCATATCAAATAAAATATTGACTGACTCACTAGGGGGCGAGAAAGGGGGCGAGAGAGATAGTACAAATATTTTTTTATTGCAAAACCTCTGCAGGCCGCAAATGGCCCACGGGCCACCTATTGGGGAACCCTGCCTTAGACCCTTGACATTGATGATTTGAACAATTTTTATTTGTTCCTGTCATGATTGAACCCCATTCATCGAATCCCCTTGGACGTGAATGAAAACAAGACCGCAAGGACTTTTGTCGATGATCCCACTGACTGTTTGTTTGACCGCACTCAATCATGTCGGACAGTACCATGTGGCGATTACATTTCCTAACATTAAAATAAGCAATCAAAGGACAACTGATCTAAATGTGTTGGTGTTAGTTGGAATAAACAAAGAAGAACCTGGGAGGCAAAATCCCGCAGAGGCAAAAACAATGGGGAAAAAGTATATTGTTTTCCTTTATTTTTTAACAAATTGGTTCCCAGATGGATATATCATATCATATATCGGGTATACATCAGGTTAACCTCAGGGCTATGTATTGAGTGGCGATGGTGGTGATGTGTGTATTCCAATGCCTTACCCATTGAAGAAGGCTGTACAGTGGTGAGGTGGGACAGGGGAAGGCTGGAGGCCGGTGTGCTCTGTGTAGTGTGAGCAGCCTGGTTGGTGGAGATGGAGGCAGAGCCTCCCCCGCAATCCGAGTCCTCGATGTTCCCTCCGCTGTTGCAGCCGGCACCGCAACCTTTTTGTAACCTGAAGGGAAGCCGACAACGTGAGACAAAAGGTCATCCAGACACTGGTGTAAGCCTTAGGGTAGTTGTTTCCAAACCTGGGTAGTATGGGTCATCGTATCCGATCCGTGGCAGTGAATGTGATACTGTACTCCTAAATATAAATAAGAAAATATCACAAAACAATAACCCGCGCACATCAGACCCATACCTGTCCCAGCTGCTGATGAGCCAGGTGTAGATGTTGTGGGGACTGATGGGACCCCCCCAGACGGAGCGCAGCTGGGTGTGGCCCCCGGCGTAGGAGGTGGTGAGTGGAGACACGTAGATGGGATAACCGATGGGCTGGTCGCACGACGAGTTGATCATGTTCCTCAGGGGCCTGCTTGGCGTTCTGGATGCTGCCGCGCTCTGGGTTCCGGTTCCTCAGGAAGACCAGCTCCTGCTGCTGCCCTGCCCACAGGCCACGAACACACTCCCTGTTCACCTGTGGTGGAGCGTAGCGCAGGATGAGGTCGGCACAACAAGGAAAAATGTGCACTTTAAAGATACAGTTTCTCAGTGCTACCACAGGGTCAGTATACAAATGGAATGTACAGCAGACTATGTACAGTATACTCCAGTTTCGATGCGGGTCCATTTGTACACTCTCAAGAGGCTTGGGTGCATTGGGGTCCCAGAGATTAAAAACTCAAATCAAATGTGGATCCATGACAGCTAATGCATACCAAATTCTTAGAAATGGAGAAGATTGAGAATCACTGGCCTAAAACAAACACCTAACCAGTCAATGTGATGTAGATAGGTGGTTAGTTTAACCTCACTGACCTTGATGACTCTGAAGCTAAGGAACCTCTTGTTGAGCATGATGATCTTGTACTCATCGCTTCCGTCGTCCATGATGTGCCGCAGAGCCAGCAGGGAGGGCATGTTGGCCAGGATGGCGCTACGCCACACCGGGTCGCCTTCGTGCGAGATCAACATCTTGTCCTCGTTGGCCGTGATGGCGTCGTACAGCACCGCGGGGTCTTCATACTCGTCCGGGGATGTGAAGTGATCCTGGATGGAGACACGAATCATGGGAATGATGTTCAGTGTTCAGATTTGGTTGACCCACAGGAATGTGCGTCAATTTGTTCCTTTGAACTTTGATTCACAAAGCAATAACCACTAGTTTAGACAGGAAACACTCACGTCAAAGTAGAGTGTTTCCTGATCCAAGTGTTAATACATGCTCCCTGTACGCAAAGCCCTTTATATATATTTTTTTCTTTTATATAAACTTTGAGCCTGAATTCTGAGCATCAATGTGTAGCCTAATGATCAGCTGAGATGTGTATGAGAACATGAAGCTACTGTATGGTGATTGTTTACCATCAGCTGACTGACAGCTGCCCACAGCTAAGGCATGAAGACTAACATGTTTTTATTAATGGTAAGTATTTGAGTGTGTGAGGTACTCATACCTGATGTAACTTGAGGGACATCCGCACACCCGGAGCAACCACCCGATTCAACAGGTCCATGTCTGCAAAAACCCACTCGTCCCTCGGGGAGGTGATGCGGAAATCCCCCTTAAACAGGGCATGAAGGCCATAGAGGAAAGGCTCCAAGCTGTCACAGGGATAAAAAAAAAAAACACAATATTGGCTCTCATCATTCTGACACTGAGGTTTAGACGTCAGAGAAGCACACTGAATGAACTGCCACTCTACACAAACATCTGCGATCGAGGGGCCCTTAAGCCAAATGGCAGGACGTTCAGTGTCTGACAGCATTAACCTGGCTAGGCTGGACAGCTGACTGGACCTTTACAAGTGTGTAAAGAAAGGTGTTCCTGTGAAAGAGCCAGGTCAGGATTATGGTGGGTTGAGATGGCTGCAGGGGCAGCAGGGACTTACCTTGCTGACATGCTATGAGAAGCTGTGCCCAGGGCTCTCCGTCCCAGGATGCAGAGACCGAAACAGAGGTTGACCAGGGGTGAATCCCTCTCACTCTCCACAGGCTACAACACACAAATACATCAAACTGTTAAACAAGCAGCAGCCAAGTGACGGGGAACAAAGGGACCAATATGACATTTCTTAAAACAAACCTCTTACAGGTACAGTATATTGAACACGATTTAAATATCGTGGCAGGACAATTTGCTGCCAATAAAACTTCATTCACACTGTAGACACACTCAGAGGTTGCATCACACACAGAAGACACAGCTTGCATTTCCAATGGGAGTCATCTGGTTTAGAGACACACTGTAATGTGTCATGTGTCATGTAAGGGAGGAGGCCAGAAGACAGCCACCCAAACAGAAAAGTGTAAACAACACTAAACTCACTTTGCCACTCACTTCATGCATGCACACAAGCTCTGCAAGCTACACACTATTCATTTGGATATCTGATCATTTTACATTAACAATGAATAATATCTATATCAGAACTATTTGGAACACAAGTTATTTTACTGGAAAGTAATAGTTTTGTACAGTGACAACACAACATAGGGCTGCCTAACCGTTTGGCGCCTGCTGTTACAGTACTGGATCCAGTCCAGGTAGACCATGCAGAAGGCAGAGGGAGTGATGCCAGAGGCTCTGTGGTCGTAGTCCTCGTCGATGTTCAGGTTGAAGGTGGGATCACTGTCCACGTAGGTGGGAGCCTGGCAGGGCCTCAGGGCCTCCTGCACCGTCTCGTTGGCCAGCCATTCCTCCAGCTTGGGAGAGCGATTCACGTAGTAAATGATGCTCTGTGTTCAGAAAAGGACACAACATGGGGCATGATGCAAACAGGCACTAATAAGCAGCTACATCACAGTCAGCGGTAATATACTTTAGTCTGTTTTGTTTGATTGTTGTTTACTTTGTACAATATTGTTTGTGTTTTCATTACAGTGGCGCTTCCCAGCTGTAATTTGTGTCTGACCAGTTTGAATCACTTCATTGTTTTATACAGCATATTACTTGGGGAGGAAAAAAAAAGTTGACAATTGCTAATTTCTCTCAATTTACAACCGCCAAATTCTCTGCGCCTTCCTGTATAATCTTCGCCTTGATGCCCAAATTATAAATTTGGTAAGCTCTCGAGAACTTTGGTAAGCTCTCGAGAACCAAATGTACAAATACATACTGTACAATCTAACAATTGACATCCTAAGCCCCATTAAAAAAAAAAAAATCACATTGTCACATTGCGTACATAAAATGTTTAAATTCATTGTAAATGTAAGGTTAGAGTGGCAACCCTGATTATGTTTGGGAATCACTGTTGTGATGAAGTGCCAGGGTGCACAGAGTGGTTGATGTCACACCTTGACATAGTAGGTGATGAGGATCTTGCGCAGGTCAAACACTTGCAGCATGGAGGCAGCGTTGTTGTCGCTGATGCTGTAGCCCTCCAGGACGTACTTGGTGGCCGCCACCTCCCACGCCAGCCAGCGCTGGCCGAAGGCGGCGTTGAAGGACAGCATGTGGGGGAGGTGGCCTGGCTCACAGCAACAGCAACCCTCATCCTCCTCAACACCTTCTGTGATGGCCTCCACCTCCCTCTGCTGACAGTAGGTCCCTAGGAGATGAAGGCATTCGTGCATTAGAATAGTACTGGTGAAAAGAGAAGTGTAGTAAACTATAGACGAGGGGTTCTCAACCTTTTTCATACCAGGGCCCACTATTTGTTCAGAATTTGAGCCACGGACCACCATTTGATGACATTTTAGCGCCACAGACCCCAAAACTAAAGATTTCTTTTTCTTCTGTCCACAATTCCAAAACAATTAAACACAGAGACCAAAATGACCATTAGTCTTCCACATTCTTTAGTTGTGTAGACTTGGGCTAATTCAGATGGTGAATATTTTAACTCGAGAGTGTAAAATGAAACCAAATGGACCCGCAAGGGTCAATTTGGTTTCATTTTTACACTCTCAAAGAGTTACATCTGGTTAACTAACTGTCCATCATTTAGCCTGGGGGGGGCACCAGCGTAGGTATGGTTAAACTTTAGACCGAAAGAACCTGGTAGGCACATTTTTGCTAAAACATTGCATGTCAGCTTCTAAGGATTTTCCACAATTGTTCAGAGTGCTGTGGTGTCAACATTAAAGGGACATTTCACCATTTGGTTAATGCCATTTAGAATATTTACACTTTCCTGGTGGCCGTTATGCATGCAATATGTGGTTTTGGAATTGTAGATTTTAGCAGTAAGCCTTGTGTCTCTGATGGCATGGACACAACTTCCATATTACACACATAACGACCCCCAGTAAAGTGTTCGAAATTTTCTAAATGTCATTAACATTTTTATTTGTGTCAACATTTTATTTATTTATTTTTTTATCAAAAACTGTCTTTTGCAAAAACTTTGGACTACGTTACTTGTACAAAGTAGGGCATTTATAAACACACACATTTTAAATATGGAGAATATAATGGTATATAGATTAGAAATGCTCTACATACCTAAACAAGACTCAAAGACATTATGCTCACAAAATGTAATCTGTGCGACCTAGTAGAAATATAATTGGCAGCATTTGTGCAGTCAATGGGCAGTCAATCGGCAAACTGCTAAATGTGATTCAGATAATAATTGTATTGCATTGGAAAATACTGTAAGCTTTTAAAGCCGTGCTGGGCATTTACCGGTAATAGCACTTTGCACTTCCTAGAGGGCATGTAATGATAGTGGTTACTGGTCCATTTGGTCCCATCCATTTATACACTCTTCCAGTTATGGGGGTCCATGGCCTAAAGCCCAGTCCACACCGACGATTCATAACACAATAAACACATCTTGCAACCACCAGGCTTATCCAATACTGTGGCTACCTGCAATGGGTCGTGGGTCATATTGCAGATCATTGGGCTTAATACATACCAAAGAGAGGGTCATTGAAATTAAAGTTTGAGAACCACCCATTAAATTAAGGCCACATCCAGACAGATTTCTTAACTCTTTCAAGGCTGTTAATATGAGAAATTACCAGTTCCTACTCAAAGCGAAACTGACAAAATTAATTAATCCACTTCCAGGAACATGGAAACAATTCAGAAGTGCACAAAATGAGTACTGTCAATGACAAAAACAGCTGAAGTGGTCCTGGGCCATTTGCCAATTTATTTTATTGACCATTGAAAAAGAAATATGGATTATTAACTCCAATGCAAATATTTTCCTTCAAACTGCTCTAAAATGGGCCCTGGAGTCTAGACCAAGCCCTTCCTTGTATGAGCATTGTATGAGCATGCTCATACAACTCAGGCTGTGACGTAAACAATAACAGGTGGAGAATGCTGTTCTCCATGTCCACTTGTGGCTGATGGTGGTCGGATATGTGCAGTAAATGTCACTGCAAAAGCCCTGTGATGCTCAGTAGCTTCCACACAATGAATGCACCACTGACTGGGGAAGCAGGGAAGTTGCATGTTGTATTCATCTTGGTACGTGATTCTGGACAGCACTTCAATTGACCCATTTTGTCATGACTAGAATCTAGTTTCACATGCTAGATTCTAGTTTCTGACACTAGATTCTAGTTTCTAGATACTAGATTCTAGTTTCTGACACTCGATTCTTGTTTTTCCTGAACAAAATCTATGTTCCTGTGTCAGTGATGCTCGACATATTTCATGCCAAGGACCACCAGAATTATCTATATTTGACCGCAGACCTCCATCTGAAAACATGTTCCAGGGATCCCCAGAAGCAAAGATTTAAGTTAAAAATGTTTGCTTCTGAAACATCAAAGATTTGCGCCACACATTTTCGCAATTTCTCAATAATATCAGACCTACAAGGTCATAGCGCGCCACCGAGTGGCGCGCTATGAGCTTGTAGATCTGATATTTTTCAATGTCTAAAGTATAACCTCAACCAACCTCTGAACTCCAGGCCCCTGAGCTGGAAGGTGACCAGGCCGTTGCCGATCTCGATGATGTGCACCAGGGCGTTGAGGTAGTCGGAGGCCAGGATGAAGCAGTCCCCCGTGCTGTAGTTCCCCCAGCGGCCCAGCAGCAGGTCTCCACACAGGCTGTGCTGCAGGGAGCGGGTCAGATGCTCGTAGAATATAGAGTTCAGGTTGTTGTCATCCGCACCTTAGGGGGGAGGAAGCATCGTTGTTAATTCACTACATGACATCACTTAATAGCCAAGTGAACTAGGTAACCTGCAAAAAAACTCTCAAAAGTGTTGACACATGTCCCTCAAAAATAGCCTAAGTATCCCAATGATATATTTAAAATGCCTGATGCGGCCATACACATCTCACATTTGAGGTTTATAAAAATAAAATTACTACATCTGCCACTTTGGGAAATGTAGTTCTGAATCTGTTGATGTCGCGGGTGTATGACGACAATAGGAGATCTTGTTGCAATGCTAACTCCGATGGACACGCCCTTCTCCTCGTCAGCACGGTAGCGCCCCAGCAACGCAGATGTGCTTATTGAGTATAGACAGAATCAGCGTGGAGTCTAGACTATTTATAGCGCTCAGTTCTTGGAACAACCTTTCGGTCGTCTACAACTTTTTCGGTGGGTGCAGCAATATAGGTGGGAAGGGAATTCCGATACACGTTTGGCCAGTGGAAATCTGGCATGGCCTCAAAGCCACATTTGAAAAGGGATGCTGCACATTTGAAAAGGGACCTGTCCGACCTGGCATACTGAGCGTGGATGTTTTTACGCAGTGTACTCCTAGTACGCAGGCAGCAGTATCAGTGTGCGTAAAACTCGGAAACAATGCTACTGCCCGGACATGAGATTGTGAAAGAGATTGTAAAAGCGAAGCTGCTGCTGATCCCCGAGAGGATCAGTATCAGTGGGTAGACGCAGCGGTGGTCTGCTGGCTCGTTCGGTTATTTACGTACGAGCATGTTTACCAAGATTACTCTCTCCTTCACAAATACTCCTCCTGTTTTTAATGTTATCGTCATGGTTCTATCCCAGCATAAAGCACAGTTGCTGCTAACGTAATGTCCATAATCCATCCACCGAGTCCCCTCGCATTCCAGCGGCAGAAAACAACTAAACGTTGGCTTGGTGCTGGTGGAGAACTCCAGTTTGTCTCCATTCAGGCAGCTCGAGCGCTCAGTTTCCGACTCCGCAATGTCGCAAGTCTTGTACTAGATGGCTCTGAGCCACTAGTCAGCTGGAGTGAGGCACGCCCCTCGCGACTGCAGTGTGTAGAACTATTAGCCACATACGCTAGCTCTGTTTCAACATGGATATTGCAAAAACGGTCTGAGAGACTGTCTGAGTAAAAACAACGTGTGGTGGCCGTGTGGTCCCCGGTCACGATCATTAACAGAGTGATGTATGTACTCCGTTACGAGAGTGTTTAATATGGTAATTCCCATGGCCACTCTTCTATGCAAGTCTATGCAAGTCAATGGGAACCCGATGAGATGTTCTCCTAATGACGCGCCATATGAACTCATAACTTTCCGGCGTGATTGGCCAGTGCTTCGGGGGTTGGACCACCTTTCTTCTGATAGCCCCCAGAGCAAATACACACCAAGTATTGTTGTATTGGCAAATGTATTTGTAATTATGACATAATTTGATTGGGAAAAGTAGTGCAAAACAGGTTACTTACACTTTAATAGCCAAGTGAACGAAGTTACGTCTACACCAGTGGTTTTCGACATTTTTCCATACCAGAGCCCACTATTTATTCAGAATTTCAGCCACGCACCACCATTTGATGACATTTTAGCCCCACATAGACCCCGAAAACTAAAGGTTTCTTTTGCTTTTGTCCATATTTCCAGGCTGGATTTTGGAAACAAAACAGGCAAATCTACAGATCAAAATGAGCATTAATCTTCTACATTCTCTAGTTGTGTAGACTAGGGATAATTCACATGATGAATATTTTAACTCTTGAGAGTGTAAAAATGAAACCAAATGGACCCGCAAGGGTCCATTTGGTTTCATGTTTATGCTCTTAAAGAGTTACACCGGGTTAGCCAACTTTCCATCATTTAGCCTGGGGACCACCTGGAATCCTCTCAGGGACCAGGTTTTAGTGTGGTGAAAGTCTGCCTTGCTGGTTCATTTAGACTCTAAATATTTAGCATCAATTCTGCTAGCGAGCTAAAATGAGGCCATCCTTGCTCTAAAAACACCAATGTTCCAATCGGCATCACAAGACAATGAGAAAAGACCTCTGAACATTGCGTCTTATGTCAGTAGAGCTCTGTAAATTTGCTGTTATTTCAGTTTGCCTGTATACAAAAAATGTCTGCTTATGGAATGTCCTGCTGGTACACGTCTATAATTTTGAAACTGTGCAGGTTATTACTTTATTTGTCAACAAGTCACACACACACACACACACACACACACACACACACACACACACACACACACACACACACACACACACACACACACACACACACGGCGTGTTGTCCACATTTTGTAAAAGCGTAGCTTACCCATGTCATGCGACAGAGCACATTTTGACAGAAAATTTCAGATGAGCATTTCATATCCACAATTAACATTTCTAGACACTACCACACTACTATTCCTTGAGGAAAGTACTGCCCAGAATGTAGCACACTGCCCAAACAAAGTCTAGCCATATATGTAATGCATGGTTTCACTAAGGCTTGGTCCCTTGAGGCTTATAAACTGGTTCTAATAATTCCACTTTAAATTTCATGTTCCCATTTATCACTTATAAAAGGCAAGTGACTCTATGGCTTACCTGGGTTGCGGTCCAGCTGAGTGGCGAGCCTGGTGTTGGAGTGGTCCACCCTCTTGGTGCTGCAAGAGAAAGAGAAGTCATACCACACTTAATGAGGCGGTCTATATCAGTGGTTTTCAACCTTTTTGATACCAGGGCCCACCATTTATTCAGAATTTGAGCCACGGTCCACCATTTGATGACATTTTAGCCCTACAGACCCAAAACTAAAGATTTCTTTTGTTTTTGTCCACAATTCCAGGCTGGATTTCAAAAACAAAACATGCAAAACACACAGTAGATCAGAAATGACCATTATCCTTCTACATTCTCCAATTGTGTAAAGTCAAAGTCAAAGTCAAAGTCGTCAGATTAGTCACTCACGTTACCGCAGTGAAATTAGTTCTCCGCTTTTGCCCATCTCTTGGAGCGGTGAGCTGCAGCGTGCGCCGCGCTTGGGAATCATTACTTGATTTGACCCCCAATCCATCCCTTTGATGCTGAGTGCCAAGCAGGGAGGCATTGGGTCCCATTTTTACAGTCTTTGGTATGACCCGACCGGGAATCGAACCCCGGCCACCCAGTTCCAGGGCGGACACTCTAACCACAGGGCCACTGGTCTGGTTTGTAGACTTATTAATGAAGTGGTGGTACAGTAATTCAGAAGTTTCATCTGGTTAATCAACTTTTTTTCCATCATTTTGCTGCAGACCACCTGGAACCCTCTCAAGGACCACTGGTGGTCCCCGGACCACTGGTTGAAAACCCCTGACCTAATATCTGATGTCATCTCATAATAGAACTTACTCAGACCACGTCTATATAAAAGTATCAATTAGCCCTACTTTATTACACCTGTAATCTAGAGAACATCTTCACATTTAGTTTGCATTGGGTGGAGTTGTAGTGACTTTGTCAAATATTTTGGCTTTGAACAAAGTAGGTTCTCACTGAACCTAAAACGTAATGGCATGAGATTTAGTTTCACTGTCATCAATGTAAGAAAAACATAAAAGTAGGTGCAGTGTACCTAAAAATACCTCAACCAGGACGAATCAACGATTTATCTCACTCACAATAATAATAGATCTCACACAGTCTGTGTCTGTGAGAGAGGAATTCCTCACAAATAAACAGCCCACTCTCTCATTTTGTTTGATAATATTTTGGACAGCATCTAAAATTATACTACAGGCTCAAGGCCAAGACACACTACTATGCGCCGCAGACTAAATGCCATTTAATTATTGTTATATATGTTATTATAAGTTGGGCAGGCATTAACTTCCAGAGGTCAGAAATTAATTCACTGCAGGGGTGGAGGCGGGAATGGTCAGAAATCCAACTGGAGCGGGTAGCTGAGGGATTAAAAAACAAAAAAAAAAAAAAAAACACTCCCGTCCAGTGCTCTACTCTGAACTTAAACATCATACGGCATAAGATACAACACAAGAGCGGGCCGAGCAAAACCAGTGTTGCTAACTTGGTGCATTTGTCGCTTTTTTCTTTTTTCAGACCCCTCTAGCACCAAAATTAGTGGAAAATTTCAAAATTGGTTGACAGGCGCCAGAGATAAAACCCTCGTTTTTCACCATTTTTCTTCCTATGATAGAGTCCTCCTTCCTTCTTAGAAAAGACCATTGGTAACCAAATGGACCCTTTTAGATCTGTAACTCTTGAGAGCGTAAAATGAAACCAAAGGGACCATTACGGGTCCATTTGGTTACATTTTACGCCCTCAAGAGTTAAATTATATTTAAACTAGTGATAGACCGATTATCGGCCGTGGCCGATTATCGAATTCGATATTCATGATTTTATTAATAATCGGTATCGGTGCTCAAAATAAATAATCGAAAAAAGAGCAGCCGATTATTTGTATTTATTATAAATGTTCAAAAATGGTACATCGACCACTTTCATTGAAGATCCGGTAGATTGTGGTGGTAAGGAGATGTATAGCTGTATGTCTCTGACTCTCACCTCATGTATTTATAGATTTATCCAAAATGTATTTTCTCTTTTTCTTTTATGTCTGAAGCTCTGTGCCTGTACTTGAATTAAAAAAGATGCATGTGATGGAGGGGAAACTGAAACACTTTTGCTGCTTCCACACTTTTATTCTATTAAAGTAAATAATAATCGTATCGGCTGATATCGGCTATCGGCCTTTTTGATGTTCCACTAATCGGTGATCGGAAACATCGGCCAAAAGTTTGATCGGTCGATCTCTAATTTAAACATCTGAACTGCATAATTTTCAAGAATCTACGCATTTAGAAAATGTAGAAGAATTGCTATTTTGACCAACATTTTGTCAGTTATTTCTCCTAAATTAGTCTGAGAGACTAAACTCAACATCAAATGGTGGTCTTCTGTGGCTAAAATGCAGAACAAATAGTGGGCCCTTGTATGAAAAAAAGCTCTAGCATTCTAGTGCATTTTGGATTTTGGCAGTTTGGCAACAATGAGCACAACAACATAAAAGGGAAGGACAAGAGAGACTTGTCTCAGACAACCAATGCAACACGGTTGGAAAAGCTTCTGCTGGACGAAATTGTGACTTTTTTAGCCACATAATACCGGTAGATTAAAGCTCAACTTACTTGTAGTCTCGCTCCCAGAACTTAACAGGCCTGGTGTAGGAGGTGACAAATACAGCACTGCCCAGGACTGGGTTGAGAGGAGTAGAAAATATCGCCGAAAACACAGCCTGGACAAACAGCACGGCGGAGTCTGAGATAACAATCGAGTTAAGGATCTCTGACAGAAATTGAATTGCTCAAATAAAATTCCTTCAATAATAGATGGATCCTAGTAGTGCACATATGTCAAACTCAAGGCCCAGGGGCCAAATTAAGCCCGCAAATGAATTATCTTCGGCCTGCGGGATATTTAATTACTATTATATTTTTGAAGGAAAAATTATTTCTTTCAAAAACCGGTGCCCGTGACCGATGCCCGGGACGTCTTCATAAACCGGTGCCCATATGTTGAAACAGTCTGGCGGCTAATGAAATTGTTTTACTCACCATAGATCAGTTTTCATATATTTTTCGTCATAGTTTTAGTATACACACAATTAACCCCACACACCCCATTGCATGACAATAAGGTTGAAGGATACGGGGCACAGCGAATGGCTGGGCGAAGGCGTGGAACGCGGACCCCCAGGTGATCTGCCACGGGGCAATGTAGGTCAACACAAAACGCAGTTTGTACAGCAGGTCCCACATCTGGCACAGGAAAGACACATGCATCAGTAATCGCATACACACACAAAACACCTGACCCACTTTGTGTCACAGCATGCTTCAAGGCAATGGTTCTCAAAGTTTCTTTTATTTCAAGGACCCCACAGCCACTGCACACTCAAGGAAACCCTGAGTGTACCTGGACACCACTTTGAAGCCAAAGCTTTAAAGAGTAAATAGAATAATGAATAAACCGGAATAAACAAGATGTATTGTTTACCAATTGACAAAGAGCACATCTCAAGAATAATTTAATGTAAAGTCAGAATTGTACGCCCTCTGAGTTAATAATGGAAGATCCAACATTGAGATGTGTAGTAAAGAAATCAAGAACCTTCCTGATTGTAAAGCTGTCTGAGGCCTGTATCCATGTTACTTGGTCTGTCGTGCATAGAAATCTTAAAAGCTTGTCAAATCTCACTTTTTTTTTTATTATTTTGAAAGGTGATTAAAGTACCGTACCCCGTGTCCCCTAGGGGCTAGGGTAGGTATCTTCACAAAAAAATATACATATAGTAAGTAACGCTGATCTCTAAACTACTTCCCTTTAACCATTCCTCCTGTCCTCGCCTGATGGAGAGGAAAGGAACTGGTCAGAATTACGTGTTCCTTCTACGCACTACGTCCAACTGGGGAAACTCTGCCATCAGGTGAAAATAAGCAGCTTGGACTCCTCACGCACAAGGAAGGAAGGAAGCATAAGGCCAGTCCACTGCCTCCCCAGGTTGGCAGAGGACATGTAGCATCCAAGATACATTACTTAAAAAGGTAATAGAGGCAACCTTTTAGCCAAAAATCTAAATAGATATAGCGATATGTTTTGCCTTTTCCCCCCTCTATTGCGATGCTGCAGCTGTTTACCTGCAGACAGACACTTGTTTCGTCCTACAGACGGTCCAGAACTTTGTTGTCTCCAACAAATCATGAAAACAAAACATTCGTCGGGCCCATGGAAGGTGTGCTAGTGTGATTCTGTTTTTAAACAAATCTGTTAAAAAAAAACACTAAAGTTGTCTCC
The DNA here is from genome assembly GCA_039105355.1 of Benthosema pterotum. Taxonomy (NCBI): domain Eukaryota; kingdom Metazoa; phylum Chordata; class Actinopteri; order Myctophiformes; family Myctophidae; genus Benthosema; species Benthosema pterotum. The sequence goes on along the minus strand of CM076975.1, from coordinate 39,922,269 downwards.
ATCACCTTTAACTGACACTGCGTAATTGCGTAAAAATGTGGAATAGAAAATTAAGAAAAGACAAATGCAACTCTTACCTTGCTGAAGAGAATGGACATGAAGTAGTAGTCGATGAGGAAGGTCTCAGAGAAGTTGGGATGGTCAAAGTGAAAGAACAGCGTGGTGAAGCACAGCGTGACGTACTGCAGCGACGGGGCGCAGAACGACGAGCGCAGCAGCTTCATCCCCGCCACCGAGATGAACAGAGCACGGCTACTGGAGGAGTGGACACACACAATGCAGAGCTTGTAGATCAGCTGTTTTTGCAGGTTCTATGTAAGGCAGAGGTGCAAACACTTTTTTGACTTGTGAGCATCTTTCAAAAAAACGATCAGCTCAGCAAGTTCTACTACTGTAGTCCTGGAGCCGGAGTCTGATTTTTGGCTGAAGGTGGTTTCATCTGAGGGTGCCCAGTGGTATATTCACAAATAATCCTAACCAAAATAGAGTTCAAGGCATTTCATGCAAAATAATCTGAACAGGTAGCCTATAACTTATGCTTATGAACTCTGTTCTTTAAGTATTTCCGTTAGTTTATATTATTCTTCTCTATACCTCCACCTCAACTCCAACTGCAATCAGTTAGACAAATTAGAGGGCATTGTTGGGAAATGAATCTCAACAGTTGGAAACGGCACAAAAGAAATCAGAAGGTGCTTTTTTAAGTGTTTTGGGTCTTTTTGAATTTCAAGTTATTAGCTCAGCGGTCATACACCTAAATATACTGTAGTAATATAGGCCTATTGGCCATTCAATGGTTCAATCAGTGGTATCCAACCAAGCCATTTAATGGTGGAACAGTGGAATGACTCCACTGTAATAGTTTCAAAAAAATGCATGCATAATTGCAATACTTAAATCTAGTCAATGTCACTCTGTGTTTTGCTGTTCAGAATTCTGATCCAACCACAGTTCCTTTTTTGTTATCAATCAAGTCACCTTAATTCATGTGGCAGATAAATATATCGACATAATTTTAGAGTCATGCTATGTGGTCTACCTGCACAGCCTTTGTGTGCACAGCATTTTGTTGCATAATTGATCAATTTATTAACGTTCGTCCACGCAAAGAGGTCTGTTGCTAAGCAGAGCAGTCTGTTCTCATCTATCCGCTCACGTGAACAGGTTAGAACGCTGGAGTTGATCAGAACATTCATTCAAGCAATGTAATACTTGATTATAGACATATGTCAACTTTATGACCCAAATACAACGACATTAGCGATAAAAAACAATACAATTCTAATACTATACTAGATTCTACTTGTGTAGAATTCTTGAAAATTAAGCAATGCAGAGAGTTTAACATAATTCAACTCTTGAGAATGTAAAATGAAAACAAATGGACTTAAGGGTTTGTGTAAGGGTTTCATTTTAGATCTATAAGCCTCCATTAGGTTACCAACTTTCTTTCTTTGTTTTTTGTTTTGTTTTTTTTTCCCCCTCCAAATAAAACCACTGGAGTAGTGCATCATGTTAACATGATGATGTTGCTCCCATTTTGATTACAATCTTCACAAATATTTTGGAAGCATCTACAAGTGTCATACTGCTCCGTGTTGTGAGGTAGTAGATCAACCATTTTCACTCAGCACAGATATTTGAAGCTGTAGAGCAAAAAGAGGACGGGGCCTAGTATAGACCCCTTGGGAATCCGCTACATTATGTATAAGGTTTAAATGCTTGTCAAGTTTGAAATGAGATCTGAGATAACTTATCCTGGCTGCACAAATACTACTGTATATCTCTGCTGTCAGGAAGAAACCCCCTAAGTCCATTTGATTTGAACTTTCAATCATTTAGCTGGTGACTACTTTGTTGCTTTAGCAGATCATTTGTTTTATGCAAAGCGTTTTTTTTTTTTTTTTTTTTTTTTACTTCTTTCCTAACAAACATTTGTAGTTAAATAGCACCAATTCATGCAAAAAATAAATAAACACATGTATCGACCATTTCAACTGCAGGTAGACCGAGTGTCATACTGACATAGTTCATGACATGTGCAGATACTTACTAGATGTCCAGTTCTTTATGGTTCTGCCCCACAGCGCGGGCCTCTGTCGTTAGGGAGTTCAGGACTACAGCCGGGTAGATTAAGTACTTCTCCACACACTGGAGCCACGCGTACAGCTTCTCAAACCACATGAGCTGAGCAGCATCTGTAGCAGACCACCGCATGAATTACAAGCCATAATTGAATGAATAAATAAATTATTATTACACACGAAATAAGTATAGCCACTTACCTCGGACCTCAAACTGGCTGTACTCTTTGGAGCGGAGGACCGGGTGCGCCAGGCAGAACCACGGTAGCTGCTTACGGAGCTGAGGCAGGAGATAATGTGTGAGGAAGCCCACCACTCCAGCCATGATGTACAGGACGAAACTGAGGGCAGGCTGGGGAGAGAAAATAAGATAAAGGAGTAAGAGAGGAAGAAGGTTTAGCTTTGAAGATGAAACAAACATTGGATGTTTAAAATGAAGGAGAAATAAAGTTTGGATGTTTACAATGAAGGTATGTATATAAAATGTTTTGGCCCATGTGGTTTTCGCCAGATACAATTCTATAAACCTGTATATAAAAAGTCACACACTTTTATAAACTGGTTGAAAGGGCAATGTGTGTGCCTTTCAAAACAAGCTACATCAAGCATGTGGTAGGACATGCAGAGAATTTATTGCCCAAAAGTAGCTCATAACATGTCTATGGTAGATTTTTATCAGACAAAGACTTTGCAGCTGCATGGAAAGGTTGATTTATCATCTTTCTATCTGCAATGTTGGCGAGTTTAACATTGATTAATACAAACAGAATGCCAGTGCCTAAATACTGGGCAGCCTGCTGCTTCGCAGCACCTGCCAAACATATAATGACGCTGCAAGAGGATGGCTGACAACTAACTTGTAGAGCTATGAAGACGGTGCTGGCACTGATGGCGAAGGTGATGACTGCCATGAGGGGACACATGACAAGGTCTGAATGAAGAATCTCTTTCTACAAAAAAGAAAAAAGGACAAGAAAAAGAGTGGGAGAGAGAGAGAGAGTTTAATGTTTTACCCCTGCAAGCATTTTATCAGTGAATCCAATCCATGATCAAGCATAAAACTAGTGCGCGCCGTGCGACCAATCAATATGAAACTGTCAAATCAAATCCACGCCTGGATTTCATCTCAGCACATTTGAGCCAACAAGATCCTGGCACGGAACATTGGGTTTAGCTTGAAACAATACAAATGCACAAACAAATTCATTTCCATCAAAACCCCCCAGGCACAAGATCCAAAAGTAAAACAGCATGACGATTAGACCAGTTTCTAAAAGGCTTCTTTACCACAGAGTTGCGAAGCTTCTCAGGAAGTGGGTCCTTAATCTCCACAGGGGGTTCCTCTGGTGTCCGATTTTCCAGCTCTGGGAATAATTTAGCTCGGACAAGAGACCTGGAGGGGAGAGAACAAAAATAGCCTACTGTGATACTGGGAGTGCTGCGATGCAGTGTATCATATATGTGAATCGCTTGTAGTTACGAGGCCACCCAGCTGAATATACCCGGCTGTAGTTATGAGGCCACGGGCTGAGGATAATCACAGCCACGCTGACAGTGCAACAGTGCGAAGATTTCTTTTGAAATGGAACCGTTTATGATAGTAAGCACACAATATAATTTGCTCTGGATTCAATCGTCCAAACATATAAAAACAGTCCTCTCGAATTAAGTGGGCAGAGCAACATCAGATGAAATGCAGATACCTGTATAACATACAGTACATTATGAATCCTCTTACTAGCCAAAACACGTTGCTAATAAATCTGGGGGTTGTTTCAAGTAAACTACTGTGTTGAGTGACCTGCAACTCAAATAAAAATGAAAGAAAGTAGATAATTATGCCAGGTGAAGACAGAGTAGAATCCTGACCATAGGATGGTGGGGTCACTGCTCTGACGACTGAGGTGGTAGGACAGGGCCAGGAGGAGTCCACAGAACACGGAGAACAGCACCGGCACATGGGCGTCACCCCACGGAGCCTGGAGGACAACATTCAACTTACAACCTCTCTTTAAATAGACAATGGCATATTAAATCAAGTCTGACTTATTCTTGTTGTGATCCTTAAGAGGGGTGGAAGAAGCAGCATTTTTCACACCCTGAAGAAAGCCTAAGCCAACATATTCATGGTGATTATTATTCTAGCCCAATGAATTTAAGGCCCTTTACATTTTTCAAAACCTACAGCACCCTGAGTGCCTGTATCTGGATTATTTATGCCATTTCAAATTTTTCTTTTTCGGCCATAGCTCTTCCTCTCACTTTGAACAATGTTTCTCTATTCATGATGTTCGCTCTCAAGTGTCCCAGCTGCCACTTACATTTATAGCACCAAGGCAAAACCCATACAGCAAAGCAGCCACCAAGACACTGCGAAATAGGCTGAAGAGAGACGATAAGGGGCTGGTAGTGGCTGTGGAGAGAGACATGGACATGGGTTTTATTTTTTACAGTGACGGTGCACATTAATCAACAGAAATCATCACTGTCAATGTGCCAGTGTTATCCTGGCGGCTAATTTTCAACTTTAACCTATTTGTGTCCTGAACGCGTTTTGGTGTTTTATCTGTTGAAAAATAGCAGATCAACAAGCTCATGTCGCGCCACCGAGTGGCGCGACATGAGCTTGTTGTTCTGCTATTTTTGAAAAATTGTGAAAATGTGCTGCAAATCTCTGAATATGTTATTTTGGAAGCAAACATTTTTAACTCAAATTTTTGCATCTGGGGGATCCCTAGAACAACATGTTTTCAGATGGGGGGTCTGCAGCCAAATATGGATAATTCTGGTGGTCCTTGGCTTGGCCTTGGACACAGGAACACAGATTTTTCAGAAAAACTAGAATCTAATGTCAGAGACTATAGAATCTAGTGTCAAAAACTCGATTCTAGCGTCAGAAACTAAATTCTAGTGTCAAAAGTAGATCCTATCATCAGAAACTATAATTTAGTGTCAATACCTAGAATCTAGTGTCGGAAACTACTATAGAATCTAGTGTCAAAAGCTAGAATCTTGCTGCAGCTATAATCTGGTGTCAGGAACTACTGTATAATCTGGTGTCAGAAACTCAAATCGAGGATCAGGACACAATGGGTTAACATGCAGAAAGAACTCTAAGTGAACATGGGGATAACATGCAAACTCAACACAAAGGCCCCAATTGTATTTTCATCCTTGGATTGACATGTGCAAGTGGCTGAGTCAGGAAGACCAATCAATCAAATCTTGCACTGGCTTTATAGTCTTCATATTTTTTTTAAAATATATATCATGTTCTTACCAGTTCCCCCAAAGACGTGCATATCAATTTGCTCCAGCACACACATAATAAAGGTGTTGACCTGAGGTAGGAGCCCAAACAAGAAAATGACCGGGAAACACAATGCAAACACTGTTGGAGAAAACAAACATACAAAAACTAAATTAGTCAAAAGAATTCATTCCATTTTACTTTAAAATCTAATATAGACAATCTACAAGTGTAACAGGATGCTGATGTTAACATGATGTTTCTCTCTCAAAGTGTGGATTGTGATTCTTTAACACCATAAGATTTTGATTTTTCTCATTAGAGAATCCCTGCCACCTTAAATGAGTGATGTCTGGGTAAAGTGAGCCCTAGATGGTCTTTCTCATTCTTGTTCATAAAGATCCATACTGTACATGCCGAAAGATTGCTGGTTCTCTAATAAGCTATTTCACTGCATTTGAAGACAGTGTTTGGCTTTCCATTGTTTTTCAGCTACATCAGGTACTTGGGTCTCCTACACCCGTCGCCTGTAGGTGTGCAAAAGCCTTGCAAGGTTTGGAAGGAAGATTTTCATATTCATGTTTTATTATAATTAAATTATTACTACATTATATTGCCAACTTGCAATATCCTCTCAGCCTAAGGGAGGGGGGACTCAGTGGTCTATGAAACCACGCTCGCGCACACACAAACCTATGAGCATGTCCCTGGCACAGAGGAGGAACTGCGCAGAGAAGAAGGTGACGCCGTAGAGGGAGAAGGGCTGCAGGCTGGCAGAGCTTCCAGACAGGTCAAAGATCCAGATCATAACACAGCACAGGCAGAAGTACACCGGCCGGCTGTACACGATGATCCAGTTATGGCCCTGTTGTCAGGAGGGAACGGACAGAGAGCAGATAATGGCTGAATTACTTAGCTTCCAGCTGACAACAGATTAAACGAAAACAGCAAGGCCTTCGATGTCACATTATTTCTGTGTTTCATGATGTTCTTTAAATCTCTCTATTAGACTGGAGTATTGATGTATTGCCCAGCATTATTTCAGAAGACAAGTGAATAGATGATTAGAATGGAAGTAGAGTCGATGCCCCAGACTGTAAAAGTGTCTGGTGCAGCGGCCAAGATCGCCCTCCCCTTCCAGCTTCCCTACTGCGGCCAATTGTGTGTGTATGGCTGCCCAGGCCAAGCCAGATGCACTCAACATTGACGTTTTAAACCCCTAGTCTTTGACTCTCCGTGGTAGTGGCCAGCAATTTTACCCCTACAGCACTGCAGTTATAAAGTGGAAATTAAAAAAAAAACACTCACATGCATTGGAGAAGCTGCATCAGGTTGTACACTCTGTAAGAGAAGAAGATGTTGGCATGAATTGATGGTAAGCTCCCATAGACTAAAAAAGGTATCAACAGGACATAACAATGAACAAATCATACAACACATATCTAATGTAGATAGGAGCTATGTGTCCCCATTCTTATACTGACAGCACTGACATCTGTTATCAAAGCTAATAGGTTAATCATTGTGGCCTTTTCTGACTGTGTCCTGGGCCATACTCAAGGAATGTGACAATTAATTGATTCCATTCTTTAATCTTTTTTTAATCCAAATGTATTGTTTGCTCATTGCTGTTTTGTTCACTTCAATGGGACTGAACAGCACTTCCAGGAATCGCGACCCAAGTGTTTTTGCACAGAGAGGGCAGAATGGCCAAGACGCCAGAAACACGATGAGGTCATGATACATCCAGTTTTGGAGATCTGGTACTTCAAAATAAGGGTTTCGACCGTGAAAAAACCAGGGCCGGAGCCATGAGTTAAATTCTTGCAAGACAGAGGTAGGTAGGTCACTGACTGCACCTTGAGTAAGGAGTACTGGCAGCTGGCGATGACCAGGCAGAACTGGAAGACCCAAATGTCCCTGAAGAAGCCCTGGAGCAGCAGCAGGAACCCCAGGAAGGCCACCAGGCTGGCCAGCACCACGGCAAACACATTCTCCCCCACACGCCGGTTCCTGACAAGTGTCACGTGGGGTCAGTTGCACTAGACGTGTCACTAGCACTTCAAAAGGTTTTGATAGTGTTTTTCAAAAATATACTTTCACAATTCATGAAATGATGCATGGCTTGATGTACACATTGGAATTGAAAATACTTACGATATACAAATACAAACAAAATACTTTTTGTTTCAAGCATTTCAAGTACCCTATTAAAACACCATCAACGTACCTGTCTAACAAGGCTAGCAGGGCCAGCCGATCATAGCGAACCCTCAGCCACTTCCTCGGCAGCACCCAGAAGCGATAGTATTGTTTGGGTTTGGCCTTCTCCTCAATCATCAGAGTGTTCTCCTGGGACTCCTGTAGAGACTCATGGTCTAGGTCAAACTAGAGAGGTGTGGTGATAAGAGGGTTGAAGAGACTCATGAATATTCATCCACAACAGTTTATTGTTATGTCAATTATGCCAATTACTGCACAGACAAGGAATTTCCAGAGATATGTTTGTTCAACTCAAAACAGACAAATTTGTGTATTGTTCATTTTCATTGTGTGTGTGTGTATTTGTTCATTAATGTGCCTGAACATTTACATCATCATTAGCTCAACAGATACAATTGTTTTCAAATGTACAGTATTGACTCAAAGGCAAACTAATGGGCAAGTCAGAATCTCTAGGCACACATGGTGTTCACTTCATACCCTGCCAAAATCAGCCTAACACCACCTGCCATGTCCTGGACTTGTCTCGGCACACCAGTGTGCCTTGGAGTCGGCACACCGTTTGGGTGTGCACTGGAACAGAGTGAAACTATGTCTTTATTTAGCCCACTTAGGGAGACTGCCATGGAGCAACCAGTGCCTTATAGACACTAAGAGACTCCCAGTGTAGAACTGAACATGACAAACATACACTGCACAGCTGCTTCCATTAATTGACTGTCATCAAGCTGTCCTGGAAGTGTGTCTGTGTAGCAGCCAGTGTTACTACTGCCGATACTATAGTCTCTGTTATAATCTGTAATGCCTAATTCGGTTATGATAATTTTGTGACTTATTTGATGCCTTGAAAAACATTGGTAAAGAAATGTGCAATTGTATCATTAGTTTATAATGCACAGCCTGTTTTGAGCATTTTACTTTTGGTTTGTGAATGTTTATTTTGGCCAGCATCGCTTTTGCCTCAGACCTTGACTGTGACAATCCTGTTAATTAGTTTTGGAGGTAAATAAATAAGAAACTAAATCAATCCTTGGACTTTCTAAATCAATCCTTGGACTTTCTTGATTCTTGGAGGCTTTACCATTGTTACATGTGGTGTCAGAAGAAACAGTCCAGAATTTGCTGTGTTGAACAATGCAAACTTAGCACAACTGTCTCAGCCCCGTTCAAGATGCAACTCAAGCACAGAATAGTAAATCATGTTCTGGTGACAGCTTTTGCCACTCCAAGTGGTTCGAAAGTGGTTTGGAGGTGTGTAGAAGCCAGTGGTTGCCTATAGTCTTATCTGAATAGCCTAAAATCTATTTGAAATTGTTTTAGAATTTATTTTGTTCCTTGAAATACATGCTCAGTTTGCTTGAAACTGCCAAGTAGACAACAACAAGGAGTGCTGCCAGGGCCTTCAGGTGAGGCATAGCCTGTTTCTTAAGTTCTTATTTTTATTTTTACTTTTTCCATAGTTTGGTTGTCAAGTGTTACTAGTTGATTTTGGTTTTTAAAAGTATATTTTGGCCAGTATTATTTTTTTTGCTCAGACCCTGACTGTGACAACACTGGCCAGTGGCTGGGCTGTATATTATTTTTAGAGGTAAATAAATATGAAAAATCTTTGTCGATTCTTGGAACCATGACCATTCGTCCTACAGCTCCAGCAGAGAGCTCCAGACTTCCCAGGCCATTTTGGTCTGGTCTGCTCGGGGGTCTCAAGGATGCGTCAAGGACATTTTGGAATACGCTGGGATACGCTGGAGTGCTTACCAGGTGCCAGGTAGGCGGTAGGCTCCTTTCCAAGCAAAGAAGCACAGAGTCGTGTGACTGAACCGCGCACTTCTTTTGGTAATCTAAGTACATTTTAATACTTTGACCGAAAACACGACGATTTGTAGATTTCATTCTTTAATCCATCTATTAGTCGGAGCGCATCGTCTGACGATCATCCTGTTGTTGACATTCATTTGGGACAGAATGGGCGTGGCCATTTTGTTTTTTGTCCCATTCGCACCCATTCAATCCAATGCATTCAAAAGCCATTCCTGATATTCTGCCCCGAAATGTCGTTTGCGCGCGGGTAAATCAACTAGGGCTAAACGTCACTTCCTGACTTTTGACCCGGAACTTTTTGCTCAGATCGTGAGAGGACAGGTTAGCAAAGATACTCTATGTATAAAGACAAGGACTATCTAATAAGGACAGGAAGCCAAGACACCTATGGGGGAGTCCACAATGGTTCATGGGAGGAAACAAACCAGTACAGACCAGGAAGTATGATGCTTGCAAACCATGCATGCCATTGGTCTCTTGGATGGTTTGCCAAGTGTCAAACTTCCTGGTCTGTACTGAGCATGTCTGTTTCCTCCCATGAACCAATGTGGACTCCCCCATAGGTGTCTTGGATTCCTGTCCTTATTAGATAGTCCTTGTATAAAGATAGCCATACTCCCATTGGCGCCACTATATAGGCGACATGGACTACAAAGCCTACAAATAGTCTCCTAAGTAGTAATGGTTTTGATCAGAGCCCCCTATCTGTCGTATGTGAAACTGCAGATTACAAAGAGACTCTTCCTGACTCCTAACAAATCTCGCGAGAGTTGGGCGGTGGGATAAAGAATAATTTATAACAAAGTGAAATTTCTTCTGTTCTGTTTAGCTAACAGAAGCCATTTTACTATGAATATGCTGTAAATATTATATGCCTTTTGATGATCAGGTCCAGTATTTAGTTCAGTGTCCATGGAGTTAAGGAATGGATCATAAGTTGTGTTCACGTTCATTCTACCATTGGAAATGAATAGACTCCAACATACTTCCCGTCTCCTAATATTGTACCCGCCCCCTCCTTCTAGAGTCAGGAAGCTACGTAACTATGACCCTCTTGCCATTGGCGTCTTGGAGGTGAGTCAAGACACCAGAAACACCATGTCATTGCACATCCTGTTTAGGAGATCTGGCGCTTCAAATTAAGGGTTTTTACCGAATGCACTGGCTTGAGCCATGGCATAGGGCAGAAAACGATGACCGTGTGAATCGCGCAAAAGGAGTAATTGAATTTTGAATTCCGGATTTTCTACATTGCAGTATGATATAGCCTGGACCATCCTCATTTGCTGTTGCAACATTCAACTTCTGAATGTTCCCGGCAAATTAGTCTGGTTAGACTTGAATTTCCCTGATGTCAACGTTTTTCCCCAAACCAATCAGAAATTTTCCACCAGTGTTTTAGTGATAGACGGAACAAGCAAGCAGTGCTGCTCACCTCAGGCATCTCCAATGGCACCCTGCGCACCTGCATACCCTGTAGAACCACTGGCCTGGGCTGGAGCATGGACAGCACCGGCGCCCCCTCCTGGACCTCAGTGGACGTGAAGCTAGAGGACTGCGACTGCCTCTCTCTCTCCCTGTAAGTCAGGTAACACCAGCAATGTTAAAGAACCAGCACAACAGGAGAAATTCGGTGTTCAGTGTCTGGCTCAAAGACACTTCGACATGTAGACGAGAGGAGCAGGGATTTGAACCGAAGACCCATGGATCATTGGACGACTTGCTCCAACTCCTGAGACAGTCTGTACTGTAGTCAGCCCTAGTTCAGGTAAGGGACAATACTGCACTAGCAATACTAGCAAGAAAGGAAATAGGATCTGAGTTCCAGTGGATTTAAATAAATTAATCACTTCCATACTGCCAACACTGTTTTGGCCATATCCTGACCAAAACTGGGGGGGGGGGGGGGGGGGGGGGATAAAATAGTAAAATAAAAAGATTAAATATAAAGGCTTGATAACTTACTGCACTGGGTCCTCGTATCCACCACCAGCAGGACCAAATGTATATGATCTCTTCACCCCTGTTATAATAAAACAAAACAATCTCTGTGAGTGCAAGTGCAGAGAGTTTAAAACGAGGCTATGTAGGCCACTCCAGTCACTACTGTTGCATTATGTAAAGGTAAATTAAAATACTAAGTTGCTGGCCCTAGTTATTGACACTGGATTTGAATAGATTTTAACAACTTTACTAAATGTAAAACTACAGGGAATATATGAATATCTACAGTCAGGGCTTGACGCTTGGCATTAGACAGTGTTTTGCCTTTCTACTGTTGCACATTAAGAAGTTCACTCGATGGATGAATCACTGATATTTATCCAGCCAGTTCGGCAATTACTAAGACGCTTTTGTAAGCAAGGTGGGTCGATATGAATCAGTCATGTGCGTGCGGTATGCACTTTATGACAATACCTACACTCATGCAGAAAATGCGACATAACATTCTTTTATTACTAACTCTCTTGCCAAAATTCACAGGGAATGCCAATGACCTGTTGATGTTCTATTAATGGTCTCTACCATCTATGGCCTTATTAGAACAGCACACTTCTCAGCATGTGTCAGACTGTGACTGGAATAGCGTTTGGGGGTGGGAGCGACTGACAGCATGGAGCAGCTTTAGTGACTTTGTTTGGTCTGACTTGTTGATAACAGTTTGGTTTGTGGTGCTTGTCGAACTGTTCAATACAAACACACATATCATTACGCCACTAATATGTGGTAAATAAGTGTCAATCTGGAAATTCTCATATGGCAGGGGTTTTCAACAGGTGGTCCGGGACCCTTACGGGTACATTTCATTGTACGCTCTCAAAAGAGCATAAAATGTATATTTAAATGTCTGAATTACTTAACTTTCAAGAATGTACATGTTTAAAAAATGTAGAAGAATTGTTATTTTGACAAAAAAAAAGAAAATCCTTAGTTTGGGATCCAAAAGAGTAAAACCCAACATCAAGTGGTGGCAGAATAAACAGTGGGCCCTGGTATGGAAAAGGGTTGAAACCCCCTGTCATACGGAGTTGGCGCACCCATGCTCACAGGGAGTGCAGCAGCACAGTATTCACTCACATCCCCAGAGAGCCTCTCCAATGTTCAAGCAGCCGGCCCTAGTGGTTGTAGTGTGAACTGCAGGCAATTCATGACTAGGAAATCCCGTGGTCCTGGACCTTAACTCATTGACCGCTAGGGGGACCTTCTTTGTTTCCTCTCCATTGCCGCGGCTCAAACCAGTTCGATCGGTAAAAAAGCCCTTATTTTGAAGCTCAGATCTCCTAAACAGGATGTGCTGTTTCTGTTATGCTGTGTCTGTTGTCTTGCCTAATCGATCATCTGGCGATGTACCCAAAAACATCCGGGTCACAAGTCAGGAAGAGCTGTGTAGCCCTGGCTGCTTAATCCATGCGCCAGCGACATTGAGGGGGCAAACCGGAGGAGAGCCGTTTGAATGCATTGGGTTGAACGCATGTCAATGGGAGGGGAAAAAAAAAAGTTGTCCCCAATTCTGTCCCAAATGAAAGTCAGCAACGGGATGATCATCAGACGATGCGCACGGACTAATAGTTGGATTAAAGAATGAAATCTACATCTCGTCGTGATACGAGCCGTCCGCGTGACCGGCAGTGGGGTTCTCCACGGGAGGTCCACGAGCTGCGCGTCTTCGGCAGGAAAACTATTAACATTGGGCGCTCATTCATGTGCACGTCCATGAAGGAAATAAGTCGGGTCTGCTTCCGCATTTGGACACCAAAATTTGGTGTGCAAATGCGGAAGCAGACCCGACTTCCGGCGGTCTTCCGGGTGCTTCAAAACACCACTGAGCAACTTGTATTGAAATGAACGGCAAGGGGGCGTGGCTATCGCTCCAGTTAACCCTCTATATTTTATTACTCCATGTATTCACTCACCGCTCTCGTCGTAGAAGTAGTGCACCGCCCCCTCTGACGTGTCGTCGAAGGTGGAGGCCTCGTGGATGCCACCGCGGGGCAGCAGCAGGGAGGAGGCGAACTGTAAGGCTGAGGGCAGGGTACGAGTCCGAGAGTGGGAGGAGGTCCGAGCCCTCTGGAGGTCCTGGAGGCTACAGGAGGAGGACAACATGGACGCTTTGATTTGCTTTTTTTTTACCACAGACTACCCAGCTAGCATTTAACTAATTCAGTGCTCCATTCAGAGTCCCACACATCTTTATAATTACACCCACAAGAGGCTCAGAGATGTCTGGAGACATCTTCAGGCCCATTTTAATAATGTATAAAACAGGATCGCTAAAGTCGATTTCTTGACAGCGGCAGTTGGCGGCAGTATATATCTTTTCCCCACCTTCTGCAACATTGATGACATTATTAACAATATAACTCAAACTCAAGCACCTGTGAGAGTATTGCTAGCTTGTTGGCATGATTTAGCTTGGCTGACCTGGGTGGGGATCCCATGGTGGAGGGGGGAGGTGTGGGGTTGCTGCCTGCGTTGTGTCTCCTGCGGATGGCCTGGGTCCTCTTTACACTGCTGACAGAGTCACGTTTGCCCCCGTCCTCTGGGGCCATGGCTGGAGGGAGGGGACAAGCACATTAATAACAGGCTGCATGTGGTTCCGATCGGGCAGAAATAAAGTAGTGAAAATAACCATGATATTTGTAGTTATTTCTAGCAAGAATAGTCTTGCTGTTGCGCAGAAACAGCATGTCCAAGTGTGGGTACAAAGTGAAATATTATCAAGTTCTTGTTAATATTATGTATTGGTTCATAATTAATTACCGTATAAAACCCTCAGACAGAAAAGATATACAACAGAGACCATATGCCAAACACTAGTGCTGTAATTAGTTGAAATTAATACATGAACAGCCATTTAGAAAGCTCACCTCCGCCCACAGCCCCCTCTTCAACCAGCTCTCCCGTCCTCCAGCCCATCTGGTTCCCAGTCCAGGATCCTCCCAGAGAGTCCAGCCGGTGGTGATGTCCTCCAGGGAAGCCGTCGGTGTGGATGTTGCGGGCCTCCAGGTCGGACTTGGAGAGCGTGAGGGTGCGTGGGGCCGGAGTGGAGGACGAGGGCATGGCGAGAGCCACGGGGGGCGCGGCGGTGGTGGCCGCTGTGGCGCTCTGACCCCCGCCGGCCCCGTCCATGCTGAGCACCCTGGCGTGAGTCTTTGCGCTCGCCGTGCTGGCCGAGCGATGGGCAGCACGCGAGTGCGTGTGTGAGGGGCCGGCCACAGAGTCTGGCAACTCCCCGTCCCTTTGGGGGGCGGGCGGCGCTGCCGCAGAGGGTAAAGAGGACGCAGCGCCAGCGTTGGTGAGGTCTGGGGAGTAGCAGGAGGTAGAGGAACTCGAGTCGTCTTCGTCGTCGTCGTCATCATCGTCAGAGCTGTAGCGCCGCTGGGAGCCCAGGCTGGAGCCGGCGCTCATGTCGCTGCCGTCGTCCTCGTCACTGGAGTCCTCAAACAGGCTCTCGCTGTATGCCTTGACGCCCAGCCGGCTACGCACAGGGATGTAGTCCCTGTGCTGCCTGTGGCTGTGGTGACGCCTGTATGGGCCACAGTCAAAGCTGCCGCTCCCCGCATTGACCCGCTTGCGGGGGGCCCGGGGGGCTTTCCGTCGGCCCGGCCTGTGGCCCGCGGATGTCCGCAGCAGCTTCAGGTCTTTGGGGCGAACCACCTGCTGCTGGGCCTGCAGCACGGGCCGGTCTGCTAGCAGGAAAGGAGCAGAGGACACAGGGAGGGCAGGCTCGGAGCTCACTAGACCCAGGGCCAGCCCTGAGGACACCGAGTTGGCCTGCCGTGGCGGGGGCGGCGGGGGAACCGGGGCGACCCGATCTATGTCACGAATGTCCATCGATCGGTCGCTGCTTGAGGGGGACGAGTTCTGTTTGGGGAGAGGAGGTGGCTGTGCGATATCAGGGGGCAAGTCCTCCCCCTCTACGAGCGTCCTGTCCAGGCCTTGGCCGAGCGAATGATCTTTGGAAGGTGAACGCAGCAGCACGCTGTCCGACAGGTTGTCAGTGTCACTGCCGTCCTGAGCCGCCGGGTCCTCTAAGGGCTCGGGGAGCTCGGAGCCTGCGGCAGGGGCTGTGGAGGGCGCCTGTGCGTCCGTGGGACGTGGCAGGCTGAACGAGGGGCTCTCCAGCTGCGTGGAGTCAGTTTTCTCGCTGCGGTAGCTGCTGACGGTGCTGAGGGTCTCACGATCCGTCGTGGCCCCCCCGGCACTGAAGCAGCTATCCGTGGAACCAGCGGCCAGGGCCACCCCGCTGCGGCTCCCCGGGTGCTCTGTCCCGGGGCCAAACGCCACAGGGTCGAGGCCCAGACCCAGGAGGTTCTCGCTTAGCTCTTCACTCAAGCTGCTCTTTATGAGTGGGCTAAGGGGAGTCTCCCCTAGGCTCTCAGACTCAGCGGAGGGACCGAGGGGAGAGTAAGCCCCCATACAGTGCCCCTCGGGACTCTGGGGAGACAATCGCTCCAGCGCCCCCACCTCCACCTCCAGTATGTGTTCTTTCTCCCCACCGTCTTCCTGACTGGAGGGGGAGGGCGGTATAGACAGACAATCCCCAGGCTCTCTGAATCCGGTTGACACTCCAGGCACTCCCATTAGACTTGGGAACTCCCCTCCGAGAGCTGCAGCCAAGCAGGACTGGACGACACTAGCCGCCCCTATGGAGTGAGAATAAATAGGCAGGGTGTAAAATTATTATTATTTTCAATCTCAATTAATTTCGCTTCATTTGAACCGGAAGACAAAACAAAAAAAACAGACATTGTTCAGTTGATTTTGCAACTTAAAAGCTTGCTTACTGCTGATTGTATCTTGAGAGCTCTGACGCAGAATCTCCCGATGAGCTGAAGTCACTATTACATTATTGCTGCCTTGCTCCCGCATTAGCTCCCTGATATCTGAAGTGCAAATATGGAAACTGTGGTTACAACACAACTAGTAGGAACTAGGAATAGAGCAGTATAGTAAACACGCTTTTATTTTTTCACAAGTGATGCTGCTTTGTGATGTGGCAACTATGGCCATGCTGTTTGTCGTATTCTAAACAGAGACTAGCTCATTAGTCTAATCTCAGTAACTTGGTGTGACTTCAAACTAGTATAATAACAATCCACTATGTTTAGCATTTTCTTCCAGTGCCAACCCTTCATGCTATACTTTGCACTATACACCATTTTTGACAAGTACACTTTGAATGTAACATTCAACATAATGTTATTCTGTTGGGAGGTCCAGGGGGCAGCATTCATTGGCATGCTTCATATTAGTATGAAAAATACAAGACTACCCAGGGTGAGATTGTAAACCTAGCCCAGTATGCACAGCATGGTGGCTGCATGAGAGCACAGATACATACCCTTGGTGCCTCCCGTATCTTCAAGCTGAGGTAAAAACTCCTAAAAGCAAAACACAGACACAAGCCATTTGAGCCCCATTAGGATGTGAATTTAAAGCACATAGGACAACTAAGAGCCAAATTTAAGTGCTTAATAGAAGGGAGCTATTTAAAATGGCCCTGCACAAACTGTTTAGCACACAGTAACCCTTACCGACACCTGGTTGAGCCCAAACAGTGAGTGCTGAGAGCTGCAGCGCACAGGCGGTGTTGAGTTGACCTTCCGAAACACAGTCATCTCCACGCCGACATGACTGTCCCTGTGAGGAAATTAAAACGCCAGTGGAAAGAGGACTGATATAAATACAGCACGCAGCATTTGAGTACGCTGTGATAGCCCTCAATAGTACTTCTTCAAACTATAGCACAAACATCCACTTATTGTTCACAGGATTTAATGGCTTTCATCAATCTAACAAAGAAAGCACAGCACAGATCCAACTGTAGAAATCGTGTTATGACAGGGTTCACGTGTGATTAATGAAACGGCTGTATGTCATTAATCATAGCATGAGAATGATAGTGTTGATAAATGTGACAGCTGAAAGGAATGATTTAAATATCATGTCCTTAATTCTCGCTCTAGAGGTCGTCACCCTAGAGTGTACAACATGGACAAGTGGGTCTACGGCCAAGAAGAGAAAAACTTCTCTGGCGGAGACATATTTGAAAAAGGAAGTCAGAAGAATGTGTTCTGGAAAAATAAATCACTGTTTCAGGATCGCAGGCCATCAACGACATTTGAAGACTTGCATCACATAACTATATTATACTACTAATAATAGCCTACAACAACAATTACTAACAGTTGACATTTTAGAAGTGACGGATGAGGTCCTATTTCTTTAATATCACAGGCCCCAGTGGCTGTGGCCGTTCTGGCCATGGTTCTCTGGGCTGGCTGCATGGGATTTTCCAATGGCACCCCGTTATCCTGTGCAATATTGTGAAATAATGCCCCCCCACACACGCACAAACACACTGTAGCTACAGTATGTTCGAATTCGTACATTGTTGCTCTGTTGCAAGGGCTATCACTTATTTTGTGAATCTTCGTCGTCTAGTACACTAAAATGACGGCCACACCCTCATTTCAAACAATACGGAAATAGACCCATTTACATTATGGACACATTCAGTAGTAGATATAGGCCTTTACAAAACATAATATTTTGACCCGCCGAATAGGTTAGGCAACATCTTTTTAAGTAATGAATGTGTCATTTCATACATCAGATTCTCAAACTACCGGTATGCTGCTGTCAGTCTTATCGCTGCAACCACATCCCCAAAGTAAATTCCTGCTGCTATGAACCTTAGACTTGGCAATGAAGTGTAAAGGCTTCTGACAAGCTCGCTTATCATTAACATTGTTTACCTGTGTTGATTTCCATCATGGGTCGCTGACCCCTCCTCTCCCTCCTCCGCCCGCGGGGCATCGGCCGTTAGTGACGCCTGCTTCTGCTCTATGATCTCACCGAGGTCGAACATGGCGTGAAGCCGGAAGTTAACCACCTTTATGGCTGTGAAGAAGACCGCCACCACGGCACAGTACACCCCTGCTACCACCAAACTAGGAGGTAGGGCCTGAGACGGAGGCAGAGATGATGACAGTAAATGAGGCCTGCTCGTTATACTGTAGTGGAGTCATATGAGACTACGTCAAAAAGAGATGTTGAACTTTGAATTTAGACCACACCTAAAGCTACCAAACATTATATCAATCAAATTTACCAGCTGCTCCTGTACTGTGAGAGAGAATTACACATTTCTTCCCTCTTTACCTTCACTCCAGTCTTTCTCAGATTAAAAAAAGTCTCGAAAACCCCATCCCAACACACAAATTAATGCATACAAAGCTGGCACCACATTACAGAGCAACTTGACAGATTTTGAGCCAATCGTCCCTCCCACCAATCTCTCCCAAATTGATGAAGGTCCACTCTGAAGTGATTATGTGGCGACTGGTTAACTCTTTAGTGTGAGCGGCTCACAGAATTCATCTCATGACACAAAGCTGTAGCCTCTGTGTGATGTCAAGAAATTAACCAGGGCGAATTGTGAGGACGGACGTCGCCATCCAAACAGCACAACGTCATCACTGGAGCACCCTTCATCATTGATTTAAAAAAGGGAACATTCCCTGCGTTGGCTTCCGATAGCTGCAGCGGCCTTTGGCCTTAGTGAAAGTGAAAGGAATAAATAGAATAACGTGACTAAATGTTGAGCAGCCAACAAAAAAATGCTTGTTGGTTTGCATGTTATTTAGTCGTGTCCTCTCTTCTCATTTTCACAGGGACTGACCTCTGTTAAAACATGACAGGCAAATTTATTTGTTTACACTCTTGGGCGTGTTGGGCTCAATCATACTCCACAGTGAAGTGACTCGTGGTGAAAGAGTTTCACCGTGGTGTACTTTTTTTAAGGCTCATCCTGGCTCATAATAGTCCAAGGTGAAGCCTTTCATGCAGTCTTGCAAATGGCAAGACCAACAAAACGACACTGGCCAATGCACTGCCCAGTGTCACCCACTGTTAACGTCAAAATGTGAAGGCTGGCGGGGCCCGAAGCATAGTTGTTGACACATTAAGAGAAAGTCCAATTAAGGCAGCTGGGGCTAATAGACCTGCACAGTAACGTCACCGCCCCTGTTCCAGAAGTGGATTCCTCATTCATTTTCCTCAGACCTTAATAAAAACATGATTCCGCTGCGGACAAAACCATCTCGGGTTGTGACAAATCATGACAACAAACACAATATCATCATATAATATTAAATTAGCAAGAAGTAGAAAACGGCAGGATACAACACTTTTTGATTCGTTATTCATCTTAGAAATTAATTGATTGTCCCAAAAGACCACCAAAAAGTGTGTGTCATGATTTGTTCGTGGCATAATCGTCTTTATATGAATCATTTTCGAAAAGTCTCTGAGAAAAATGAATGGGGAATCCACTTCTGGAACAGGGGCGGTGACTTCACTGCACAGGTCAACAACAGAGCATCATAAGCCTCAATACACGCTGATGTCGTAGTAAACAGAAGACATACAAGCTCACTTGTAGATCTGCCATTTAATGACCGCAACACCAGCACGGAACAAGAGCATAAACGGCTTTGGTCCTTTCTTTCCGTCATGGGAGCAATATATCTAGAACGAATTGCCAACTCACCATGTAGAGCAGGAACGGGAAGGCCAGGAGGAATATCCAGAGGTACAGGTGGAAGCAGTTGGAGAAGGTGCTCTGATGGGGGTCCACATACCAGCCTCCCGTGAGCGAAGCCCACACCCCCTGCCGCAGTATCTGAAGAGCTTGGGAACCCATCTCTCTCTCTCTCTCTCTCCTCTCCCTCCTTCAGGTTAGGACAACCCGAAGTTGCAAGTTCCAAGCCGCCTCCTCAGAGGCTTCCAACTGTGCTGCAGTTGTAGCCACAGTGTTATCAGTGTGTCTCTACAGTGGCACTTCCATTTGGGATGGCAGTTTAACCATTTGGACTGGGTACAGTTTCATCAAGCATGCCAGTCCCCCTCTCGCCGACCTGCCCTCAAACCCCTACTTTAAATGCCAAACAAATCCTAGCCTAGTCCTTGTAGGGTAATCAGGGGAGTGACTTTTTGGCACATTGGTAATCCACTTAACGTATAAAAAGTATTCATCTGTAAGAAAAGATCAAAGCTGCGAGTCTGTGATCTAATTCCTCATATTCTTGTCAGCATTCTAAATGAGTATTCTATTCCACTGGTAGCAGGAAATCAACTATAATCTCGAGGTCAAGTCATCTGTATTGGAATACAATTTTTTAAAAAGCTAACACCTTAAAATGGTCTATTACTTCTTGGTTTCACGTAGTAATTATTTACATTACAAATGCTGATTATTAATCATGTTAAGTGATGACGTGTAAATGTTTTGTACAGTTTTTACTTTAGGCAGACAACTATTTCCAGCCAAATACACAGCATTTTCAGAGCTATAGGTCACTAGCTGTTGCCACACAACAACCCCAGCCTTAAGTTTTCTAATTGACAGTAGCTTGGCAGCGACCGATCCAGCACAGTTGACCAAGATCCACATATATGTCGACGGGGACAATGGAATCAGGCGATTTCCGAGCTTGTTAATAGTCGGTAAATGACGATTATTCCAGCGGATAGTTTAACATTAGCATAATATGGCTATAAGCTAACCCTACATAGCTGATAACAGTTCCACCACTAGCTGGCTATAGCGTTAGCTTCCTTTTGGTGTGATCTGATTTAATGAACATGTTGTGCCTCTCTCTCACTGTTGCTGAGATCCACCTCCAGTCCACAACATCAGACAGACGAGCCCCGTAACGGCAACATGAGTTGTTGTTCGTCTCGCCTCATGTTTCTCCTTCCTTCCTTTCCTTCCGCCTTTCAGTCCTTCCCTTTGCAAGAAAATCTCAGATTTTTCCTTCTCCTTCCCACTTAGCCCAGGATGCTGCTAGCATGCTAGGTGCAATCGTACTAGCCAAAGCTGTCGATTAGCTGCAGGGCTAACTTATCATAATTGTTTTCTGCAGAGAGAGAGAGCTGTGGTGGTGAAGAGGAAGGAAGCTCTCTCGTCCTCTTTGGCATAAACGCTTGATGTCGCCTTTAGATATTATCCAGCGGTTGCAGCAGGAGGTCCTCTTTCTTTCACGCTCGGCGACAGGCAGCTGCTCATTTCGTAGTATATTTACTTGTGTGGCAGAAAAACCAGCAACCGTGATGTGATGTTTCAAAGAAGCTGTAGCTTCTGCTTGGCTAACTATTTGACATCAGAGCCGTTGAGTATAGACGGGGTTACGCAAACTCCGTTCACTTCATGGGGCCAGCCCATTGACGGCTCTCCTACATATACCTCTATCGAATAAGGACGGGGAATGGGGACAAACGCTTTCAGTCTATGGGCTCGCACACCTACACGAACCACATGACCAGGCTGTTTCTCACCCCCTCAATATCGCAACTCTCTGTCTATATACATCTATGGCTCTGGTGGTTGACATACACATGCTCGCACATGCGCAAAGAGTAACGTTCCCAGTAAGCTGATTGGTTGAGGTCAGTGCGTCAATGGTGGGCGTGGTCAGCAGCTGTTTAGTGTTCAGAGAGAGAGAGGGCTTCATGTCATCAAAAAGATGTCATGATTCAACATTGGGGTACACACACACACACACACACACACAGTCAGACACTTGTATAATGCCTATGTCCAGCTGCAAATTAACTCAGTCAGTTACATGGCATCAACTGTATATAGCCTACAGTATAGCCATGCACACTGTCTCTACTTTCTGGGGGGCTTGCAGAGACAGCTCACTTGGCGAGAGATGGACAAATCATTCAAAAGTCAGTCATTTCCCGAACACATAGGATAGTATAAATTACTATAAGACATTGTAAAATAAGCTGTTAATGCCTTTTTGTCTGTAGATTATAGGCTACATCTTGTAGTGTATATGTTTTTCACATTTTGGACAAAATAGACAATTTTAGAGGTACCCAGATATATACCGGTAGTGCCATTGCCCACCTACACAGCCGAGCGAGCCCCCCAGCTGCAAATTGTGCACCCTCAGTTTATGTTCTATGTGAAGTTACAAAACTATAGAATATATACAATATATAATAGGAATATTACACTAGTAATGGATATGACAATAACAGTATGAAACACACAGTTTCCCCTCAGTAATATAGCATATAAGTACTGTATGATCTCACTAATTGCAGCAAGCTTCCATTTGATCTATCTAATCACCACCTGTCAGTGTGCTGTTATCATACAACAGCCAGCCATTTAGCACCACAGAGCTGTTTAATGAGGCTGGCTACACCCACCTGGTAACCGGCGTAAGCTAAGGGAAAAGCTAAAATAACAACACTTTAGTGGGCCCCCTCAAACAATTTTAAGGGCCCCCTTAGCCATTCCATTCTGCAGCCGGGACTGTCCAGTGCCCACCTGTCCGATCAGGAGGTAGCCTATTCCTCTGGCGTCAGATGTTGGGTGACAGCAATAACAACAACAGCTCAGATGAGTCTCGTCTTCATTGAAAACCAATACTGTCGGGGACAGAAGTTTGCATATAACAAATATATCATGCATGCACGGGTCAAGCTGACAGCTTGTTGTTTTACTGGCAAAGCCAGGAGGTACAAATGTTGATAGAACACACCATAATCAGACACCATACAACAAGCAACACAGTAGAGAGAGGAGGAGAATAGAAGGGAATGGTTAGACGAGGCAACGCATAGAAGACATCATTTGGAGAATGTGACATCAGGAAAACAGTGACTGAAGAAGAGACTGAAACACCCGACTCAGAGATCTAATTGAATAGTTGTTCTCAGAAAACTGTTGAGAATAGTTTATAATATAATATAAGGTATAGGCTACTTGCAGCATTGTTACTCAAACCCAGGCCTTTCTCGTCTAAACAGGCTACAGAACAATCTTAAGATGAATGGAACACTTGGAAACGGCACCAACTCCACCATTCCCTTCCTATCCCCAGAACTTCTAACTGCTATCAACTCTCTCTTCCTCATCGTGGGTCTCCCTGTTAACAGCTACGTTCTGTGGCTGATCCTGAGTGGAGCTGGTGGGACGATAGCATCTGAGTTCTTTTATCTCAACCTGACTGCATCTGTGATCATCACTTCACTGTCCACTGTCTTTTACTTTGCATGGTACTTCACTGGCAACTTCATTATTTACGTGTTTTACGTCTTTTTTGGTGTTTTTGTGTTCTTCTCTGTTCCATCATTCCAGTGCTGTATCTGTGTAGAGCGCTACTTGGCCGTGGTTCACCCTGTGGTATTTCTCAGGTATAAAGGTCTTCGGTACAGGGTGGCCAGTTGCTGCATTGTCTGGCTGGTGACACTTGTCTTATGCATTGGATCAACAGTTGGTTCTTTTTTTACTTCATTATCTTTATTACTCTGGTGTTATGTCGTTGTTGGCGTTTCCATTGTGTACATTCCTGTGCTGTCTTTCTGCTGCTTCTCTGTCCTCAGAGCTCTGACACAGCCTGGGCCAGGAGAAGGACAGAGAGACAGTGGGGTGGGAAACAGCATGAGGAGAAGGGCTTTTAACATTATTTTCATCAGCTTGATAGTAATGTTACTAACTACACTGAGCTACATTCCCTATGTCATAACCATACAGACAGACATCCTAGTTGCTAGGAACGTCACATACGCAATAACTGCAATGTCAATCTTTCTTCACCCTTTCCTCTACATCCAAAAAGTTGGGAAACTGCTGTGCTTCAAGGGTCTGGATAGATGACTTGTGTCAAATCACATGTTGTTCTTCACTGAATTACTAATCGTAGAGAAAACTGTTAAATTTAATTGTCTGATGATAATTACAATTCTTCTTAACGTTAAGTGTGTAGAATTTGCTTCAGGATCTGGGAAGGGTGTGTCTACCAAGTAATGCTATGACACCAGTTAATGCTGTAGCATTTCCTTTTTATGCTGTCTGATTTAATATCCACTGTCTAAATACAGTACTTTTGAACCTGTTCATGAAGTATATACTTCTAATGCAGCTGATGTTTCAGTAACAGTAACACTTTTTTATCTATACAGTACATATATATACATTGTATATGTACATTGTATATATATACATTGTATATGTACATTGTATATATATACATATGTTATGTATATGTTACTTGTTTTATAAAAAATATGTTTTCCCATTACAATTTGTAACAGTTGTTGTGCTAAATAAATACATTTTGGCTCTGTGTTTGGGCATAGGACGACATTCCGTTCATTTACTGTTTGTGCCTGATGAAAATTTCCATCAAACCTCACAACATGCCTGCCACAGAACTCTATATGCATATCTGACAAAGTTGTCCATATGTGGGCATTAAAGGGACACAGACATAATACCTATGTGGGGCATGCTTTTCCAATTTGCATTGTTCTATGGTAAGTAGGCCAGTGCCCAGCGCACACTTAAAATATCAAATTCACACACCCACACCACGTGCGCACGCACACACACACACACACACACACACACACACACACACACACACACACACACACACACACACACACACACACACACACACACACACACACACACACACACACACACAGGTATAGTTTAACATTTTGGACAAAATAGCCATGAAATCTTACATTGAGGTGTCCCAGATGTCTGATGGATAAACCAGGTCTTGTTGATACAGGTCTGAGTAACGCTGCAGGGGAAACATATTGATGTTGAGGGCAGAAGTTTGCATATTGACTCATGCATCCATGGTTCAAGCTGACTGCCTGTTGTTTTAACTGCATGAGGTGGTTTCTGCCTCACAGAGATGAGTTATGTTGCGGC
Source organism: Benthosema pterotum (assembly GCA_039105355.1). Taxonomy (NCBI): domain Eukaryota; kingdom Metazoa; phylum Chordata; class Actinopteri; order Myctophiformes; family Myctophidae; genus Benthosema; species Benthosema pterotum. The sequence continues at coordinate 39,897,131 of CM076975.1, read as the reverse complement.
TTACTTTAGTGGCTTTAATTTATCTTGTGGAGGAGTGATGTTGAAACTAAGCAAATACATTAATGCCAATATGTCAGTCCATCCAAGTAAAAACCTTTTCTATCTGCTGTCTCACTCTCTGAGCTGAGGCCACTACAGACATGACATCAGTACAGCAACACGAGGAAGATAGAATTGTAGAATTATTAAATGTCTCTTTCATGTTAGGGCAGAGAGAGCTGAGACTACACTTGATGTCTGGCTGGAACAGTATCTAGATAATTAGATGTCTATACTAAATTAATTAACTGGGCCAAAAGCCCATTGGGAATGTGTGCATCTCCGCTGTAGGCCTGTCTGTTGTCAGAGTACATGGTGCATTACCATGGGCCTACCGTATCATAGTACTTGCATGCCCGTGTGTGACATCCATGACAGGTGATAGCATATTGATGACATCGGGGATCTGCCTGATGACATCAATCAGTGCAGTGCACTGATTGATGTATAAGCACTTTGTAAAATTCTATAGGCCTACCAAAAATATCTGGGCCAGCAGCCTTCCTGTTAGGAAAGGAACGTATACGTAGCTGCAGTGACTTCTTCTAGCATAATGTTGGCATTCAGTGTCTGTTGACGTAGCACATTCAGAGTCTGTTGGCATTCAGAGTCTGTGCTGTGTTGAGGTGTTTAGCTTAGGCAGGCCAAGAGAACTGAGAAAGTCTGATATTTGTGAAGTGATTTTGGAAAGTCTTTAGAAGAATCAAGACAGCATTTATTAATTTCTATGGAATCTTTGGTAGCATTACCTGTGTTTGTTTTTTATTTTATGAATTGCCCTTTTGGCTTATACGCCTTTAAGCTGACATGCCAAGAATGTATCTGGTTTGCCATTTAATTCAAAATGCTTTCGTTTCATTTTCGGTAACCTGATGACATCAATATGCACACACATATTGATGCATAAATTCATAGATGCCTAAATGAAAATGAGATAAAGAACTGTATTAAATCCAAAAAATCCCATTCAACTCAAGATTAAATTGCATTATTAAAATGTTATGGAACCTTCAGTCCTCTAATCTATTTTTATTGTTTTTTTTTTTAAATGATGCCAATGCATCCATGGCTGCAAACCTGTCTGCTGCACCAGGTTGTCTTTTTGTCTCAACAGGCCGAAGGCATGGAGAGAGAGTATGTCTGTGCGTAATAAATTTCCGGCACCGTTAACCTGGCATCCACACACTCCCTGGATGCCATTGCCAACAATGAACCTCTGTGCCAAATATACCACACTGGCCTGTTATAGCGCCATCATCAAGCAGAATTTGGCTAAACACATTTAAACTTGTACACATTTTATCCTTACATCACACAATTCGGCGTACGTTATCTCCCTAATCATGTGATCAACCCGGATCTGCACCATTTCCCATATTCCATCTTGATTGGCTAAGGTTGGCTTCCAAAGCACACTGATTGGACAGTGATATTAAAAAATATGTTTTTGATGTAGTTTTGATACCCAGGAAAGTACTGACAAGTACAGTAAGCTATTGGGGATCTACTGTAATAAATAAATCAAATCAAAACCGTGGACCCATATTCCCACTGGGAAGCTACGCCATTCTACATTATTTAAATCAGCATTATGGTGGCAATATAGAGCTGAGCCGTCCGGCCCCTCTCATGACGTCGGCCCTGCTCCAGAAATGGATTCCCCATTCATTTTCCTCACAGACTTTTCAAAAATCATCTACTGTATATAAAGATGTACCATGGGAAAAACCAACTTAGGTTGTGATAAATCATGACAACAAACACAATATTATCAGACAATATTGAATTAGCAACATTTTGTATTGTGTTTTCTTCTTAGAAAATATTTGATTGTCCCAAAACATGTGTGGTGTCATGATTTGTCATGACCCGAGTTGGCTTTGGGCGTAAACGTCTTTATATAAATCACTGTTGTATGAGGAAAATGAATGCTCAGCTCTATAACAGGCCTAGTCACATCTTTACATCTGCATAAAGCTGCATAAAACGTCACACACACTCCTACATCCTGGTGGAGACCTGTGCACAGAAGGCCGCTTTTTCTAGTTCTGCCTCCTTCCCTGAGCTAGGGGGGGGGGGGGGGGGGGGGGCACTAAAAGTGCTGTAACCGGAAATGGTATGGGTGCGGCTTTATCCGCCCCCCATACCATTTTCTCCTGCACCCCCAATTGGGAAATATTACATCCGTCCCTGTCGACAGTGGTTGTGACCTTGACCTTTTTATTTTTACCCAAAAGTTACTCAACTTTTATGATTGATAACTCCTGCCAAGTTTCATGGAAGTCTGCCCATCTGTTCTATATTTTGGGCTTAGGGTTAGTTTGTTTGTAACCTTGACCAAAACATTTACCATATTAGTCGGAAGCATGATCACCAGTCCCAGCAAGTTGCATGAAAATCTGAAAATTCACTTTCCATCTTGCTAAAAATTAAACACACACAAACAGAACTGATAACGATATTGTCACTGCTGCCCACTAGGGAGGGGAAAATCGAGGACTACTGAATAAGAAAGGAATATAAAATTACAAAAATAATAATAACATTAATTATTTCCATGGTTTCAATAGGCCTACACCAGAGGCATGTCCCAGCCAATAGAACCCAATTTTCCTTCATTGCACTAACAGAGTCGTGCAGCAAAAATACCTGATCTAAAAGCTTGTAGAATTAAATGTTTTGTATAAATCCATAGTGGTCTTCCTGTAGCATCCTCTTTAAAGATTTAAGGGGGAGGGAGAGAGAGAGAGAGAGAGAGAGAGAGAGAGAGAGAGAGAGAGAGAGAGAGAGAGAGAGAGAGAGAGAGAGAGAGAGAGAGAGAGAGAGAGAGAGAGAGAGAGAGAGAGAGAGCTAGATGATGAAACTCAAGTGTAAGAGACATGTTTAAAACATGATGCGGCCTGTAATTTGGGTGATATGGTAATTAATGCAACAGAAGAAAAGGGGGAAAAGGGGCCTGCACTGCATTCATATAGAAACACTTTGCTGCGGTATATGTCTGATCTGAATTAATAGCAAGTAATTGTTTTCAGACATCATTATACAATGGTGCTGCATGATGAAAATACTAAAACGTACATGGGCTATTTTCGTGAAGGAACATTGTTATATGATAGACCATATGAGTACATGACTTCTGTCAAGGTAAAGCCTGCATGCATGCAATCTCCTATAGATAGTGTATGTACTAGTATAGTTAATCCAAGGTTGGTTTGTCCAAGATAAATCAACTTGGATTCACAAATACAGACAATATAGACACAAATGATTTCCCAAAGCTTGAAATACAGTACAGTAGTAGGACTTTCATATTGTTTTGCAGGCTGACAGAAAAAGAGCCCAATAATGCCTATACTGATTAAGAGGATATAGGTATCTGTTGATCATTTTGTCATACAATATAATACACTATAAGTACAATACCAGTGTCCAGGAGGGGTGAAATAATTTCTCCACTGCGGCCCCTGCTACCGGTACAACCCTTTTTGACTTTTTGATTGCGACCATTTTCTAAAAACATTGTGATCGTTGCTAACCTTTTTCCAATCGTCGCAACCTTTTTACAGCTGCTCCAGCCAAAGGTTATGAACTTTTTAAAAAGGGTTGCAACGTTTTTAAAACGGTCACAACCTTTTTAATAATTTGGAGGTTTAGGCTTTAGGTTTAGGCATAGGTTTTCGATAGGGTTGAGTTTAGGGCTAAGGTTAGGGGTAGGTTTAGTTGCAACGGAGAAAAATGGTTTGAGGAAAAAGGTTGGGTTTGCGACCTCTAAAATGATCACGACTGCTGTCTCTCCCAGTGTCCACAGCACTGGACTGACTATAATGATTTTTTCTTTTCTTTTTGACTTTGTATTGCTCTATACGACAGTATACTCAGTACAAATACAAAAACTAATTTGTAAAGCACAGCACACTGAGATCTTGAAAACCAGATATCTAGCTTTTTCATTAGTTTGGCTTCTCTGCTGTTGTGTAACAACTTGTTCTTTGTATTTAGTTCTTATTGGCCATGAGAAGTGAATACACACTGTGCTCCATTTTCGTCGCTTATCCCTAACTTATCTGCATTTTTTACCATTTTGAAAAAACATTTGGGATACTTCAACGTGCCGTGTCTATTGAGACGTTGTGAGCTTGTAGACTGGCCATTTTAACTATGGAAAAATGTTTTTATTTTAATAGTTTAAAAAGGCAAAGAAGATAAGGGCTAAGGGGTTTAGCGGTAACCAAAATCTAGGCCACTGTCTCATAAAGCAAGCCATACAACCTAATAAGAATTAAAAGTTTCCTAATGGTAAGATGGAATTTTTAATCATATACTGTACATTTAATTGAGTTTAATGGCAAATGCCTTGTGGGCATTTTTTTGACCCTTTGAAATCCCTCTTTGTAGTATGTTATTAATTAATGTTTGTAATTAATAGTTTTGTGCTATTGTTTGTTTGGGATCGTTGTATTTCACACCTCTCTGTGATGCTTCATCATGGTTTCTTCCTTCTCTGCTGGTACAGGGGGTGCTGTTTCATCTGCTTTGTTGAATGTAGCTCTCTGTAAAAAGCCAGCTGTGACTAAAGGCTCAGTCATACTCCAGGGTGAAGTGATTCGTGGTGAAAGAGTTTCAGTTTTTTTAAGGCTTCACCCTGGATCAGGGTGACAGAGACACCCTAGATCACCACGGTGACAGAGGCAGATGTAACATTTCCCAATGGCTGGGGGGCAGGAGAAAATGGCATGGGTGCGGTTTCACCCATGCCATTTTTGGTTACAGGACTTTTATTGGGCAATTAAGCATCAATAATAACATCAGTTGTTGTTGAAGTTGCAAAAGACACGCAGCATGCATAAAGCTAAAGGTCTGACTCAGAGAGTTTTCTGTTTTCAATGATGGAATGATGTTGGTTTAGTGGTGACACAGCTGTAGTTAGTTAGTAACAGTAGTAGCGTTTCAAGTCATTTTAATTATAAGCAATTTCATTTGAAATATCTTGGGTTGTTTTGCATGCCATCATGTTTGGTGGGTCAGACTGGGTATTTAGGGGGGCATTGCCCCCCATACCAAAGCCTAGATCCGCCCCTGCGGATCTAGGCGGTGAAACCCTTTCATCGCGAGACATGGAGTGTCTCGCGGTGAGACTCTCCATGTCTGGAGTATGTCTGGAGTATGACTGACCCTTAGCAGTAAAAGCCTTGATAACTACATAACCTGGTCACATGACAATGTAAACCTTGGGACTGAATCTATAAAGAAGCAGCACAACACAGTTGCGTACAAAGTATATAATCAAGTGTATTTTCCTCTTTATCCATGATCTGTACACATATTAAGATCCATTTCACAGGAACACTATAGTACAATAGCAATGAGTGAGGACTGGAGTAGACTCTGAATAGTTCATGTTGAATGGCACTTTTATATAAAACAAACAAATAAATAAAAAAACAGGAAATCACAGACATCGTTTAAGTAAATGTAGACATTACTTCAAGAGAGACATCAGCTTTATGCCAGATCCAGTGAGCCATGATTTTAGCACAAGATGGCCGGACAAAGAAATCGTTTGCACACACTTCCATTGTGTCGTCTCTGCATAATATCGAGCCTGCTGTCATGAAAAACAAAAAAAAAACAATTTGCAGCCGCGAGGAAAGTGTGCTTATTCTCTTGATTTAAAAGGCAACAGAAATGTTCATGTTTGAAGAGGAGTGGCAACAAGATATACACCGAAATATCAGAGAAATACCAATACAATTCACAAACTTTCAATAATTCATCTCACAGAATAGTCTTTTTAGTAACTGGTAGAAAAAACAATACGTGTTTGGCCGATTTACAAGGAATAGCTATGTCGTAAAGATATGTTAAGAATTTTCTGTGTGCTTTAATCGTTTTTCCCATGACAATTTTGAGGAGAGAGAGTAAAGAAATAAAGAGAGAGAGAGAGAGAAAGATAGAGAGAGATAGAGAGACTGCTTCCTGACATGAGGTGGAGTAAGTTCTCTCTTTCCATGGAGCAATAGGAGAAATGTCCTCAAATGTGATTCCCCTGTTCCACCCCCACAGAATCCACTGATCAGGCTGCAGCGTTTTGTCAGTGGTGGTGATGGGGGGGAAGCCTCTTTCATGTAATGTCTTTTTCATGCCCTTTCCCGGCATTCTCCCCGAAAATGAACATACAACACTCCTTCGGTCCGCTAAACCTCTATGTACATACAAACAAATTATGTTTTACAGAGAAACACCCACACTAAGAGTGGCTTGAATGATGCTGAGATTATTCCTACATTGAACGGCATGGCACATTGACTGTGATATCTCACCGAAAAAAACAAAATAAAAAGAATTTTTCATTCTCATCCATCCAAATATAAGTTTCATTGGCTAGAGTAACGCTGTATAATTTTATAGTCCATTTTAAATTCTGTGTTTTCCATTAAGAGTGCTATACTTCATGCTTCAAAAATATGGTTTATGACACTGTCAGAAACATAAAGCCATAGCCATGGGCAGTCCGAGAGAACTGGGTTACTGGAAAGTTGTAAACCTGCATGGCAATAAATGGAAATTTCTAGGGGCGACTATTCAAATATGAATAACCAAGTGAATGTGGCTATGGCCTTCTTTGTAATTGTAGTCAGAATTGTTGGATTGCTCTGTGCTTGTCTACCATAAATATTACACTATTCTACATCGAGCTTGTCCTGCCTTATATGATATTATTATCATAATGAGGACATGTAGAAGTGAGACAGATCTCTATGAGCAAAAACACTGACACAGAACTGTTAATGTTCTTACTCAGCGTTTCTGTACTGGGACCATATCCATGCTATATATACAAAACCTAAACGGGATATGCTTCTTCTGAACTGGTGCATAAGGCAAGAAAACAAAACAGAAAAAATGATATGCCGGCAAAGATTGGGTGAATTCAGACCAAGTTACAAGTTTTTAAGTATTAACCCAGGTGACATACATCAGAAGAGGTTTTCAACCACTTCTACCTGTAAAAGAGCAGAGCAATAATGCTCAAATCAAATGTAGCCGTCCAACATCGCTCTTCCCTTTAGTTTTTCTTGTTTCCACCAGTGAGGTTTATGTGGAAGGTGACCTGGTAAATAAGGGGCACCGAATGATGAAATGATGACCAGTGAATCGCCTAGTCTCAGACGTAGTACTCCTTATCTTTGTTCTTCTTGCCCTTCGTGGCAGCCTTGGCCACGCCGGCCGTTGCCAAGCCCGTCACCGCTTTGTCTTTGACCACCGCCCCGTTGCCCTCGGTGGGGGTGCCGGTGGCGAAGCCGTTGCCCTGGTCCGCCTGGTACGAGCCTTCGTCGCGGTTGCGGTACTTGTACATGGCATAGAGCAGGATGAGGATGCACAGCGCCGCCGCCGCCACAATGCCCACCACCATGCCCGTGGTGCTGCTCGACTCCCGGATCACCTCCACGGCGCCCGGGTGGACCTTCTCGTCGGGGGCGGTCGGGTCGGCTGTGGGCACATGGGGAAAATTGGGGGGGTACGTTAGTCCTGGCGTGTTTCGGGAGGACGGAGGGGCTGCGGGAGGCAGAAGCACCTGGTCACGGGTGTTCATTTTGCCCGCCGGGATGTGGAGCTGGTCGGGGTTGGTTGTGGGAGTGTAAGGGGGTATGGGGCGGGGTTTCTGGACTCCACCCTCGCCGGCGGCCGCGGCAGGGGGTGGAGGAAGGACTGTCCTGTCAGTGACCATGGGGGAGTTGTTGTTGTAAAAGTCCTCGTCGTCAGATTCCGTCATCTCCCCGGAGCCGAAGGCAGACACCTCCACGGGGTCACCGCAGTCTTCTTGGTCTGGAGGACAGGGAGGGTGGGGCGGGAGGATCAGGGACTCTTTGGTGGTCTCGAGGGGTGACAGGAGGGTGGGAGGAGGCGGAATAGCAGGGTAATGGGTGGCGATGGACGGAGGCTCAAGGGAGTCCACTGTTATTATGGGCAACACTAGTTCCCCTCCTGGAAAGGGAAACAGAGAAGGTAGGGGAAGCCGACATTAGAGAGAGGAAATTCTAGCTGGGAGTAATGAGCAATTGTCTCTGCGAGTGCAGAGAGAAATAATGTACTCATTATGCAGAATATTCCTAAAACATCAATGACAACTATTGCTATTCTGTTCTCAGTCATGAGGTGTGTTACGTGAAGGTCTACTCATGTCTCAAATTCAAAAGAAAAACTTTTGAAAGGAGTACTGTAATTATAAAGAGAGGATTTCTGCACACCCGACTCAATATTCAGCAGGTGCACTCACTGGCAACAAAGCAGTAGACGTTTAGGAGAAGGAGGGCCGCGCACGCTGACACTTGCTGGTTGAAGAGCTTTTATTTAGAGTGAAGCAACGTTTTGGTCTTGAATGCGATGTGTGTTGGCCTCCCTCCTTCTTCTGAACGTCTACACTACATTTTTAAAAGGAGCAAATATCTTTCATTTTCATGTCTCTTGTCTTGTATCGCATTGCACCTGCTCTTGAGGTGAGCTGGTTTTACTTAGTTGACAGAAACAGGCACTGACAACAGACATTATAACAGCAAATGGCCGAGATACTACGTACGTGTCTGTGAGAATCACTTTGTTTGAGAGAAACAAATTTAGCCCTCAAACATAGCACTTACGCCAGACGTTATTTCAAGATTCAAGGATTCCTTTAGTGTTACATCTTGTGTACAAAGTAAGAGTAGACTTTGTTTATGTGCACACTGCATTTTAATCTGGTTTATTGATGGCACCAGCAGATGGAGAGCACTGCAACAGGCTCTGACCAAGCTGTCCAACTCACCTGTTCCTGGTTCACACTCTTCCAGGTCTTCATCATCACTAGGGCACTCGGCTGATGCTACTAAAATATCATCAGAGTTCTGCGGCTGGATAGGAAAAAGACAGGACAATGTGTTACTGTTCATTTTTTGTATCCCCCACCAATACCTACCTCTCTATAGATTTAATGACAGACAGCTGTAGCGAGATAGTTAGTTAAATTACAGGGCAGGACTCAGATACACATCGTACCAAATGGAAATACTGGTACAAATCGAGGGCTAGACACATGGGCCTGGGCCACATGGGCCTGGGCCACATGGGCCTGGGCCACAAGGACGTCCCAGGCAAACAACAAAAAAGGTAATGGCATGATAAATGCAAAGATGAAACTGGCATCCATTAAAAACTGAAACTGCATAATTAAATCTCAGTTTCAGTAAATGCAATGGGTTGCATTCTGTTCTTATCAATATAGCAGAGGACAAGTTCTATTTCATATCCTGCGGGCCAAAGATAATTCATTCATGGGCCTGATTTGGCCCCCAGGCTTTGAGTTTGATATGCACTAGGGACAACCTACAACTGGTAATCACATCACACTAGGCTAGCGGTTTGTGGCTCTGGGTAGTAGTTGTTCATACATTGCTATTATAATTAGGGCAATTTGCAAATTATATAAAAATTGAATGGTGCACATATCTTCACCATGAGGCATAAACTGCAATCCTGTGATTATAGAAGGACTAAGGACAGATTGCGACAATAGCATCATGTAAATGAGTTCACAACTACAATGATGGCAAAACTGATGTTTTGGTTATACAAAGAAAGGAGCAGTATGCGCTTAAAGCAGTCTTTATTTTAAGCTTTCAAAGGAGCCTCTTTCTCCAGGACAACCAATTCTGCTGCATCAACAACTACAAAGCACACCTTCAAAGGGAATTGAATTACACAGTCTCTTTTTCCAATTTCAATGAGATTGTAATAACAGTAAAGAAGCCTTAGTAGAGAGCTAAATTCAAAGAATTACTTTCCTTCTGAAAAGCTTTGATTTTTAATAAGCAACTCTCATTTTCAAAGGTAAGGTAAGTCATGCATATGCCTAAAAGGCAGACAGGAACAAATGGCAATATGCTGGAACTTGAATGTTCTGTTTTCAAACACTGAAAAATGATTTGTATCTATGGCAGAATGAAGAGTAATAGAGGCACCGCCCCCTGGTGATATAATTAACGTCTTAAAATAGTGGAATTCAATGAAATACTATACCTGCACAGTTAATTACTCCCTTAATAAGAGAGGGTGGAACTAATTAGTGAAATCAGTGGTGCAGATTTGACTTTGGGTTGGGCTGAAACCTGATTACACTAATTAATAGTAATTATTGAACTCCCCCATCGTAGTGTTCACACTGTAGCTAACACCTCCAGCGTACTGTACGTTATGTGTACCATTCAGTGCTGTCTACAAAGCTATGATGAGTAATCAACTGTCAATCAAGCCCTCTCTGGTGTAAACCCGCTGGGGGTTTTAAGCCTTTAGCTATCTATTTTTAGAAGATTGTGAAAATACGGCGCAAATCTTTGAATATTAAATTCTTTTGGAATGTTATCCACTCAAATCATTGCTCCTGGGAGGTCCCTGGGACTCCATATTTTCAGAGGGGGGTACGCAGCCAAACATATAGATAATATTGGGGATTCTTGGCATGAAATATTATTAGCGTCGCTGACACGTAACATGCATTTTTCAGATGGTCCGGGGACCACCAGTGGTCCCCAGCTAAATGATGGACAGTTGGTAACCAAATGGGCCCGTATAGGTCTGTAACTCTCGAGAGAAACCAAATGGACCCTGACGGGTCCATTTGGTTTCATTTTACGCTCTCAAGAGTTAAATTATATTTAAACATCTGAATCAATTCAGTTTCTACACAGTTAGAAAATGTAGAAGAATTGTTATTTAGACCAACATTTTGCCAGTTTCTCTCTCCTAAATTGTGGACAAAAACTGAAAATCCTCAGTTTTGGGGTCCGAGAGACTAACATGAAATGGTGCTCCGTGGCTAAAATGCAGAATAAATGTGGGCCCTGGTATGAAAAAGGCTGAAAACAATTCACTTACCTCACGATACGATACAATATTGATATTTAGGGTTCTGAATCGATTTATATGGCGATTCTTAGTTATGCTGCGATTCGATTTGATATATCGTTATATCACATTTTTCTCCACAAATGACTGTGCTTTTATTATACTAGAACAAGGGGGATTCCACGCATTTTCAAGTTTTTTTTTCTGAGAGCATACAAATGGAACCAAATGGACTCTGACGGGTCCATTTGGTTCCATTTGTACACCCTCAGAAAAAAGCTCCTAAAAGAAAAATTAACAAACACAACACAAACACAACTTGATGATGTCATCAAGTAAAATACAGTACAGTAAAATGTTGAAAATGGGCAGAATTCTGAACAATATGGACCATGACAAGTTCAATCAACTAGAACATTTCAAAGCAATTTTAAACAATATAAATGACAAAAAGTTCAGTCTTTCTGACATGACATTAGGCCTACATAATCATCAAAAAAATCGATTTTGAAGCTGGCGATTCGATATGGATATGATGGCATCAAGAATTGGCGTATGGATTTTTTTGCCTACCCATATTGAAAAGCACTGGGCTACCCCACTGACCTTGGAGATGCTCTCCCTCAGGCTGGGTGAGCGTTGGCGCCGGGTGGTGGTGGTGGCCATGGTGGTGGTGGTCTCCATGATAGTGGTGGACATGTCGGAGGGGGCCAGCGGTGTAGCAGAGGTGGTGTCGGTGGTCAACACGGACAGAGAGTCTCCCACCAGGCGGAGGTTTCCCTCGGCCACCACGCTGGGGTCGTTCTCAGCCGCCAGCTTCAGAACCTGCAGGCCGTTGTAGTACAGTCCAGACACCTGACCCTGGAAAGGACGGCCTTTGTCACTGCCGCCGATCCTTATGGCCGCCTGACTGTTGAAGATGGTCAGCTGTCTCCCTATTGGTTGGGAGAGACAGAGTGAGAAGGAAGGGGTAGGCGTAAGGAGAGAGGGAGAGAAAAAGGATGAAATGGAAAATGGGAGAGAAAGAAGGGAGGGAGAGAGAAAAAGAGTTGGAGAAGAGGAAGAGGAAGAAGAGAAGGAGAGATGGGTGATGGCAGAAAAGAGAATAAGGGGGTGATAAGGAGAAAGGGTGTATGAGAGAAGAAGAGAGGGAAGGGGGGATAAATAATAACGGTATATTATTCACCCCAGATGGGCCTCAATCTGAGATTCTATGTATGGTTAATTAAATTATTTTTATTTAGTTTTTAGCTGACTTTAATGGTTAATTTGAAAGACTATTTAAATCGGTATCAAGTGGTAACTGATGCATGTTTCCAACTTATGACTTAAGTTTCAGGTTACAATCACAGGCTATAGAGACATTATTTAGGTGCCTATTTGAGTTTTTCCTGTTATAACAACGTAGTGGTCTAGTAGGACTCACATATTGTGTGCTAGGGAGAAAGGGCCAGCATGTAATATCTTTTCCTAATAGGCCGGGTGACAGGTCCAGCCCTCGGGATGTTTTTTGCTACCTTCTGTCCACCAATATTTCCTATTTTCCTTCCTACTACAATCGCATAAATAGTTATGGCATTTGGCCGGGAGTATCGTGGAATAAAGAAAGTAGCTAAAGTAGCTATGAATTATTGGCCATTCTATTTGAAAAAAAAAAAAAACATCATCCACAAGATCCCCAAATTGGTAAAAGATTATTTTCCAGCACTTTAGGTAGTGAATATCACTGCCTCCCTTGTAGTATTAAAAAAAAAAACTTCATAAGCTTCAAGTTCCCAAGATGACCTTTCAATCTTATTGCATATACACAAAATTAGACCACATACTCCACATGTTTTTTAGTCACTCATCATCCAGATTTAGGTAAGCATATTTCTTACAACGTACTTCTAACAATAGCATCCATACAGTATGTATTGCTACAATTACTATTTGAAGTGAAGAACATGAGTAATATACTAACAAATCTTCGGCCATCTGGTTTATACTGACCACTAGCATGTATCCCAGGTAAAAATTATGTCAACTGTCAGTGATTTTGAGAAAAAGAAAACATATTTAGCTTGAGGTAGATAATTAGCCTCAAAACCAAAAAAATGTGGTTTGAAAAAAATCTTTGCAGGTAGAAGTTATTTTGACTTCAAACCAGAATGAAATTCTGTAATGTTGACAGGATTAATGAGATGACAGGATTTAGATTTATTCCGCCACATATGGAGAACTAAAACATTCAAGCCATCACATCGCTTGTACATTCACTATTAGGTTAAAAAAAAAAAAAAAAAAAAAAAAAAAAAAAAAACTTTTATACAATATCCATTCATTGTCAGTAGGAATTTAATCTTTGTTGTAGCACAGATATATTATGATCTAAATTTTACATTAATTGTCAAAGGCATTTAATGTTTGTATTAGGGAAAGAACCTACACTACAGCGGAATATAGGAGGGGCTACCATCCTTCAAATACATGCAAATAATGCTAGTAAAAAATAAGGCTTTAAGTAAAAAAGAAGGAAAGACCACACCAGAAACAATGAGATCCTGTAAAATCTCATAACAATATCTATTCTCATATTAGAATATTGATATACACCAACATCTGAAGAAACAAAGCAGTTACATTGACCACAAAGTGCTGGGAAATAATATTTTTGGATGAGACTGTATCAGTAATTGTTTTGATTTTTTTGGGAGACATGGGTAATAGAATGGAAACAAGCAACAGAACATTATACTGCAAATAGAATCTTCTCTATTTTCAGGATAATCCCTGCAAATATCATACTTCATCGCTATTAATCAATTGTAGTCTACAGTTTACATAATATCACCAAAAACATGTCCCAAAAAGGGTTTTCATATTGGGGAAACTTGTGATAGTGAGATATTAAAAGAAAAAAAGAAAAGAAAAATAGGAAACATCCCAGCCTATGGCACATTGTCTAATGTTTGCTCACGTTAGAGTAGGGCTACCATTTAATGGTTACATGTATTTTAGCACTGTGGAGACTTGAAATGACATAATTACTGTGCTCCAGACTGAAGATTTGTCAATTCAAGAACTTTGACTGACAACTTGGACCTCTTAGGCGGGCACATTAAAAATGATGAAAATGTTCTGTATGGATTCGCCATTGTTTCCATTCCCCTGGCTGCAGCTACAGCAATCTGACTCCACTGTTGTCAGCAGCTTTGCTGATAAGAAGTATTATATCATAGGTGGGGGATTGCAGCATTCAGCCTGTCTCACAGGAATACTTATTAGCATAGCTAATAGCTGCAAACGGGACAGCGATCCGCTGTACCAGCCTGTCAGGAACTGATCCCCTTCCCTGTCGCTGTGAAACTCTTCAACACAAAGAAACATATTGGAACTGGACATAGCTGTCCGGATACAAGCACAAGGTATGGAATTTCAGGGAGAGGAACAGCTGAAGTTAGCAATAAATACATGTAATGAGGGTTGGGGTTAATATCAGTTTAGGATTAAAAAGGAGGCCATCTTAGCATAGTTAAAAGGTACTGCGTATTAGTTTCATGTATGGAATAAAGTTACCCAGACTTTTTAATGTTTTTACATATTTTACCATAAATGAGACAAGAAGAGGAATTGCAGCATCTAATTACATACATATATTATTAAGAGGGTTGGAGGGTTAGTCAGGGATTATGTATTTTTAGTTAACAGGTTTAAAATATCTGAAAAGGTGCAGCCATTCCACAAGTGCTAAGGATGACAAGGGAGGCGCTAACAAATTACACTTTAAAAGAAATTACCGCATTATTTCAGATTCTGTTTACGTTGACGTAAAGTATGAGCTCCAATTGAAATACTGGAATTTGGAGTATTATTTGGTTGACAGGATTTATTCCTCGTCACCCTTGTTCTCCTGGCACTGCACCTCTCGTGGGGGACAGGTGTAAGGGTTTAGGAAATATTTAATGGATTAATTAATCAATCAATTAATTAATTATTTATTACCTTTATCGAGTAGCCATTCGTCAACTACTCGACCGAGTCTGTATGGAATTCTTTGCCTAGCAATAGCCAGTCGTTCATTATCATAGTGCCCTTCAGAAGAGTTTGGAGAGACAGGTTATAGGTTAAAAGTCTGGAAGTTGAAAGATCACAAGGTTAGAAACAGGATTATCAAGACTAACAGGTTTAACAAGTTGTACATTTTAACCCAGATCTGAGTTAAAAAGAAACTTGTGCTTTACTTAGTATCTAGTTAGAGGTATGTACTGTAGGAGCAGTACACTAATTAGGATAACGTTTAGGCTATTTATACATTTCTAGCCTAGTTAGTGATGATTGGCTAGTTACGTCGTCTTTTAGCAAAGCTCAAGTGTTCCGAAAACACGTAAAGATGTATACAAAAGTATACAAAAACAACTGAATAAAACAAGTCATAGATTATTACAATTATAGATGCTTACAGATTATGATTTAGTCATGCATGCATTAGAAATAGCAAGCAGTTCAAAACATTATATGAACAACCAGGAAGGCATTCATTGTTCTGGACAGTAACATACAGTACATATTTATGATATAAAAAAGATGATGTGATTTGATAGGAACTGACATGGATGTCACAAACAGGGGAGAAATGTGAGACAAACACAACCGTCCCCCTTCCACCATGTGTGTTTCATGTTGAGGTACCATAATAGAGGTGTCAATCTTTGCAACAATGTTTTTTAAAATGTACCACTGAAACGCGGTCTTGGTCTTGCCAGATGAAGCACTAAAGAGCAATGTCTCTGAAAGAAGACACTAAAAACAAATGTGAACCAAGTGTTGCGAAGCGCTCAAGTACTCAATTGTGGTCTTGGTCTTGTCAAGGGGACACAGACTAATCAAGGCATTAATGCCACTTGAACCATAACAACCATATTCTGGTTGTGTCATGTCAGAGGCATTACAACATTCTTGGGAAAAGAGCCAATATATAAGCTTACAATGTAATACGGTATTCATTTAGAATACCGTATAAGCTAGGAAAGAGATTTGGTGTGGATGCAAAAAAAGGAGGAACCAAGTGCAGGTCCAAGTCAATACAATATAGGGTTTACAAATTAACTAAGTGTAGGGATGAGGAAGGAGTTGTGTCTGTGATCAGTCACCAGGTTTCCATTAACATTTGTGTATTTTTCACAGAATTGACAATACTAGAATTGGAGCGGGCCTGCGGCCCGCTCCAACTCTAGCACCACGCCACTCACAAATGGCATTCATATATAGATTTATTTTGGTCTACTACGTCTATGTAACAAATTGTGAGGCTGTAGCATGTAGGAAACAAAAGTGATGGCATGGGGCATAGGAAGACAGAGGGGGCATGGCATAAACAGTTCAGCAAGTAGGCCCTACACAGCTTTGTCCTCTTGGTGGTCCATGAAACAAATTGTGAAGTTGTAGCATGTTGTAATCAATATTTACAGCTTATGGGAGAACACAACAGTTGTCCACAGTTGCCAGGGGACGATGGGCTCCTATATAGTAAATAATGTGTGTAGGAAGGGGGTTGTTGTAGCCTACTTGGGGTGTCCGAGATTAATCTGTGCGTTTTACTGGTGAGAGAGAATGCTTTTTGCTTCCCGGCTCGCTTCCCAACTCGGAGCCGGGTGTGGAATGTATGCGCCCAGTGGGCTGAACATGACCAAATACTGGCAAATATCAGCATCAGGCATGGCCAAATATCAACATGCATGCAAACATGTTTCTCCAGTAGTTTCTAGTGTCGCCATCTGTCAAAGTTGCGCATGACCGTTGCAGCCATTCAGAGTCTCTCTAACACAAACACTTGTAGCCTAATGCCCCTCTGACCAAATCCAAGAAAAAATCCAATATTACCAAATAGGCTACTACTAAAATAATTACCACATCAGCATGCCTGGAAGTAATCTAAGTGAGTCCTCTAAATGTAATTTGATTTCTGTGTTGAATATGGTATGACTTTTGGCTGGGCTGGATGGTTCAGGCCAGATTGTCTTTGCACTGGTCTGTGGACTTTTTTTCTCTCAACACTTGAAAGAGGACGCATTGCACATGACTGGAACAGCCACACTGAGGCTCTACAAAACAAACACTTCTACCATACTGCTCCATTTTGTCCTAATGTTATTCTACCAAATAAAACCATTAGAATGCATAAATACAATCCTGTACAATACAACCAATAGTAGGCTACTACTAATAATTAAGTCAACACAACTGCAAGTAAAGTACCCAGCGAGCTTGTGAATGTCATTTATTCTGCATGATGACTATGGGTTGAGGCTGGCCCGGCTGGTTTAGGATAGATTTTGTTTGGTTTGCCTGCATGGGTTTGAGCTGCGCTGGAGTATTTTTCTCAACAGCTGCCATAGCAGGACACAGTATAGGTATGTAAACACAATTTTCCAGTAGTTTCTAGTGTCTCAATCTCTCTCTCTCTCTGGAAGACGTCGCACATGACCGCAGCGGAAACACTGAGGCTGTTCAACTGACAGGCTGTAGGACTATTGTTGTGTGCAAAATATAAATTCCAAGTTTGGAATCAAATGAACCCTTATGGGTCTGAGTCTGCAGTATACAAATGGAACACATGGACCCATTAGTACCCGCAATCTGCAAGCTTCCAGGGGGTCCCCAATGAAATGATACTTTGAAATCAAGTGAACCCTTACACCCTCACTGTAACAACCTTATAACATTAATACCTGATGATCATGTTTTAGGGTAGAAAAAATCATGGCACCCCATCTTTAATTAATGTCGTGCAGAATGTAGTTCAGCCTTCAAGCCTGGCCCTCCACAACTATTTAATTCCTTTAGGTCAGTGGTTTTCAACCTTTTTCATACCAGGGCCCACTATTTATTCAGAATTGGAGCTATGGACCACCATTTGATGCCATTTTAGCCCCACAGACTGCAAAACTAAAAATTTAATTTGCTTTTGTCCACAATTCCAGACTGGATTTGAGAAAGAATTCAGTCAAACATACATATCCAAATGACGATTGATATTCTACATTGTGTAGTTGTGTACACTTGGGCTAATTCTCATGATGAATACTGTAACTGTTGAGTGTAAACATGAAACCAAATGGACCCGCGGGTCTATTTGGTTTCATGTTTACGCTCTCAAAGAGTTACATCTGGTTAAACAACTTTCCATCATTTAGCCTGCGGACCACCAGGAATCCTCTCAGGGGGGCACTGGTGGTCCCCCGACCACCGGACGTTGAAAAGCCCTGTTTTGGCTGCTATTAAGTTGTACTGGTCTGCCCTCCTCTGTTCATTCGTCCACAACAAACGTCATATTAGTATTGTCGAGCTAATCAATATATCAACTTATGGGCAAACGATGACACGTCAGTGCGGGGCCCACCGTCCACTGCTGGGAGACCCTCGTGCTTAAATGGGTATGCATGTAGTTTTTATACTGCCATGCAAGCACACAGCAAAGCTTCCATGGAAATTGCTGCATGGATACATGCAAACACGCCGTTTTCCAAACCACACGCTTACACCAAAAACAAACTTCCACCGCTCGGCAATAAATCCGTGGCACATCGCCGCGCGATGCACGGGAGCAGGACTATTTCGTAGCCATCATAAGAAAATAAATCTCACGTCCTGGACGATTGAAAGTGACGGTTGCTTTCTTATCCAACTCGGAGAAGTAGTGGCAAGCGAGTGGTCAACTTGCAAGCGATCATAACAGCAGAACAGAACAGGCGACAATGAGAGAGGAGAGGAGAGGGGAGGAGTCGGTGTTACGGCCAGAGGCAGTAGTAGAGCGCAGTTGCGACATTGAGGGGGCAGAAAACAGCGGCCAACTATAGTCCTATGAAAACGATTTAATCTAAAGAGTGATTTACAGCGGCCGTGCTCCTGTAACACAGATACTATGAGGCCCACTACAAATTAACGATTTAAAGTAAAGCGGTTTAAGATCATTAAAGCTGGCCTGTTGCCTGAGGTCACAGATATGCCTTCCCCATGCTCCATAAAAGTCTATGTAGAGAAGGCGCCATTAGATCTTTCCATGGAAGTGGGTCCGTGTATTTTACGGCCAACTGAATTCTCATTTCGTTATTGACAAACAGTATTCAGTTTAGGTTCTGTGTTCTGAATACTGTTTCTCAAAAACGGGAAATTGTTAA
This sequence comes from Benthosema pterotum, assembly GCA_039105355.1. Classification (NCBI taxonomy): domain Eukaryota; kingdom Metazoa; phylum Chordata; class Actinopteri; order Myctophiformes; family Myctophidae; genus Benthosema; species Benthosema pterotum. Next base: position 39,878,055 of record CM076975.1, on the reverse strand, counting down.
TTAAAAATAGGAAAAAGGTTTATTTTTCTTAATACTGTTTAGAAATGTGTCCTTAAAGGTTTTTAAAACGCCTATATGACCTAATTCCTTACTTTCTTCGGTGCGGTCGCCCTCAGAATGGTGATTTCAGTACAACCGCGCTCCTGTACTGAATTCTGTTTTTTCTCTCGCTCAGAGCGTGGAGGCGTGGCGCGGAGCTCTTGATTGACAGCTCGGTTACTGCTGCAGTTACTACAAGGAGACACACGCGGCGCTGTTGGCGCTGTTGTACTAGCAGATAATATTATGGATTAGAGTAGACTATATTATTTTACATTTATCCTTTATTATATTTAGATATATATTTACACCCTTTAGCGCTGCCGTAATTTTAAATAAATTAGCCTGCTTTTTGGTTGCATATTGACACAGCGCTGTTATTACATTCTGATTAGACATTGATGCATCCTCTGTGTCAACTCTTAAGTAGCCTAATGAAAAATAAAGTAGGCTAATAGAGACAGACAGACAATGAATACTAATAATAACTAATATCAAAAATTAATAGTATTAACACCATATTACACCTGGGCCGCCAAGGTGCCATATCCGAACTAGCCATTGAAGTAGGCTAAATGAATAGACACACACACACACACACACACACACACACACACACACACACACACACACACACACACACACACACACACACACACACACACACACACACACACACACACACACACACACACACACACTCACACACACACACACTTGATTTTATAGACACTATCTGTAGCCTACCATCTTCCACAAATTTGGCTATAGAATGTTAAAACCAATCTGATGATGAGGACCAGCAAGGCATTACCTCCTTAATTTTGTGTGTGTGTGTGTGTGTGTGTGTGTGTGTGTGTGTGTGTGTGTGTGTGTGTGTGTGTGTGTGTGTGTGTGTGTGTGTGTGTGTGTGTGTGTGTGTGTTCCTATTAATTTACTTCAATGGCTAGTTCGGATATGGCACCTTGGCGGCCCAGGTGTCATATGGTGTTAATACTATTAATTTTTATTATTAGTTATTATTAGTATTCATTGTCTGTCTGTCCCTATTAGCCTACTTTATTTTTCATTACTTAAGAGTTGACACAGAGGATGCATCAATGTCTAATCAGAATGTAATAACAGTGCTGTGTTAATATGCAACCAAAAAGCGGGCTAATTTATTTAAAATTACGGCAGCGCTAAAGTGTAAATATATATCTAAATATAATAAAGGATAAATGTAAAATAATATAGTCTACTCTAATCCATAATATTATCTGCTAGTACAACAGCGCCAACAGCGCCGCGTGTGTCTCCTTGTAGTAACTGCAGCAGTAACCGAGCTGTCAATCAAGAGCTCCGCGCCACGCCTCCACGCTCTGAGCGAGAGAAAAAACAGAATTCAGTACAGGAGCGCGGTTGTACTGAAATCACCATTCTGAGGGGGGCCGCACCGAAGAAAGTAAGGAATTAGGTCATATAGGCGTTTTAAAAACCTATTTCTAAGTTTTAAGGACACATTTCTAAACAGTATTAAGAAAAATAAACCTTTTTCCTATTTTTAATTAACAATTTCCCGTTTTTGAGAAACAGTATTCAGAACACAGAACCTAAACTGAATACTGTTTGTCAATAACGAAATGAGAATTCAGAATGGCCGTAAAATACACGGACCGAAGTGAACGGGGATGTCGTAGCTCTGTGTTTGATGTCGCAACTCTGTTGATTTAGCAGAGGCATACAGGAAAGTTGCGCCAGGGTTCTGTCAGGGTCTGAACCGTATAGATTTGACGTCACGATAGCCAGGGCGGACCAAACGTGTATGTTTTAATTTCTTTAATATTAGCCGATGTGGATACATTAGGAGCGCAATGAGTGGCTAAGAACATTGCAGTAGTAGTAAGCAACTATCATGTGAAGTTTGGTGGCATGTGAGCATGTAGATATTTTGTGATGATCAGAAAACTGCCACTCGTAGTTCCTCCAATTGAGTAGCTGTGATGTGATGTGATGTGATGTGATGTGATGTGATGTGATGTGATGTGATGTGATGTGATGTGATGTGATGTGATGTGATGTGATGTGATGTGATATGATGTGATGTGATTCACATGTCATCATTGTGTCCATTATTGTCCAATTAGACACTTTGGTCCCAAAGACTTTTCAGTTGGCACATTATCATTGTTTTAATTTAATTTAATGCACAGTAGAACGTAATGATCACATTTTTATAGTTGCCCATTTGAATTCACAAATAGAATAGAGACGAAAAAACGTGTTTTTTGTCAGCATGTGGATGCCTCATTGAGAAAACTGGGTCAATGGAAGACTGTCTACAGGAAAAATACACAATGTCACAGCGAATGTTTTGCAACAAATAAATAAGAAAATAAGAAATCAAAACATTTGCAGAGATACACACACACAGCCACAAAGCAGTGCGCACACGCACACCCACGCACACACCCGCAGACACACACAGCCCATTCTCAGTTTTCCAAGGTGCTGACGCAACTCACTGTTGCAGATAAACATTAACTGCTAGATGAACTAAGCAGGGTGACTTGTCTTGAATTGAATCTCTTTATTGAAGACAGTTATTTGTTATTCCTTGTGTTGTGCGGTAGGTCCCTGTGGCTGCTTCATAAAGAGTGTGAAATATATCCGGTCATAAAATGTCTCACATTAATATTGATCTGTTTGTGGGAGACAAAGAGTGTTGACTTGCAATTTGTCAAAAGGCGCATATTCCCATTTCCATTTTGACCTTCTTACAAGTACATTGCCAAACTATCCCCAAAGTTATGAGCCCCGTATGTCTGACGTCTCCCAGAAGTCCATCTCAGTATTCAAGACTGTCACCCTCACTTCTCATTGTACATTCTCTATCTTGCTCTATCTCTCTCTTTTTCCTCAAACTTGTCAAGGATGTTCTCTGTTCATAGTTATTTTATTTTGTCCCAGGGGCGGGTGTAACATGTCCCATTTGGGGGGCAAGAGAACATGTTGGAGGGGCAAGAGAAAATGGTATGGGGGCGGCTTCATCACCCGTGGAGCGAATGAAGCCGCACCCATACCATTTTCAGTTACAGCACTTTTATTAGTCAAGTAAAGCATCAATAATAACATCAGTTGTTGTTGAAGTGGCAACAGACACGCAGCATGCATAAAGCTAAAGGTCTGACTCAGAGTTTTCTGTTTTCAATGATGAAATGCTGTTGGTTTAGTGGTGACACAGCTGTAGTTACTGTAGTTAGTAGCAGTAGCAGTGTTTCACATCATTTTAAACATAAGCACTTTAATTTGAAATATCTTGGGTTGTTTTGCATGGCATCGTGTTTTGGGGGATAAACTGGGTATTTAGGGGGGCATTTCCCCCCCATGCCCATGTCTAGATCCGCCCCTGTTTTGTCCCTGCTTTTTCACAAACACACCTAGTCCACACGGCTCACACACCCCCAACTCGACATCATCATCTCTCTATCTACGCCATAGTTCTTCACTATGATCTTACCTGGTGGATAGCGCTCAATGACCGGCTGGTTGTCTACTTGGAGAGTGGCGTTGCCACCACTGCGTGTGAAGCGCACCACGTGGTACTTGCCATCATTTACTATGACCGCAGGCTCATCAATGGTGATATCATCCGTTCCAACATTGAAGATAACTCCGATCTTTCCTTGATCCTGCAGGTGAAAGAAAAGGAAAGAGACACAGAAAGCGAGGTGTGAGTAAGGTTAGTGCAGTGGAAGAGATCTGTATTCAAAATAAAACACACTTGATAGAATAAGATGAAAATAAATTGCACTTCATAAAGGCTAGAAGGTCCCATAAGTCCTGCCGAGAGATGGCAAAATCAATTTGCGAGTTTGCAACCGAGGCAGATGACTGCGTTAAATGAGTCACGACCAATAGTAATGGTCATGATCGATGGTTATTGGTCAGCAAACTTGTTTTGTATTTGAACAAAACGTTATCATAGCTATACAAAAGGTAATCCTGTTCTTTTACTATTCGGTGCCGACTCTAAAATCAACAAAAACAAATTTTGAATATCCTTTTTTTACCACAATGTGGCCAAATATTTTCGATGCCCGTATATTCAGTGCATCCCTACAATAAAGCCATGTCTTGTGATGAAAGGTTCGTAGGCTCTCTTTCATTTAGGAATGTTCTCCCAAGGTTGCTAAATCAGAAATCCTTGATGTGGATGACTGTTGTTGACAGAGTCCTGCTGTCTCCGTCTGTCTTTCTCTCCTTTCTCTCTTCTTTGACTGTTAACAATTCCTTTAAAGGTTAGAACAGCTTCACCAGACAAACCTCTGGGTGTCAAAGAATCCCTTTGTGTAATCTTGTAATATATATATTTTTTTTCCCTCAAAAGAGCAAAAATGTACTGTTTGTCTATGAGAGAACAAAGACATTTCTTTGGGTGTGTAGAATACGTCAATAGTTTTCTGGTAATGTGTTAATACTGGTTATAATGTATTTCAATGAATTCCAAGGATATTAACAATCGATATAGATATAATTATGTTCTAGATATAGAATCTAGTATGTCCCATGGTAATAATTTACTGGCGCAAAATAGCTGAAAATAATTTGTTTTGCCACACTTGAAGTGGCAGAATGTGGGGGTAGAGATGAGATAAGAGCAGCTACAATTAAATGAAAAAAGGTAATGACAGGTAATGAGATATGATCAAAAGAGATGAGATGATAACAAATGAGATTAAACAGGATTATAGAATGTGAGGTGAGGGTCACTACTGTAAGGTAATGAAAGATAAGGTACACCAACCTGGGTTGAGTAGCAGTCGTTTTCAAGATTTAAGATCTTTATTGTCACAAGGATGTACATTACAATGAATGCATTGTGTAGTACTCCATATAAACAGTTATTATTTTATACATTTTTCTTAGAAGCCTCACAGCCTAGGGGAGGAAACTGCCATGTTGTGTAACCAGGTTGTTCATCATTCACAGCACTGAATTTACAGTGTGATCAGATCAAATTTCAATCATTCATATGACGTTTTTTTATCCAGTGTTTACAGCATACAGCAGCCTAGCATGTGAACAAACAAGTGTCCAAAATGCAAAGACAACATTTGTGTAATCGCGTACGAGTGCCAGGATAAGTGCCTGTCTAATGTCAGACATGAGACTGCATAAGCTGCTCTCTGCCATAATCGGGACAAGAGAAAATGTAAATGAACAAATCAGGACGGCACCGACGCGAGGACCGGATTCAGAGTAGAGCGCATGCAGGATGCATTACTTAACCCATGCAGATGAAACACACATCTCTGTCGCTGTGACAGTGGCAGCTACAGGGCTGTGTAAACCTGGCCTCAGCGCCTCACTGTCATCCCCTTATCTCTGCCTCTAAAATCCCACTTCCCTTTTATTTAGGCTGACAGTAAAATGGAGTTGGCAGGTGTTCAGTATTAAAAACAGTGGCACCGTTGATTCTCATGGAGACCTGCAGTGTCTCATTAATCACTTTCTAGGCCACAGATGGCACCTTTTGACTTCTACAGAGGGAGAGCTCTCTCTTCCGACTGTGCATGTGTAACTGGGGGTGATGCTACACACTGCCGTCGCCATGCTCGGCTTCCCTTCGCTCGTCAAAACACTCCCAGCGCACCAGCTCTTCATTTGGCTTTTGCTTTCAACTGCTCGACCGGATTAGATCTGTTAGTCTCTCCAGCCTGTGAGGTCACAAGAGGGTGGGCATTCGAGGCATAACAACACTACCAATCAGTACACAGTCTTTAGGAATATTGCAATGCTTGAACTTCCCATGGCTCTCACGAAGGAGCAGCTACGGGATGAGATCAGGTGGTAGCGCCAAAGTTGGGGGATGCTTCTGTGTAAATACAACATGTTGCTCAGTTGAAGGCTTTCAAACAGGATGGCCTGATATAAGAACTGTACTGCCTGACACAAGATCAGCCTACAAAAAGTATAGGGTGATCGGCATACATGTAGCGCATCATGGGAGGCCGGAGGCAAGCTCTTTGCGCTCCAGGAACTGTACAAAAAGTCAATGACAACCCAAGTCACAAGCTGTTCAACCATGGCCAGGGAAGGGGTCCTACTGCAGTATCTATAGTAGCACCACCAGATTCTGGAGCAGTATTCACCCAGCTGCCATAAGTCTTGTTTGTCAGCCTGGTAAGGAGGTGTAGCTAGTCTCAGACCTATTGGTGGATTATACCCGGGGGAAATGACTTGGATTTTAGCTTTTTCTTTGACCCTTGGACCTCACACACACACATTACCATTTATTTATTCTATAGCAGCTTCACTAATGTTCATAAGTATGTCATGCACATACTGGTACATGCTGTGGCTATGCTCACTGCTGCTAATTTCAGCCATCATGTAATTATGTAGATTGTGTATAGTTTTGTTTGAACTCCTTTCTGCCACCACTGGTTACACCACAGCATTCTGAGGTCCGCAATCCCGACTTCTCAAGGCATATATTACTACCCTAACCTGTGCAGGATCCACGCAGTTAGATTGTCAGTGCATTGGAATGCAACTGTGTCCCACCCACTTGTTCTTCTATTTCTTAAAAAAATAATGATACAATGGGAACGATGAATGCATAACAATTTCACTCACTTCGTTACTTCTGCAAACCTGATACTAGCTGATTCTGATTTGGTACAAATGTGCACTTTGCACATAATGTATGAGGCACAGCTGGTACAATCAGGTGTGGGCGCCTTATACTGTACCCAGTCCTTTTCTAGTGCAGAAAATGCCTATTTGAATATTGTACAAAACAATTAACTACTGTCTCTCAACCTGCTAGCTGCTATAAAGGCACACCATCCATTGCCACTGTTGCTGCCTGAAGATTTTTGAGGGGCTCTATCCGCTTTTTGAGGGTCTCCTGTGGCATTATGAAAGTCCATAGACTTTATAATGTACGTGATGATATTTGTCTGTTTTTACAGACAAAATATCATTCTCGACGTCAGCCAGCCCTGAACATGCCTGTGAAATGCATCATGGGAATTATAGTACAATGAGAGTTGGCATTCTTATCGGCATCTGATGTGTACAGTTCATATAGTTTTTGTGTTTGTGAAATATACATTGCGTTACTGCTGTATTTACTGTATTTACTCATGTGTATCTTTTTTGTTAAATAAAAATGGGCATATTTTATCGTAAAAAAAAAGTATAATTTACCCTAATAACAATAGCCTATAATTGGTTCTATGGATTGTGAAAACAATTACACTCTCCAAAAGGCACCAAATCATGATACTGTTCCCTGAATGTAAACTGGCCCCTCACTTCACACAAGTGATCCTATTGTGAAGCATTGCTGCATTCTGCATCGGGCAAGCAGTAAAATGTGCTACGTCTACAAGGGCTATGTCCATATTTAGTATTCATAAGGCAGCACCGGAGCACTGGGGCCATTAGACCAAGGAGGTGGCCACAGGGTTTCCTTATGCTAAAATGTAGGTCTCTGCTCATTGTGCTGACTCAGTTTCACAGTGGAATTGCAATATGGCCCCAATCCACCTGGTTGACTGCTGACTCAAAGTATAGACCCTCTTCACACTGTTAAAAGCTTGAATAAACAAGTGCCTGGCCCTTTGCAGCCATCTCAGTTTTCTTAGTACTACTTCAATATCCATGTGTTTTGGTACATTAAGCTAGTCTGGCACATTCTGTCACGGCTACCCAGCCTCCTACCTAGTTGTTTTGACAGAGGGCATTAGCTCTGCGAGAGGCATTGGGAGTAGCTGGCTCCCTACTTGAGCTGGAGAGTGAGTGTGAGGGGGTTCTTAGATTCCGGCAACCTGGAGCTACAGTACTCTTTTGATGCACATGCACTGTGCATTCCCATAGCCGTGGGCGATGGCTAAAAACACCAGAATAAATTTGAGCAGGGGAAAAAAAAAGATTTCTCAGAACTTAAAATAGAGGAAAATACACAGCTGAGACACAATAATGTCTCCGGTTTTGGGCTATTGCCATTCAATTTGAGCATTTCAAAATGTGCCTGGGATGTGAGGCTTATTATCATACACTGTTTTTCACTGTGTCCATTTCACTGTCTCCTTCTACTGTGGCCAATTCAAACCATGATATTTCCACTTGATTTGAAACCTGCACAGCTCATTCTAAATCCTCATTGTTAGCAGAACCAAATTTGTTCTGAAAGCGATACCATTGCACTGGTGTGGACAGTGGTTGGGGCGTGGACAGTGGCTGTGACATTGTCTGTGTGTACAAACAAAATATTGATCTCAGATTAATAAAATATGATTCAGGATGATGTAATGATTATAGCCAGCCAGCCCTGAACATGACTGTGAAATGGAAATTATAGTGCACCGAGGAAGGTGGAAAGAGACAGACTGATATCTGGCTGTTGTTTTGCTGTTATTGTCAGTGTCTAATGTGTACTGTATGTGTTGATTTTTCAAATTTACATTAGGTTAGTGCTGTGCTTGTCAATTTGTTGTGTGTAAAAAAAAAAAGTTAAATAAAAACAAATCCATATTTTATAGTAAATACAAACCCTAGACCCAGACACATGGACTCTGCAAGCATGATATACAGTAGTATGCATTTGTATATTAAAGGGAAATGTCTTGCATGTCTCCAGAGACCTTTTACCCTGGGTCCCTCCAACAAAGCCAGGTGCAATGTTGGCTGGATCTCCTGGTTGCCCTGGTACATTTATATCCCAAATTTCCAGCATACACTGCTATATGAATTGTATAAAATACATAAAATGTGTGTTGCGACCGTTAGCCAACCACCACAACCACTACTAACGGTCAGCCATTTTACTACCACTTGCGATGGTTGGACCCACTGTTCTTCACCGGTTGCTACTAAACCTAACTCTAAACATAATCTCTGTAAAACCTATGCCTAAACCTAACTTTAATCACAGACAGTTGGCCCAACGGTTGTGACAGTATGACATTTGGCGCAAGCGTTGTCATTGGGCCAAAGGTCGCGGTAGTTAGAAAACATCATAAATCAGTAGCGACGGTTGGGCCATCGATCACAAGCATCGGTCGTGGTCTGGTCGGGATATGATTTCGCTCCTCCTGCCATAGTACTGTACTGTAAGTCTCTTTATGAGACAGTGGTCTCACAGAGAGCCAAAGGCCAATGCGTGCATTCCCAAAGTAAAGGTGGTGTTGACATTAACAAGGCACGACGACAAGAAACAGAATGCAGCAACTACCAGTGATACACAGCAGTTGTGGTGGGACACGCCGATCCTCAGCCATATTGCACCAACAACAGAGTGGGCCTGTGAATGATATGAACAGAGGGACCAAACAACAGACACCGCTGCAGATGGAAATGAAGTTTGAAGGGTGGTCTGTCAAACAGCACTATCCAAAGAGAAATTAGATAGGAAATGGAAAGGCATGGTGTGGAAAAGATAAAAGCCGTATTTAAAGAGAAAAGGATTGAACAATTACTGTCAGACGGCTGGCTGGGAGGTGGAGAAATGATTTGCAATGAATGCTGTAGACCACTTTGAATGATGCTGATACAGTGTTACACACCAATAAAACTGATAAAAGGAAAATGTGTATATAAAAATCTCTATTGAGCTATGTTCAATAGGCTTGAATTGTTCCATAATTCCCTCTTTGCAACACATCACACCATGACAGCAAAAGCCAGAGGCAGCTTTAGAGGTTTCTATTTTGTGTTCCTTGTAAGACTGTAAAATCACTGATCACCGATTTTATGTTTTAATGTTTACTTCACTATACAATAACCTGTCATGACTCATGCTGCAACATGCTCTCAAGCTGTGACACTGACGGCTGTTGAGCCTCAGATGCTTGTTTATGAGAAACAAAATACCGAACATTTCTCATGATCTCTGAACATGGTGACACTGCGATTCTCACAATTTAGGCATTTAGCAGATGCCATAACTGGAGCTACTCACAATGGTAAATAGTGCATTTACAGTATACAGTATAGTGTCTTTATCCATTAACTCATTCACACACACATTCATTTCATTTAGGGAGGAAACCATGCAAGGCACAACCAGTACATCAGGAGCAATTAAGGGTCTTCCCGGTGGCCTGCGCCACCTAGTGGCCTGGACGTTTTTTTTTTTTTTTTTTTTTTTTTGCCATCCTGCTGGCAAAGATTGCCCTAAAACAAACAAATAAATACATACGCAATACAATACATTAAATATAATTGCATTGTGTATTGTATTCACGTTTTAGTCACATTATACTATTATTACTATTATATTCACATCATAGCTTATGTCTAAATAACATGCATTTTGTTTCCCTCCTGTTTTCATGTGTTATATGTTCATTTTTTGGTCTTTGTCTTTGTCTTCATTTATTCTGAAGACATGTATTTCATTGCCTCATCTAATACTTATGCATTATTAATTAATCCTTCGCCGATTCAGTCTATAGGTCTATGAGTTATTATACAGAATATAATAACCATAAGATATTCACCGCAAGACTATGTAGATCCAAGGGTTTTAAAAGATGTTACAGCACTTCTCTGGGGCTTGAGTTTTAATAGCCATAGTATCCTATAAAATCTTCGTATTTGGAGTATATATTAATTACATGAATTTATATTAATGATAAATGCCTTTTGAGGGTAAAAAAAAAGAAAAATGGAAAATCACAATTAGGACTTTGATGGTAAATTAGAATATTTATGCACTTCATATACTATACTAATGTGGGATCCCTGTGGGACTGCATTAACTCATTCTGCAATTATTCATGATCTTACACCATTGAATAAAAGCCAAGCAATCATTTTAGGTCAGTTCAGTTCCGTAACAGCTCATCTGAAAACCCAATGAACCCTTTCAAGAAATCCTTACATGATTTCCCCACACTGTCCAAAACCAATAGTATCTGCCAGAGACATGCATCAAGGCAGGGGCGTCTTTGCCATTAGGCAGACTAGGCAGTTGCCCGGGGCGCCATGAACCAAACATGCTTTAAAAGGATTCCAGGTTAATAAGCCTCATATGGATAAATACATTATACTTAGCCTCTATAAATAGAATTGAACATTTAAAACACATGTAATATGTTCTTCAGTTTAAAAATAGTTCATATTTTTATCCCTTGGGGTTTTTGTCCACCTAGTAAGTTTTCACCCTGTTCGTTTCATAGTCCTTCAGTGCCATTTTCATTACAAACAGAGCAGTGTATATACAGTACAATACATCAATGTTTTATGTTCCAATGCTGGGTATCATGGAACCAATGAAATTCATTGAGCCCCCCTTTGGGTTTCAATGAATTTAATTGGTGAGGGGGGACTCCAGGGAAAGTCTTGCCTGGGGCTCCAAAAATTGCTTAGAAACACCACTGCATCAGAGATAGAGACCAATGCACTCATACCAGCCATCTGTAGTGTATTTTACCATGAAGCTCAGACATATCATCATTTCACGTCTGGAGACTCCCGTCCAGCACAGGCTTCAGACGCCATTCCCCAGGAGACTTCGCTCAGATCTGAACCCATTTTATAAAGCAGAAAATAATCCTTCCAATGTCTTTTCATTCCCAAACAAAAATATGTTGCCAAAGACCACATTTTACTGCAGGGCCATGGCACTCGGCAGATGGTGAAAGTTGGTCTCATTTTGAGAGCAAAATTATTGTCAAGACCAAGGTTATGATAAAAAAAAAATCATCAAACTCAGAGAGATGACTGCAAAGCAAACACTCCATTTTAAATAAACCCTTAAGGTGCATGATGCATAATGTCATGGAAGCGATATTTACTGCAGGGGCGTTTTTTGCCATTAGGCAGACTAGGCAGTTGCCTGGGGTGCCATGAGGGGAGGTGGGGGCACCGGGACGACCACCAGACATGCTTTAAAAGGATCCCAGGCTAATAAGCCTCATATGGATAAATCCATTATACTTGTCGTCTATAACTACAATTGAACTTTTAAAACGCATATAATATGTTCTTTAGTTTAAAAATAGTTCATATCTTGGTGGGCACCATTTTACTGTGCCTGTCTATGACGTATGACGTCACAGGAGATTTTCCCTGAACCGCCACTGATTACTGCTGATTTAATGAAACTCATCCACCTTTTTGGTACAGTTATCGCCTTTTCCTCGTTATGCTAATTCCCTGATTTCCCCAAACACTCATGTAATCTTATACTGTTGACCCTTAAAGGATGGTATTAAAACTATACATGGCGGTGTGGAGGAACACTATTGTGGTTCACAACAAATTCTCTCCCTATCCTGCTTCTGTGTTTGACATGCAATATCATAAGACATAAATAAAATGGACAGCAGCCCCAGCACAGGTTTTAGTGTTCTTGACACTTGTTACAGTATGTAACACTACACTAGATTAAATTACTGATCGAGTTGATTGCCCACAAAAAGGGCTAAATACACTGCATGGATAATAGATCAATTTAGCCATCAAGGCCTCTTTTCAAATAGTATGACATTTCATTTGCTTTCTTTGAAAAGAAGTAGTCCATTAGCCATTTTCGGTCAATAATTCAAGCAATTTCTTTTTGTATTTTGGACACAGCTTACAGGTAAGTGCAAGATGGCTTGCTTGTCTCATTTTAGCAGTATTCTGGTACATCATCCCACTGAACACAAAATCACAACCTCCAGTATATAGTGCTGAAATCATACATACACAATATGATACATACAAGTGCAAAATTAGTTGATTTCTGCCACATTCGGCGCTTCAGTTTTATTCTGTGATAGAGTTCTCAAACTCTCCCTGAACCTGATCCTATTTGAGTAAACCTATGTGACCAACCTTTTCATGTTGGGCCAGGCCTAAAATGTATGGTAATTCATCTGGCCGGCCATTTTCAGGCTTGTTCAAAACATATTTTAGACACAGCTGGTTTCTGCCAAACAGCAGTAGTGTATACAGTTAGTATGCACTATACTGTATTTGCATGTCGAAATCCATATTTCACAACAACATCTAGAATGTTGAAGCATATCTTCCAACTCACTATGCAAATAACTGTCTCCATTTACTGCCAGCGGTCTTTGGCTGGGAATGCAAATTGTGCAAAATTTAAAATTGTAGTACCACTTAAACAAGACCATATCAAAAGAAGTGCAGTGAGGCACGGGATGCCTGCTGTGCCAACTTGCATCGCAAATTAACTTGGAATAGGATGGAAAGTCATTTTTTGCTGAACTGCCGTGTCTTGTTGTTAACAGTTTCCAGCATTTGCTGGTCTAATTCTGCCACCTGTTTAATGGCTATTTATGGAACATAACATGGATGCCATGGATCGTCATCAACAGAAAAAAAAGTAAATTAGCTGATCATACACACACACATGACAGACACATGTCCGCAGTGCTGTCATTGTGAACTGCACTCACCATGTCACTGAACCTGAGATTTGTTTATTTTCACAAAGCCTGTGCAGGTAGACCACATGGCATACCCCTAAAATTATACAATCTATATTTATCTGCCACATGAATTAAGGTGACTTGATTGATATAAAAAAGGAACTGTGGGTGGATCAGAATTCTGAATAGAGGCACATAAAGGCACATTTATCATTATATGACTTGGTTGAATACCAACCTGATTGGGCCATTGGATCGTCAACTAGGCCTACGTTATTTCAGTATATTGAGCTGTATGACCACTGAGCTAATAACATGAAATTCAAAGGCCCAGAACACTTAAAAAAAACACCTTCTGGTTTCTTTTGTGCCGTTTCCAACATTATAGCCCTGTTAAGATTCATTTCCCAACAATGCCCTCTAATTTCTCTAATTGCTCGTGGTTGGAGTGGAGGTGGAGGTATAGAGAGAAAATGGTGGGAAATCTAAAAAACAGAGTTCATAAGCATAAGTCATAGGCTACCTGTTCAGAGTATGTTGCATGAAATACCATGAAACTCTATTTTGGTAGGATTATTTGTGAATATGTCACTGGGCACCATGAAACCACCTTCAGCCAAAAATCAGACTCTGGCTCCAGGAGGACCAGGACTACAGTAGTAGATCTTGCGGAGCTTATCATTTTGAAAGATGCTCACAAGTCAAAAATGTGTGGGCACCACTGGCCTTCTATAATTGTGGGAATAGGTTAGACTGCTTTTTCAGTAACTCTAATAGTTAATTGTTTAATAATTGACTTTTTAAAGGTAGGGGAAGTGATTGATTGATATATTTGATTGATACATTTTATTAGTCAATAACATGTGAGAACAGTACAGGGTACAGTCAAAACATAGTATTGATCCAAAAGGATAACACCGAATAAAGACCGTGGGGTCTTATTTACGTTCGGGTCCCATGCATGCAATACCAGAAAAGAAAGAGCGTTAGAATCGTTCAAAGTACAGAATGAAATCGACAAGTACAATACAACATGTACAAATATGAAATCAACATGTACAGGTTAGAATCTATAAATAAGGATGGAACACGTTAGAGAAGAAAAGTTATAAAAAAAAAAGGGGGGGGGTACTTGGTTTCATGGGGGCCAGTTTTGGATTGCAGCTAACCGTAGGTGCTCTTTAAGAGACTTTTTGAAGGGGACAAGGGACTTACATGTCTTCATGCCTGTTGGGAGGGCATGACAAAAGTGATTTCACTTTTGTCAGATATCACCCCCCCCCAAAAAAAAAAATCTGTTAAAATGCTCTATTATAAGGTGTGCAGACCATATATGGAGTTTTCCCCTCCCCCACGTTAGCAGAGGAGCTAATAAAAGTTCCCCAGGTGGAGGGTGAATTCTCCTCCAATCAGGATCGAGCAGCAGGTTCACATAGTGTAGCTACTCTTGGGCGCTCCTAGTGCACCAGGCTGGTACTACACCATGAATTTCAAATCACTTACCCTACCTTTAAAGTGAAATGAATCTAATAAATATTGTCCCAATTTAAAGAACCCAGATTCACAATTAAAACTATGCTGTTATGCACATTGAGAGGTCTATTAGGCTACTACAAAACTATATAAAATATATTAAAAAAACATAAACAATAAGGTGAAGGGAAACATATTGCTTCATCACGCACGCACGCACACACACACGCCCACGCCCACGCCCACACACACACACACACACACACACACACACACACACACACACACACACACACACACACACACACACACACACACACACACACACACACACACACACGTATCCTTTTGAGTGAACATTTGGGGGCATTTTAATCAGTACACTAAGCATTAACCTGAGAATTTTTTGTTATTCAAGGTGGCCATAGTGATATAGGCAAATTTATTAGGCACAATACCAATGGATGGTGAACTGCTGTCTGAGTTGATGGATGCTCTTGTAACAAAATGAGAATCACGTAGGGCATTTCTACTTTATCAGATCGTTCAGTGAGAGAGAGACTTCATGTAAGTGTTCAATCAATTAGACCTTCAGTCAATTAGGTCTGTAAAAGGTGAGACACCAGGGCATGCCTGTGATCCATTTAATCTTAATGTTAATCTGAATACCGGAAACGGCAGTATCTGCAAAGACCAGATGAAACAGCAAAGACTCTGGCCTTATCACGTTGCAATCAGAAAGCTCTGCAGGACGTAATGACAGTCATTCATGGGGGGCAGTGATTCAGGAGGTAGTGTGGGAGTCTTGCAATAGGAAGGTTCTTGGTTTGATCTCCAGTTCCATGTCACAGTGTCCTTCGGGAAGACACTTAACTTCTCCCATAACATCTCTCAATGAGCAGGATGGTCACTGCCTTGGTGTGTCATGGTAATGCACTTTGTAAAGCATTGAAAACTATATAAATGAACCATTTGTAATTGTTGTATTTACTAAGAATATCTTGAAATCTAAAGTATACAGTATAAGGTGATCTCTCAATGTGTCACTCCCAATGTGTAAAAACAAAATGAACACTTTAACTTTGCAATAGTGTTATATCCTAACGGGATTCATCATCACAGAGAGCTGTCAAGAGTCCAACGGACAGCCCAGAGCATCAGTGGTATATCCATCTAGGTGAGGATACACAGAACATGGATCCTAAGTAAAGCCTGTGGGATTATCAAACATCCCAGACTGCCACAGGAACCATAAAGAGTTTCAGCTGCAAGCGGTAGACAGCCTCAAGGTCCAGCTAGACCAGCAAGTTCTGGGATAACATTTTCCTGCCAGACTTGCTTTATGAACAGACAGACACAGAGGTAGCTGCCCAAATCACACCAATGGGTCATCATGCAACTTCTTGCAACCAAGCAGTTATGAAGATACATGTAGATGCGTGTTGTTGCAAGCAACCATTGAATTGACCCAATTGGATCACTTGGATCGACTTGCATCTACAGTATATGCACCACGACATGAAACAGGACATACTGTATCAGACCACTGCTTTACATACAACACACGCACACACACGCAGCACGCAAGTTTTCAAATACAAATGTAGTTCATTATCGTTAATATAGTACAATGGAACATGTAGACGAGAGATTGCATTACAGTTTGGAGATGGGTTTTGAGAAGAGGTTTGAGTTGAATTATTACACCAGTCACGGCTGTTTGACAGATGTCCCTTCTGGTTTTCATCCTGGCACATCTGTCTCGGGGCTACATGCTGCTAAAAAGGCTGATTTCCCTTGAGAAGGGACATGTTTGCTGCCAGCTGCCAAACAGTTACTGGGTTCTACCAAGTCGCACATGTTTAAGGAGGCTCATCCCTAGATCTGACCCCTGTCTACTCACAGATAGTAAACCGCATATTTTATACTCCAGCAGGAGTAATTTCTTTTCTCCGATGCCTTCGGGATCACATTTAAATGTCATTTACTTGTGTGAACCATCATGGCCGGGACAAAATGTTTACTGATATTTACTGTACGTTATGCTTGCGTTGTGTTCTAGTTTCTCTGAATCGCAAATGAGATAAACTGGAATTGTCCTGTTCTCACACATCAACGCATAAGCTCTGATATGTTCAGGTAGTCTTGACACAATCAGTACAGTTATTACACTTTAAATCCATGTACTGCTGCTCACAAATAGCATAGTAGCTCAAAAGCAGCTCCACTGATACAAGCCATATGAGCATAATTCTATATAGAATGCATGCATGGCATAAAATATTTAAAACCAGACATTTTAAATGGAATAATTTGGTTCATCGGTTAAGAATTAAAGTTACTATGTTACTTTTCTTTTGCAAGTCTAATTAGATGTTTTTCAAGGCAAGTGGGCTTCCTGAACTTCAAAACTACTACAACAACATAATTACATCTCAAAGAAATTGTGTTATAAGATCAACACTCATGATTCATGTATTTTACATTTCATCAGAACAGGGATTTCTTTATGCCATGACCCCCTTTTTTTTTACCCCCCGCTCCCCATCCCATTTTGCGCTGCAATATCAAAGTGGAAATAAAATATAAATAAAAATATAGAATGCCAACCTAAATTGTATAAGATAAGACAGGGCATAATGTGGAGTGCGGTACATAGGCTCCTTTGTAGGCTCACTAGGCTGAACACCCTTTCAGCAGGCTCTAATATATGTATAATAACAGTCCTCAAACTGTGAGCATTTCTCAAAGAAATTTGCATCAACTCCATGCAAGTGACCTGACCTTGGTCAAACATGTGACTTTAAATGTCAAACATTTATATGAAATCTAATACATGGCAGCTCTAATAGTTTAGGGTTAATATTTAATCATTATTATAAATGAATGCCCTACTTACTAATAATATAGCGCCTCACAAATGAAGTAAACATTGCAGGTATTTTTGAATTTTTAAAGTGGTAAGTGCTTAAAGGTTTATATCTGGCAACAATGATATGCATCCAGTGACTGACATACTACGCTGTGTTTCATTGACAATATGTCAGTTCAAGTGCCATAGTACTAAAAATTCGATTACATTCTAAAGGGAGGGTTATTGAATGAAGGCGCTATTAAAAATGTTCTAAAGTTCATCAGATAAACAGCTGAGTATCACGACACTGATCCAATACCGTCTGACAGCAC
The DNA here is from genome assembly GCA_039105355.1 of Benthosema pterotum. NCBI lineage: Eukaryota > Metazoa > Chordata > Actinopteri > Myctophiformes > Myctophidae > Benthosema > Benthosema pterotum. The sequence goes on along the minus strand of CM076975.1, from coordinate 39,859,981 downwards.
ATCCAACTTTAATGAGAGCTATAACATTTTCATTGCTGCGCATCTGCATATATCAGCTTGTTTTCAGCTGCAAAAAAAGGAAAAGAGAAGAAACACATCCTGTTCAGTTGACCATATGTTCTGATTAGTGAGGTTCAGATGAAAAGGGTTCTGCTGTAGAGCTGTTCAGAAAGAAACGTTGCATACATCTTTATTTGATTACACTCCAGGAGGAGCGTATAATCAAATAAAATATACGCCTGCCCTACTGTACTATAAATAACTGTCCGCCATCAAGAAAACTGTAAGAAGAAAAAAAAAAAACATATCAGAATCGGACCGAAACTATGAAGGCTGTAATTAAAAGTGTCAGTAATATCTTTAGTTTTTCGTGTAAATACTGCAGCTAATTATAGTAGCCGTCGACCCCCCCAGAAGTGCCTTGTGTACAGACCTCCCGCTCCTTAGAAATCTTATTTTAACCCCTGCTGATTAGTCGCTTATCTCTCTGGTCTCTGGCTGTGGGAGTCGTATTTTTGCATTTTGGATTTTGGCAGTTGGCAACACTGTGTTTACGTTTGCAGCTAATGCGTGGGCCAACATGCATCAGAAACCAGCGTCATGCTTACAATGTGCAGCTGTAGGAAGTCTCCCAGCCCGTGGGTGCTCTCCACCCGCACCAGGATGGCATCCCTCTGCTGCGTGCTGAAGCCCACGGCTAGCCGGTCTGCGCGGGTGCTGGGCCGTTCGTTGGGGGCCCAGGTGTATGTGATCAGAGCCCCTCCTTTTCCGAAGATGTATGTGGTCCCAGCTATAGAAAAGAGAGGCAGAAATGTAAACATTAGTGGGCGATAAGCACTGCTTTTAAAGGGTTGTCCTACTTCTGCTTGGTTTGAAAGCTAGTGTCTTCACAGCTGGTAGGAAACAGTTTGCAGCTTTAACCTGCTTTCGTCCTGCAGAGAAATTTGTTATGATTGTTGCCCCCCCTTGGTTTGTTCCAATTTACAATTTAGGCTTTTAGCAGTCCCTTCCTTGTTATATTACAAGTAAGGGATCAGGCACAGCGATTTGGGTTTAGCACAGCAAAGACAGATCTGCCTTCAATGTTTACTGAGGATGTGAGGCAAATGTTAATCTGTAAACACCATATTTAAGCAGAATCTTGATACAAGACATGTTGAATGTCCATCCAGCTAATTTGACTTTTCTCATTCATTAACACTTTATCTGAACTTGGGGAGTCCTTCCTGTGTCCCGAATGATTTGACAGAGCTACCATGTTGCCACCACACCCAGGTATTAATAACAATATGCAGGAAATCAAACAATGCACATGGACATTGCAGAAGAACAAGCATTGGAAAATAATAATACAACATCAGGATTCAAGCAATAATTTCAGTAAATCATGAATCTCTGTTAAAATGGTGTGCTTTACTCTTAAATTCCAGTCAAGTGAAGCCAATTAAACATTTATTAGCTTTACATTCAAAAATCTTAAATTCATGAACAAGTAAGCACTTGGTGGTGCAAGATGTTCCCGATAAATCATAGCCATTTCCACAGAATCTGGCAGCCCCCAGACATTGGCAGATACCAGCATGTGAATGATTCTCTATGCATGAGCTGGCACCTCCTGGGGCAGAGCAGGGATTCACCATGAGCGGGGGTAAATATTCTGTAGTGAGGCCCTAATTTGGAGAAAATGAAACTAATGGGTTCCTTTAGATCAGGGATTTTCAACCTTTTTGACACCAGGAACCACCATTTATTCAGCATTTGAGCCCCGGACCACCATTTGATGACATTTTAGCCCCAAAGACGTAAAACTAAAGAATTCTTTTGGTTTTGTTCACAATTCCAGGATGGATTTCGCAAACAAAACAGTGTAGACTTCTTAATTAAATAGTGCTAATTCAGATGATGGATATTTTAACTCTTGAGAGTGTGAAAATGAAACTGGAGAAGGGACAAATGGACCCGCAAGGGTCCATTTGGTTTCATTTTTACATTCTCAAGAGTTACATCTGGTTAACCAACTTTCCATCATTTAGCCTGGGGACCACCTGGAACCCTCTCAAGGACCACTGGTGGTCCCCTGGACCACCAGTAACCCTGTTGAAAACCCCTGCTTTAGATGATATTGGGGAAATACTGTACAATATAAAATAAAACTTGAAATGGATTTCTAAATAGCCATTAGGAACAGTACTATGGCAGCAACTGAGGAGAAGTGACAGTATAAGAAGTCAATACACTATCTGCATCTGATACAGCCAGGATGGTAATAGGTAGAATTTAATAGGCGTGGTTATAATCATAACTGTTGAGTCTTATGGCTTCAACTTCATGAAACACTCTTTAACCGTAATCAGTAATCTTCCAATCCATGTAATGGGCCACTCAGGCCCCAAAGTTGGTTAAGAACTTGTTACTTATTTGTTGGATGAATAGTTAATATTAAACAGCCCTTAAAATCCTTACTGACTTGGGGTTTAATTAACGAAGCACCTGCTCTTCTAAACTCCTGCTATTGTTTGTTTCTGTGCAGATTATGCCTTGTTGAAGTAATGTTAATTAATGCCTGGGTTTTGCAGTCAATTGTGAGTCAATGGCCGTAATTAAATGAAGACTCTCTCCATGAGTGAGTTTTATTGGTTCTTTTCTCTTTTCCCCTGCGGCTGGGCTTGCTACCTCTGGTCTCCTCGACCCTTCTGTTCACTCTGATATGGCTAGACATCAGTGCTCTGTTACACACTGATTCTGTCATGGGCTTTGAAGCAGCGATGTTAAAATCCAGCCATGTGTTAATCTTAAATATGGAATCCGTCAATTCCAAAACATAGGCCTTTATCAGACATTTCTAAAACATAGCAGTCTGACACCCCACGTGATTGCAAAGCACGAGGAAACCCTCTGAACAACATGGCAAGGTCAACGGCTTTTTATCTGAATAATCTGTTGGGTGTCGGACACATCTCTTATCTCTACTGCCACCCAGATGGCCATCTAAAACAACACGCCTGCAAACAACATTCAATGCAATAGATCAGCAGCGGCTATAACTGCTATATAAGTCTGAAATAATATTCATTCATTCATTAATTCATTCATGATAAAACATAGACAGGTGAAGTGCACTGCAAAGTAAAATGCGGAGAGATAAGGAAACAATGTAAATGCTGTAAGACTTTCCTATGAAAGCCAGGCCGAAAATGTGCGTCTACAGGTATATGTGTGTCACACACTAGATATTTGGGGACCCACAACTCCACAAGGTGGCAGAGTCCATATTTGGGCATGGCACAAGCTGCATTCACCTCCTGTGCAAGTAACAGTAATTTGGGGCCTCACACATACATTTTTTCTTTCAGAGTCAGTTAGATTAATGCTCGGGAATTAGCCGTGTAGTGGGAGGAATAAAAGGCGAAGTGCAACAGTAACACAGAGCATGAAATATGGAGGGCCGGACGGTGCACCAATGACAACGTGTAGACACATCTGTGTATCAAAGGCACAAGCTCCTGCATTAGTCATGACATCCCAGCGGTTCATTGACTCCCCCTCGCCTTTCGTCTCTCTGCGTATCTCCCAGCGGCGGGCCCAGGTCACATCCGTAATGAGGTTGTAAGTTAGTAGCAGAGAAGGTCAGGATCTGGTCAGTGTGGCTGGGTTGTCAGCCTTGTAACGTATAGGTCCCTGCCAGGTTCAGTGTTTTTTGTCTTGTCAAAGTGTCCTTGGGGCAGAACACACAACCCCTAACTGCTTATGGATAGCAGTGTCCACAGAATGCATGAAATATGTATGCAAATCAGGTCTATTAAGACTTCTATTATAAACCACAGTGTTCTCCTCTGTTATTTTAATAATCTTGGCAACTCGCTCTAGCTGACTCTAACTAGGCATCCTGTGGGACTACACTGTTCTCTCATGGTCAAGCAGAACATCTGAGCAAAAGAAATATGGTGCCCTTGTTGAGTATGTCTACTGCAATATAATATGTATATTGTATCATTACCGGCAGGATCCATGGGTCTTAATTAGATCAGTACACATGTGCTGTGATACTCCTGCCACTTAGTTACGGAAGAGTGATGAATACTGTATGGGAATGACATGTGGTTGCATTTTTAATTTAAAATTGTAATAAGAGTAGGGTTTTTTTGTGAACTTATTAGTTGCTTGTGGAGGAGTCAGCTAAACTCAGTATTTAGAGTGGTATAGCAACTTCCCTCCCTCTATAGCTATTTAAGATGTGACACAACCATATAGCATTGATGTTTGCACAGGTCGATAATCCATATATCTATTACTAAGAAACCTCTTAGATTTTGCAATAAAGCTCAGTCTTTAGTACATGTTACCTGTCAATTTCTCAGGAGTATTTACTGGTTATTTAGTTGGTAATTAAAATTATATTAACAAATTGAACTGTAGTCAGTAGGCTTAATGCTTCGTGAGAATTAGATTTTCTCCAGCCTTTGCTTTCTAAAAGATGTCTGTATTGACGCAAGAAAGGTTGCACATGCCCTTTTACTAATGCAAATCTTTTCATGCAGTAGCTAGCAAACGGCAAATGTCAATGACTACTAATAATATGCATAACATTATAGCTCTGAAGCTGTAGAACAAACAGTGATTAAGTCTGGTATCAGATTCCTGATGACATTTAGATCATTTCATTGTTTCTAATGATGATAATTAACCCAACAGACTGGGATGTACACATTATACTGTATTGTTGCTTTATAAATATTTGACCAGTAATTCCAGTAAATAGAAAACAGTTGTAATGTGTTCTTCTACCAGCAGCCAGATCTTGTCATTGGTGTTTAGGAGGAGCTATACTTGGAACAGGATTAACATAAATTACAGAATGTTTAAGATATACTGGGTGGTGGGTTTAGTGTTAGTAGACATCCACGCAGCTTTTATTACTTCTTTAAACCTTTCTGTTAAATAAGTGTTCTATGCATTACCTTATACTTTAGCTATTGAAAAATATCAGATCTACAAGCTCAGCGCGCCACGAGTGGCGCGCTATGAGCTTGTAAAACTGATATTTTTAAATCTTTGAATACATTAATTCAGAAGCAAACAGTTTTAACTCAAATCTTTGCTTCTGGGAGATCCCTAGGACATGTATTCAGATGGGGGTCCACAACCAAATATAGATGATTCTGATCCTTGGCATGAAATCTGTGTTCCTGACACAGGAACATAGATTATTTTCAGAAGAAAAAAGAAAAAAAAAATAGATTGTAGAAACTAGGATCTAGTATCAAGAATAGAATTTAGTGTCAAAAAATTAGAATGTAGTGTCAGAAACTAGAACGCCCGGAAACTAGAATATAACATCAAAACTAGAATCTAGTGTCAGAAACTAGAATCTAGACAGGACAAAATGGGTTGACTCAAGTTTTACACATTACATACATTACACATTTAGGAACCGTGAAAGTTTATTGTATGATTGCAAGCAGCTTGTTTCAGAGAATAGCTGTTTCACAAAGGTATAACAGTTACAGTGGGCTGGATTGCCAAAACGTTGGCGTTGTCAGACAATTATCTGATCTGTGTGGTGACTGGTACTGTAATGAGAAGTTATGTGAGATTCTAATGCAAATACAGTGCAAGATGATGACAGCATAGCTATTTTTTTTATGTATTCTTATTTTAACTCATGCCGTTTCTTGTCTATTACTGTTATATAATTAGCCCGCTGTGATATTATAAGTGGAACCCACCCAACCCAGGAAAATGAGCTGCTAAATGACTAGTAGCTAATGTTGATCCTAATAAACAAGTCGCCTGCTGGTGTTGACAGGGATATGTCTATGCCATGGTAGCTGATAAACACAAAATAGCGAATTAAAGTAATTTCCACAAATCAATCAATCTATCCATATACCCACCCATCCATCCATATAGAATGTAAGCTAAATTCCACTGTATGTTAAATTGAGCTCCCTGATATTACATACTTTAGTGAAGATTAGATGGTGGTGTGACGGTCACACGCGCACGCGCGCACGCACGCACACACGCACACACACACACACACACACACACACACACACACACACACACACACACACACACACACACACACACACACACACACACACACACACACACACACACACACACACACACACAGTGCTGCTACTAATGTCTATTACAACCTTATACCAACCCCGAAATGTACCTTAGTTCTTAGTTTGTCACCCACAACAGCCAATAGGGGACCACCATTCTTACCCCAACATACAAGAATGGTAGTCCCTTATTGGCTGGTGGACACCACCAACATATGCAGATGATTACAAGACTTGTACACTCTGCTTGTGCAAGTAACAACTATAAAAAAAACACTTGAAAAAAAACACAAATGAAAGTCGTGCCAAGAATTTGAAAGGCTTTCAATGTTAGTAGTATGCTACTAAATACACCACTAGATTCAAAACACATATTTTATTGACAAGCAGCAGCTAATTGGGCTCCTAGCCCTTTAATGTTGTCTACATCTTGTATTCCAAATTTCACAGAGATATGGTCTGTGTCATTCTGTATGAACTGCCACCAGTCTCTGGCTTTGAACACTCATTGGGCTTATGCTTTTAACGTTCTGAGCTTGCCAACACACCCTATCGATGACGATGAGTCCTGCCACTCAGGGAAAGAGGATGCAAAGCAGTCATTCTGACAGCTCTTGACAAACTCGTTAGCTCACTACACTAAATCTTTCTCTTCTAGCATCATCATCATCTTCAATTGAAAACATGATTATGCTACTTAAACTTAATTAGAAAATGACATTTACAAGTTATAAAAGATAACACTTCAAACAAAAACATTCTGCATTTTTCCATGCGCATGTTGACAAGAAACCCTGGCAGGAGTCAAGACAAAGTTATAAAATATCCAGCAGATACCATGTGTGATACTGAAGATAATAGTAACAGAGGAAAATATGGTAAAGCACTAACCTCAGCATCCATATACCGGGACAGTAGCTAAAAATAGAATATCTATTAAGCTTACTATATATATATATATATATATATATATATATATATATATATATATATATATATATATATATATATATATATATATATATATATATATATATATATATATATATATATATATATAATCAATTTTGTTGATTAATCAGATTTTTTAAAGGCAATTAACTCATGTGCACACTGACTCAACCCACTGAGCATTTTCTCATTCAAAAAAATGGGTAGAGCACGGTTTTATGGCGACATATAGCTATGTGTGTCTTTGTAACCATGCCATATAGTATAGCTGGAGGGATCTACAAGCATCGGGGGCTTGTAGATCACTTATTTTGATAAATATTTAAAAGATTCTGTGTCTTTTTTAAATGTTCAAATTCTGTATAGGAAAACATGGCACATTTTAGACATAGTTCAAATGGTGATTGATTGAAGAAATGCAAAAATAGTTGGTCTGGTGTATGATTTTTACTATTTAAAAATACTTTGCCATATCTATTTATTTGTAAGAAAGGTAATACAGTAAAAACAAAAGAAAGAAGACAGCTTAAAATGGAATTGTGTGCCAAAATGGGTCATGAACCTTTGCCTGGGAAAACACTGTACAGTAGTGAATCTTTTACAAGACGCATACAAGGCTGGTGCAAAAATAGACTTCAGATGCACTCAGACTGACTCAGACTGCCCCTTTAAATTACTCTTGGCAATATGTCTGGCCAGTCGATTAGACTTCAGCAGATGAGTGTGCCTTAACAGCTTTCTCTCAAATTAAAACAATATTTGGGCTTTTCCCATCTGGGTAATCTAAAGAATTCGTAGTTCAGTTTTCTGAGTATCTGGATGAGGCTGTAAAATTAATGAATCATAATCTGAACAATAAGAAAAGAAAAGAAGGAGGGGGGTTGGGGAATCACATTAGTGCTTCTGGCCACTGCAGTGCTTTCAACATCATTACCATTAAAGAAAACAGAATCACCACCATTTGCAAAGAAGGTAGTTAAGAACTAATAAAACAGTATTTACATTTCCGAGTAAATGGGTCCTTAGTTACACATGTAAATTTATCTCTGATAAATTCTCAGGAATATATTTTTATTTTGTCGTAACCTAAAGACAAATAAAGACCTGTGTGAGTGGTTTTAATGCAAAATACTTGCATTGTATTTGGCATAGAGTGTGTTTTGCATTTTTTGTATTGTTTATTCATCCCAAGATGTGTTCATTTTTAAATGTGTGACGGTGGGAATCATCCCCACACCTGCCTCGCTGTATATTACATTAATGCACTGACCCTTGAGTTAATGAGCAGCGCAATGTTTCAACGTGTACATATTCCTATGCATGCTTTGTTTTTTTGATCAAAGGGTCAGGGGTTCAAGGTGTGTGTGTGTGTGTGTGTGTGTGTGCGTGCATGCGTGCGTGCGTGCGTGCGTGCGTGTGTTCTTCAGCTATTTTGTGAGTCAGTTTTGTGAGATTTGTTTGAATCAACAGCCTTTTATATATATATATTTATTCCTGGTTATATGAATTTTAAAACTAAATATATACAGATGTATATTTTTATTTTTCCAGCATAGAGTTTGCTGAGCACAAACAGTATTTTTCGTCAATGCCATCATGCCTTCAGGATTATGTCCCAAGTATCATGTCTATCTTGATCAATATTGAGATTACCTGATTATTCATCACTGTTTAACATTGAGCTTAGTGACTATGTGTATTATAGCTGTTAAGTAACCATAATACTGCTTTCACATTTATGCCACTGTGCATTACCGCTTAAGTGGTCCGCAATATTTATCTCAATTAGGTGCATCTCAGAGTAAAAACCTAAAACTAAATTCAGACAGAGCAGCTTTCACTTTTATATTGTGCCACATTACTGCTAATTAGCACATCCTTACAGACTTAAATGCTTTGTCTTCACTTCAGTGCAACTCCTATAAGGAGCAAAGTATTCCTTGTAACTGCATGATGGGTGTGAATAAAACTTGAACCTAATTAGTTGATGCTTTGAACCTAACTACAGTACCTAATTTTTATAGCATCAGCTGTCAGATGGGAAACTGTACATTTTCTAACTGTCTTTCCATAATTTGTTATAATTATGATGATGTCTTGCAGCAAAAATAACTCATTTTCAAGATCACAATGTGTCACAATTTTGCTCATTTTGTTTTGCAATGTATTATATTCTATTATACATATTATAACAACATGTAAACATTTGCCAGCAATGAGGGAGAGAGGAGAGTTACGCAGCCTGTAGTTTAATGGAGTAAATGAACCACAAACTATGGAAACTAGTTTTCTCAGCTTTTTTCCTGTCTGTCAGATCTGGAACCTCGTGGTCACAATTATGCTCCTCTAACGGAAAATTTGCTATATTTATTGTACAATAGGAATGTGACGAAAATTGTCACATTAGAATAGAATAATAAAAAATACCGACCTACCCACCCACATACTACAATGAATATTCTTCAGAAATATTTCAGGCTCGATTCATTTAAAAGGCGATTGCCTACAGTGGCAAAAAGGTGAATGGATTCATTATACTGAAAGCCTGTGGGAAGGTGTCGTCAATGCTCCAGCAGGATGGCCCTGACATTGCGTGCAGAATCAGAGGCAGGCTAATACAGCCGGTCCTCTCACTAGGCTAAACCTTATAAGCCGGAATTTAATTTCAGTCAATGAAGGGCCCGCGGCCAAGGTGACTCTGCCCTCTGTCCTTCAGGCACTTTATTATTTTATTTTAGGAAACCAACGGGAAGGGAAAAAATGCTTTCTCGAAAGAGTAAAAAGAATGAAACATCTTTCACCTTCAACCCCATAACAATCCGTAGAGGAATAAGGTCTGTACTTTGTTGACCTGCGTTTGTGTACTTGAGTTCTCTGTGAGGAAAAGCATGGTCTAATGCCAAGTAGTTGTTTTGGTGCGATGGAAATTAAGTCTGTGAAAAGCAAGCCAATTTAGAAGTAACTGCAGTATTTTCAAAGACAGTGTTGCTCACACACACAGGAGAATTTTATCAGCATCAACACCCCCAAATGTTAAGTATTCCAGCCAATTAAAGTCAAACATTACTAATCAAAATGATTAAAGTAAATTCCATTTAATTGCCACAGTCTTTCAAGGACAAACCCTTTCTCACTTTACAATCTTTTTTTCTAGGTTTACAAACTTTTTTTTTTTCGATCTTGCTGCATTACCAGACTTAATACAATAAATGTTTAATTCTGGGAATTGTTTGAGATGCAATATGAAATAAAATAGAAATTGATATGAATGATCTATTGATGTGTCTGTTTTGTTGATAACAGTTTTTTTTTTATTATAGTTTCCCCTTTCAAGAGGGAATCCTATTACAGCCAGATCAAAACACTGCCAGGGGTCAGCAAGAGGTGTACTGGTATATAGATATGAAACATTTATTCTTCCTTTGTAGCGAGGGAACATGACTGCAAACTACATGCTGAAAATGTGGCACTTTAATGTAGCATTGCTTTTCGGCGAACATAGATAGGGTAGCTCTTGGAGCATGACCTCATTTTTAACCTCTCATTGTTCGAATGTGAAACGATCATAAATGTACTGTACAGTACAATAGTGCTGGAAAACAATATTGTGTGGCTTCTGTGTTTCTCTCTGTGAAGTACAGAAATGTACTCATAATAATGACCAACGTGTCATGAAGTCCACATAGTGTAGTGAGTGTAGCAATACTGCACAAAAACCCCTAGTTAGCAGGCATAGAACAAAGAAAAAAATAAACCTTCCAAGAAAGGGACTGAACACTCTAGGGAATAGAGACAGACAACTCAAAATGCGTTGTGCTGATAAATAAGTTGATGATGCAGTAAACTGTCCGTCTGTGTGCAGTCGCTTACTTGGAAGGTTTATGAACAGAATAGCAATTTAATTCATTGAAATGTCAACATTTAAAGCATAGTAAATGTCCTGTATTTTCAGTTGACTGGTGCCACCCTGTATGTATGAAAGACTGCTCCAGGTTTCCTAACCTGGGCGCGGACCCTCCAGCTGGTCCCTGGGGACCTACAGCCTCACTAGACAGGCCGGGGGGCCGAACAACTCCTTAAGCTCGCCCGACGAGGCACCTTGCTGGGCCAGAGAAAAGCAATTTGCCCCTGAATAAATCGAGTTTGGTTCTTCCAGCACCTGTGCGGCCATGGCCAAGCTGTTGTTGATGGTCTACAATGACAGAGCGGCCCCTCACTTCACAAGGGTGTTTCTGTATTTCCACAATAGTCGTGTGACACTGCATCAAAAATCGAACATGGTTTGACTGTCCATGTGATTGATAATGATAATTAGACTCAATAACCTCACTGCAAGACTGGCAGTCAGAGTTTTAACCCATGTAGGCCTGACGACTTGAAAAATAACTTAAAATAAAACACTTTTTTTCTGAAATACCTGTGAGTGGAGCTCAATATTTCAGCTCAAGGATCCCAAAAATTATATGAAATTGGCCACTGACACCCATGTGAAAATATGTATCAGAATTTGCCCTGAAGCTCTGAAATAATATATGTTCAAAGTTTCGGACCACATTTTCACAATCTTTCAAAAATACAGATCAACAAGCTTAGTTCATGATTTGAGGCAAACATTGAAAGCCAATGTTAACCAATTAGGATGGAATATGAAATATCAGATCCATTCTGAGGACATAAACTATAGAGATACTGGGTAATGATTTGCGGGATTGCAGTTATAGGTAACAATGTGAAAAGCTGCCACATGGCGGTGTTATAACAGCCAGTTCTGTAAAATTTGGGGGCAGTGTTTCTCATTGGCATCAAGGGAGTGTGTAAAGTCTGCATGGTATCGACTGGGTTAAGGGTGCCAGAGATACCCCCCCCCCCCCCCCCCCCCCCCACACACACACACACACAGAGGGAGTGCAAAACATACTCTCCCCATGCCTTTGGCTGGTTGAGACATTGAAATATGGAGATAGTAGGTTTGTGCCCCACAGCAAAGCTTTCTTTTTGCAACGGGCTGTCAGCTACATTAACATCTCTGCCTGCTATGTCGGAAGCTGTATGCAGAATTTGGGCTCTATAAGGACTTCCATTGTACTCTGCTATTGATGTGATTTTGGGGCAGGGAAGTACCAGCAGCTTTCCCAGTAGGACATGTACGCAACTCAGGGAACTGACATTTAGACATTTATTGGAACCAGTTGGAACTAGTAAATGTAATGTAATCTCTGGAGTTTAAGTGACTTCTGGTTACTGGAGAAATGAGTGACTGAATACTCTTTGGGTACAAATGGAACCAAATGTGAACCATTTGGTTTACATTTGTATCCTCTCGGGAAAATTTTGAAAATGGGTGGAATTCCCCTGTAATATTTAACACTGGAAAATACAGCAGTATATTGAATCACGAGCGCCGGTACAACCAATAGGTCTTTAGCTTTTCGGTATAGAAAGGGAAGCTAGTAGGCAATAGCTTAGATGAACACAGTAGGACCAATAGAGTTACATTTTAGGTGTGGCAGCTGATTCTTAGCCAGCGGGTTAGTTGTGGTACCGTCGCTACAACGTACTACAGTACGCTCTACATGAGAATAAGGGACACCTAAAATCAGAGTCTACTGAGACGGTTCTGCTGAACTCAGGGGCAAGATTTATGGGGCAGGTAACAAGCACTGTCCAAAATAAATTGTCAATTAAAGGATAATTCTGCATTTTTTTGATGGGTTGTAAGTTGTAACCCTACTGCAACTAGCCAATTAAGACGTTAGATGTGGTGGATGAGCAGCAGGCCATAGCAAGTTAATAGCTCTTGGAAAGCACTAAGCCTTAATGAGCCATGATTATTTTTAATACCAGACTATTTATTTTCTCATGTACCCCTATAAGGCCACTTCAGCTCATTTCCGTGTGGCACCCTTGTGCTTATAAGCAGATTATCAATGTAGTCAAATATTCAGATACCAGGTCGTAAAATTATTATTAAATGTAAATTGTGAACGCTACATTATTGTGAAGGATTCTGTGTTACCGGTAAATCCAGTTCCAACAAGGTCCGTGTAGGCGGTGGGGAAATTGTGGCACGGTGACATGCCTACTCTGGACATGACGTTAGGAGGTCATAGGAACTTACCACCAATCCAAGCCTTGCTGAGTGCAAAGATGCACTGGGTCCTATATGATATGACCCAGCTGGGGATGGAACTTGGAAATTGAAGTTGCACACTCAATCTGATACTTTGTGTAACCTGACCATTCACAGATAAGGTAAAATGCTCTTGGAACAATGCATGGTGGAAGAGTGGAGGACCATCTAGTCTAGAGGAGGCCCACAGGGGACAAAATAATTGTCAGCGACTGTCGAAAGCAGGCTGGAAGGCAAAGTGCATGCCCATCGAGGTTAGCTGCAAGGGCTTTGCGGAGAAAACGGAATTCCAAAGTACATTTTAAAGATATTTTAAAATATATATTTGGAAATGGAAAGGGCAAATGATAACAGCGTCCGATGTGCTGCAGGCAGGGGGCATAGTTACAGACTCCATATAGCAATCACAGATTGTGGAGTATCTGGCTGGAGAGAGAGGCAGCAGAGAAATGATCAAAATGGCCCTGGATTAGGAGAGGAGAGCCATAGGGAGCAGAGAAAGCCAAGTGAACACAGACCGGAGTATAATCAGCCTCGGCTGGGTCACCGGGGCAAGAGAATGTGATGTGGAAAGACTGACACCAAGTGACCCCAGCTTCCATCATTGATGATGTGCTCAGAAGCATCAATACACATGCATTTTATCAGTCCTCAAGATTCAGCAACGCGTATTTGGTCTTGCCGGCATGTCTACCACAGTGGGCGTTAACCACATGAACCCTAGTATATGTATTTGCAGGGATTACTTATACGGGTTTTTGATGAAGATATCACTGGGAGACTCTGGGTCAAGTAATTACATAATTTAAGTGGTTTAAGTGGTTAAGTAATTACATAATAACACCTCTAGTGGTATGTAATGATGCCTTTAATGATCTTTTTTTCCTTTCTTTTCTTGATTGAGGGTGTTTGAAATAATGACAATTGTTAAGTGCCATTATAGTGGGCAAAGAACTACTACATCAATAGTTACCATTAGGAATAGCTAATTTACTCTGTGAGAGAAGGAGTAAATGAGACATGACCACATGGTTTCTGAGGCCCTGGCTGCTGACCCTGGGAGGAAACAACAATGGGAACTGCAGAAAGTTGCATACATACTGTATCTAAACTGTTCAGCTCGCCTAATAATAAGAGGGCGTTATAATTTCTTTTCTGACCGGCTTGGAACAATTCACACCTCTAGGGTTGAATTGTTGAACTTATAGAGCGTGGGTTGAATAGTGCTATTTATATCTGAATGTCATTATAAGCCTGTTCTTTACATTTCCTTTGTACGGTGAGCAATATTGCAGTTCAGATCTGCTAATAAGAGTGACAGGGGATTATGAGAGGAACCAGAATGAACGAGTCAGTGCTGATATATGTGGATAAGTAAGTGAAGTATAGAAGTATAGAATATAAGATATCCTAGTCTCGCTAGGATAGTGTCACAGCAGGATGCGCACACATTCTAGACTAATGGCTTGCTAATCTCTTCTGATGTGTACATAAATCATCAGCCTACGGTATAACTGACTAGACGCAGTGCAAATGTCTATGCTGTGTATGTATGGTAGTTACAGTGTATACTATAGCTTGATCCAAATACACGCTAACGGTAACATTTCTACCTGATTGATTATTGATTACTGTAGCTGCTTAGCAAAGGGTTGGGCTGGCATTTTGTGGAGGAAATTAAGAAGAAGGAAGGGGGAAAACATTGGGAAATACTGAAGCGTCAATCAGCAGAGATGTCTGGACAAAGAATGTGATTAAATCTGAAAATTATGCACGTCTCTACTTCTAGCTATATCACAATCAATATTAGTCAGATGTCAAGTTGCCAGTACCCAGAATCTAATTGTTCAGAGGCCAGTTGTTTACTTATTGGGGTACAAGGACACACATACTACTAATGTTCAGTATATACACATGAGAAGAGAGCAAGAAGAAATATTAAAGAGAGTTGCAGGACTCAACAACCTGAGAGTGCTCAAGATCTCTAAATGTGGTATTTCCAAATGCACCCTGTGACTCATATACTGTAGTAATGATAACAACAAGGTAGTGTACCAGAGTTGGGAGGAATTACAGTGCAGTTTGACAATTCAAAAATTGAGATAATGTTCAAGGAAAGAAGCTGCAAGTGTTTAGTGCTTACAAAAAACATCCCACCAAAAACAGTGATGATCTTCATTCCTGCCACCTAAATCATCTGGTGAAAATTGGTGAAGGAGGCTGATGCAGAATTTCAAAGGTTTACCATCAGGTCTAATATCCTACACTAATATCCTACAATGCCAGTTAGAAAGGCAGCAGTTTTTGCTTGAATATTGTAAGGGTTCTTCAGTCTTCAAGGGCCAGGTAACAAAACGCTCCAAAGGGTTTGACCCACATGAAAACAGGTCTCACTGAGGCAGCCGGTAGTTAATGAAGCAAGCGGCCATAGCTGAATGGTTAGAGAGGCCTTCTGGGAATCAGAGGTTCTCTGCTTCTCCCAGTCTATCTCTACGTGTTGAAGTATCCCAGTGTGATACTGAAATAGTCTATTAGGCCTATCTTTATAGTTTAAAACTAGAACAATTCCCCATAATTTCCTGACTACCTCATTTCACTGACGAAGACTAAACAAAAATAAAAACTTAGCTATGATGTCTAAAGTTTTGTTAAATAAAAACTAGACCAAATGTTAGGGAGGGTCGAGATCCTGTATAGCAGATCTACAAGGTGACAGTGTGCGTGAGCTTGTAGATCGGGAATTTCCAGCATGAAACAAAGCCTAAAGGCGACAACAAGACCAAGGCCTGACAAATATTAATTTTACAACATTTTACTAGATATAATATTTTTTATACAAAATGCTATAAAACGAAATCAAATTTCCAGCCCAAAACAACACTGAGCAGGATCCTACGTACTTTCTTCTATTTTTTATTATTTTGTACCGGTAATTGAATATTCTAAATGAAAGCACTAAATGAAAGCATATAACGTGGGTCTCATACTACAGCTACTATTACAACTTATTACAACTACTCCATGTAGTTTAACAGCACATGATCTATCCTGTGTTTCATACATAGGGAGTGTGTGGCACTGCAGCAGGGAGGGAGTAGGGAGCCTATAAATAGTAAAGGCCCTAAGGCCATTACTAGTCTTTGTCCAGCCCTGACGCACCACACACACACCTTATGTTATTGTAAGCACTATAAAACCATTTACTGTAAACACTGGCAGCTATATTTATTAACAACCAGACGGTTGACTGAGGGTTGGAACATGTTCATTTTTTATTAATAAACATATAAAGATATGTTTATTAATATATGTTAATGATCAATGGATTGGTCTTGGGCAATACTATATATTGAAAAGCTACTTTTCAATAAATGAAAGAAAAAAATAACTGAAATGAAATATGCAATTCCTATTATCAATACAATCACAGTGTTTGCCAAATATTTGGCATCCCACTTGCATTATCCCACCAGTTAGCCTCAACACACAGGTTGGTAATATCTGCATAATATACAGGGCATCAGTCAGGACAAAACAGTCCTGTTTATACTGTATGCCTAACATTGGAAACTACACTACTAAACTACGTTTTACTTGATTGTGTCATCCTGCATTGATACTGCAGGTGATATTGTGTTGAGATTTCCTGCTCTATTGCATATATTTCGATCCGATCTGATGCACAAAGCCTACAAATAAGGCTAAATTTTCTAGCCTGAGTCCAGCCTGAGTTGCAAGTGTCAAAAAGTGACACTTGCTACTCAGTCTGGCAAGCAGGCAGCAGGATCTAATTTCATAACATCACGTATCAGCCATGATGTCGCTGATACTACATCAGCCAACTGTTGGAAAAAAATACAGAAAGTTTGAGACTACAGCAAAAAGTTTCATTCAGTTTCATTCAGTAGACCACTGTCAAATGAAGTATTACAAAAAAAATAGATGGCTGTGTGGGGGGAGTATAGTGAATGATGCATTGCAATGCAACGGTGGTGCAAATTGGGCATTGACATGCCAAAGAGGTGTTATTTTATTTTTATTTTTTCCAACACACACCACAGACCAATCAGAAGCCACAGGTCCAGTTCACCTTTTTACATCTCCCGCCTACCTTGAATATGGTTCCATTTCCAGATGACTAGTGAGGGGCAGAACAAATCCAAAAAAGAAAAGAAAGCGTGGTTGTGACCGAAAGAATAAGGTTGCAAATACAAGCGGACGAAATCCCTTAGACAAAGGGTCAGAGGTTCAGTCACACAGGAGAGACTCGGGATAGAGCCACTGCTTCTTTGCCTGGAAAAAAGCCAGCGTAGGTTGTTCGGGCATCTGGTTAGGATGCCTCTTAAGCGTCTCACTAGGGTGGCCCTCGAGACAAGTCCCACTCGGAGGAGATTGGGAGGAGGTGATTTGAATGCTGTTCGCTTCCCATATAGACTACATCTGCCCAAATATGGTGTGTGTGTGACTGGCTTACATAGTAATCTCACTCACTGCATTTGCAATCAGGTCAATAGTGTCAGATTCTGTAATGTGAAACATAACCATTGACATAATGTAAAAATCCAAGTCTCAATAGAAGAGCAGGGAGACTGCCGAGGGACTGCCATCGTGACATGGCTTCAACTTAAAATTGATTACCGGTATATACTAATTCAGCTAATATGTAAGCAATTTTATATAGTGCCTTTACCCAAAGCGATTCGGACACATACTCACCCATTGAGGTTCAGAGTCTTGCTCAAAGACACTTATGGCACTAACTCTGGGGTAGCCCAGTTTTGAACTGTGAACCTTGTGGTTCCCATCCAGTCACTCTAACACTAACAAATGTAAACACAGACTCCATGGTACATTACTTATCGTCGCAGACATTGTTATCACCCTCAATTTTGTCATGTGCATTCCAATAAACACTAACCAGGGTGTTGAATTAAGCAATATTGCACAAACGGGTGTGAATTAACGTGATTATTGGCACGACAGTGATGCAGTCAGGAACCAGACGTAGTCGAGTTCAGCAAGCTTCACTGAAGTTCCATGAAGTGTAATATTGCATTTATAGCACCCTCTTAACACTAGGCGAATCATAGTCACTACAACATAGTCACTACAACCACAAATGTACCAAGAAAGTACCTAGTTTAGCCACCAAGTGTTGCGCTGTGAGGGAAAACACAAGCTGAAATCTTTGTATAGATTATCCGGTGAACAATGCTGGTTTGAATCACTTCATGTAACATGTTTCAACCATTCAGATTAGTTCCTCAAAATGACCTGTGATATAATGGATTTTATTAAAACTATAGGGGCATCTTCTTCGTTGGTCATAGAAAAACTATGGATAATGTCCCTCCCCATTTTATTCTTCTTTGAGTGCTGGCCTGAGATTGGCTAACACCATATGATGCAGGCGTCTGGGATTGGCTTTGGCTGATTTTTTGCTTCCATATACAGTACCTAACCCTACAGAGGCAGTAACAGCATGGATGTTAATGAATGGATTAAACTGGGAATACAACATGAACACGGAAGTACAGAAGGTTGGAGACTAAGCCACCACCTGCAATTGATATCTCCAGCAGCTGCAGGAGATATTAACGGTGATATTCATGTACATTAAATTTAACACGGACTGAAGATATCCACAAGGATTATCTAATGAGGTTGTGCATCCAATTACATAAAAGGAAATGGATACAATTTTAAAGTTCATGTGTAGATAAACAACATGCCAAGAAGGCAAATAAACCAACATCAGACATCTTGTATGCAGAAGTTTAAACCCATGGTGTCTATATCCATGTTGTCGGCAGACACGAAACATGGTGATTTATAGACCTTCTACTCTACCATGCAGATTACATTTTATTCACCAAATGAGTTACATAGTGCTGGTTTAAGGTAAATAAAAATGCATCAGGGATGCTTTGTTTCTATTTGCGTGAATGATCAGAGTCGTGCATGCAAGGGTATAGTCTGGTATAATACGGCTGTAATACCGACAAGGTAATTTATCACATTTGTAGACCCCATTACAAATGCCAGAGCTGCTATTGGGAGATAAGACAGTACATGCATTCCTCTCCTTTTCATACAGCCGATAAAAGCAAGTATTCAATAGTCAGAGGGAGGAGGAGGCAGAACATGATTTTAAAGGGGCAATATAAAAGACTTCCATCATTCTGATGCCAGCACTTAGAAAGCACCAATTCAAGAGGTGGGACAAATGTGCTATAGATTTTTCATAGAGGACAAGTCAATACTTTACTGCATAGGCTATGACTCGATCCGTTCACAAGTGTTCTGCAAAAGGAAAATAATGCTCTATGTTGGGCTGTTGTATTGCGGTCAATGCTTTGATTATTGTTTTATGGATGAAATCCTTCAAGGAGAATATAAGATGGATGCTTAAATGCTGGCTTTCTTCCACTGCTTTTGCCTGCAACAAGTTACGTTGTATTGATCATTTTTAAAGGACGCAAGAGAAGCATCATTATAACAAGTGAATTATGTTGTAGAAGCAGTCTGAGCACCTCTCAGAAAGGTCACATATAAGACACAGTGATTGGCAATAATGAGTGGCCACGCCAGGCTGATAAGCATTTTCAATACCATCCATCAATCAGGTGATTAAAGAGCCTTTGGAGAGCTGAGCGTCATGAACAGGCGACCCAGGGAAAGGGCAACTAAGACTGATGGGAGTTTAACCAAGATTAGGGAACTCACTGATGGAAGGCAGCGATGGTGTGTCCACCTAATGCACTGAGAGATCCATTAAACCCACATCACAAGCAACACACTGGTGCCAGAGCTTTACCAAGATGGCAATCGAGACCACATTTGTGTATGTCATAACTGCACAGTGAATTCTTCACTGGAAGGCAAAAGTAACATCTGTGCTTTGCCAGAGTTACAAGTGACAGTGATTTTGTCTACCAAAACCAATTCAATGGCTAGCAGGGTCACTGGTCAAGGGCCAGAGCCATGGATATACTATATGGCACTAAAGCACCCCAGACCCTGACTTCGATCAGGGGCCCTGAGTGCACTATAGTCCTAAAACAAATTGCTTTTGAAGGGTCTTACCATGTCCCCCCCTGGTGAGGAAAGGCATCCTGTTGATGGCAATGGGAGCTGTGCCATGCCTATTGTGGAAATGGTGGACGTGGTGGGTTGTGCTCAGACTGGAAGACACGCGTGCCGTCCCCGTCTGGATGGGCAGGACGGTAAGCAAGGCGAACCAGAAGGTCAGTCTTGAATAATGACTTAGGCTTGACCGGCCGGATCGCTGTCCCAGCACACCTGCCGAGAGTCTGGCCAAATATGTAAGATCCACATGGACCCAGTTGGGCCAACAGGGCCCCTCTTGGGCCTCCCTGGGTCCCGCTCCAAGATGAGAGGGCATCTCAGTTGCAACCTGAGCCTGTTTCCTCCATAATCCACTGGAGTGTGTAATGTGTTGCAAGATATCCTCGGAAACTGGGGGGAGAAAATAAATGAAGAAAAAAAAAAAGACCAACACGAAAACAGGCAAAAAAAGACCCCTGAGAATGTTTTTTTTTTCTTCAAGAAAACAGAGAAAATGTAATCAATGCTCACGGAGAGGAAGCTGGAAGGAGACACGTTCGTCTACTTTGTGGTCAGCAATTGACACGATGTTAACATGTACGTCGCACAGTGAAAGTTGACATCGGAGCATCAGGGGTAGAAGGCATCCCAAAACATGACGTTTTAAGCCTCCAAGCAACGCAGACTGTATCCCACCAAAAATAAATTACAGGATGAACAAGCGTCCCGAGTATGGAAGCGGAGAGGATTCCGATGCTGATTTCAAACAGGCGGTGGTGGGGTGCCTCGGCCGTGATATTAGGGCATTAAAACCACTGAGGACAAGGCTGCATGTGACAGGAATCCTGATAGGAGTCTCCATTGCCCACAGGTAAAGCTGGAGGCTAGCTGACACTGCCCATGAAGACGAGAGGCTCTCTCCCCACCACGGTGGGAGAGATAACATGTCTCCCCGCCACACTGGATCATTTCATTAAGTCTTATAGAAAAGAAGCAAACCAAAAAAACAAACCATGTATATGCATTTAAAAAAAGAAAGAAACAGAAGAGAGAGAGAGAGAAGGAAAAAAAGAAAGAAAACCTGACAAGACGACAAGGAATGACGGAGAGAGATCCGGGGCTGCGACGCGGCGGTCGGGGCGATGCAGAATCCAGCGCTTTTGTTCCCCCCCTTTTCGGCAGAGGAAGAGGGAGAGAACACAGAGACAGAGAGAGAGGGAGAGATAGGGGAGGGAAGCAAGAGGAGAGGAGAGGAGAGGAGAGGGGTGGTGGTGATGGGGTGGGGGTGGGGGAGAAGAGAGAGAGAGAGAGACTGAAAGAGAAGGGGAGCAATATCTGCAGCAGCGGCGCGGTAAGGGAAAAAATCCAGAAAATAAATAAATAATAGCCCGGCAGCTCCTGGTGTGCTCTCTCTCCTCTCTCTCTCTTTCTCCTCTCTCTACCTCTCTCTCTCTCGCTCTCTCACAGAACAGACGCAGCGAAAAAATATATAATCTGCGCAAATGGTCAGTTCGGTAGCGTGACAGAGCTCTGTCTCCGCTCGGCTGTTCTCCATTCAACAGCAGAGCCTCTCAGCCTTTATCTCAAGGCTTCTTTCTCTCTTCCTCTCTCTCTCTGTCTCTCTTCCTCTCTCTCTCCGTCTCTCTCTCTCTCATCCAGTGTCATTTTGACTATGAGACTACGCTGCTGCATACCAACATCAACACCGCTGCTGCTGCCGCTCCTCCTAGAGCTTCATCTTCTCCCGCTATAGAGATATCTCCTCTGTCGTCTCTGTTTCGCTACCATCTGACTTGAGGATGCTCAGCGTGACAAATTGCGCGCGCTGTCATTGAGTGCCTCTCTGTCAGGGAAAAGGGAAGTGGCTGGATTTTGTCCCCCTGGCTAATGAGTTGGATACTGGGACAGATGGCTGAGACTGGGATGTACACTCTGTACTGCAGTAGAACATAATATTATGTTTTGTTTTTTTGTTTTGTTTTTTTTAAACCCCCAAAGCTTCAAAATTGCTAATTTTAAAAAGCACACAGCAGTGGCCGTATACGAACAATCTTGGGAGGGGGGCTAAAAATAAGGATGCCCGGATGAATCCCTGGATGTCGGTGGGAAAAGAAAAAATAACCTTGGGTTACGCAGCGCTCCGGAATAATGGAGGAGAGGGAAGGGCAAGCTTCTAAAGGCATACAGTAGTCAGGGACTCACAGCACAGGCAGGCACAGCAAGAGCCTGTGTATATGGAGTGTGTGTGTATGTTGAGAAGGAACCTGTGAGCAAATGAGTGAGGAGGAGGAGGAGGAGGAGGGGGAGAATGGGTGGGCGAGGATGAGACAGAGGGACATGCAGAGAGACAGGCAGACAGAGAGAGAGAGACAGAGACAGAGAGAGAGAGAGAGAGAGAGAGAGGGCCACCAGACAGTAAAAATACACCAAGGAAAATACTGAAGCCAGAAAACAGGGTTGTGTGAATAAATACAGGGTACAGATCCACAGCTGACTGGCTCACAGGTCCAGGCAATAGCGAGTCACACTTGTGCTGCAGAGGAGGAGCTTGATTTAGGTGAGCTGTCACAGCTCTTGCAGAATGAGTATACGCCAGTATACAGGCCAGCGGAATCAGGGAGTTCTCAATAGTGGCAACACTGATGTGATTACATTAGTAACAGGTATTGGCTGATATAAATGCACTGGAGGACACCTCACATGCACGGTTCTGTTCAAAGCAGAAGAAAAGGCACGGGGGCTGCTCTAGGGCTCCCAGGGACTCCGTCTTCTCCTTATCGCTCCTCTCTCAGATGCGGTTATGATGGTTTGTACATTCGCCACAGATGACGGAGGCACACATCGGATGTGCACCTTAGCCCTCCTTTTAAACCAGGAAAGCAGTGGCTGCTCTTTTATTGTCTTGAATAATTTATAGACCAGCCCTGCACGAGCACACGCACACGCACGAGCACACACACATACACCCTCCTCTTTTTTCTTTTCTGTGCAATGCCAGTTTGCCACATTCACTTGCCATTCCGAATCAATCCACAGCGTTCCTTCAGCCCTATGTGGGTCCACCTCTCTATCCGTACCTGAGCCACCCCAGCCCAGTGTGCTACAGCACTCAGTGCTCCAGCCTCTGTGCACTTATGTGGTTTAGCCATGCAGAACTTATTCCTGTGCACTGTGACTGATCTTAGCACGGAGATATTCTGACAGCCGGAGACCTGCTGGGGACTGCGGAGGGGGGGGACGGCTGGGTGAGAAGGGGTGTGTGTGCGCGTGTGTGTGGGGGTGTGGTGTGCGAGATAAAGATAAAGATAAATATGTCGACACCTACAAGGATCAACACCTTAGCGGAGGAGTGGAACCAGATGAAGCTGGAGGGTATGTGAGGGGGGGTAGCAACGGTATGGATGGGAGATGGCAAGAGAAAGAGAGAGAGAGAGGAAAGAGGGGGAGGGCAGTTGTGTGTGTGTGTGTGTGTGTGTGTGTGTGTGTGTGTGTGTGTGTGTGTGTGTGTGTGTGTGTGTGTGTGTGTGTGTGTGTGTGTGTGTGTGTGTGTGTGTGTGTGTGTGTGTGTACGCGCATCCTTTGTGTGTATACGTATGCGTGGGGGGATCTGCAATGTTATCAGCTAAATCATGGTCGATAGAGATATCAGCTTGGGATTAGCTGGTTGGCCGAAAGGACACGCATCGAAAGAGGAGCACAGAGGCGAGCTGCACCGCCTCAGCCCTCATAGTGACAAGGAGTCGACGCGGCCCATTACTCAAGCAGGAGGAGGGTGGGGTGGGGTGGATGAGAGCGGTAGGAGTGTGTGGAGAGGGGGGGGGTGGCTGTGGTGCTGCCTGTGGCCAATTAGCTTGGCTGATTGAACAGAAATAAAGCAGAGATGTAGTCGGGTTTACAAGAGTACCTTTTGCCAAAGAAAAAGATATACTGTACAATATAACAGGTGCAATTCTTGGCGGGATCAAATCCACCCTACACATGTACAGTATATTAAGGCCCAGAGGCTTTATAAATCCTTCATGAGGTACTAACCGATCGAGCGTAAAGAAACAACTTGGAAGTATTTGCAGACAGGATGAAGAACAGACGGCGCTCCCGGTACTGCCTGTTGTCCTTATAGTGCAATTCACACTTTCATTTCATACAACAAGGATGCTGAAGTATACCCCAAAGAGGGTCTGATGTGAGGAACAAATGTTTTTTTCCCTCCTATTTTCAAGTCATCAGATGTTACAAAGATTGTGTAGTCCTGAAGCAGTCAGTGGCATATTGAAGATTCTAAAGCTACTGTAGCTTGCAACATGCTGTATATATTTCCCTGGTTTACTGAAGCAGGAGAGTAGGACATACAGACATACAGTAAGTATATGCTGCAGGGGGGGGGTACAGAAAAAGAATACTTACAATATAAATAAATGTAATTATTAACGTTATATACGGATAAAGTACTCTACACTCAGAAACATTAAATATGTACTGAAATGTAAAAAAGTGTGGGCTCAAAAACGCAGAACATCTGCAAGAGTGACAATTCGGGTATTTTTTAGCCTGAGGGAAACGTATACATCCAGTGTCTTTCTGTACATGGCTCTGCCTTTAGAAGGTTTGCTGGTCACAGGAGGAGCTATCCCGTGTACCAAACCATAGCCACACCAGAAAGCTCCGAGTGGTAGCCAAGTACAAGGATTTCTGGACCTTTTGAGAGACCTTGAGGGCAGTGAGGCAGTACAGGTGCAGCCTAGTCACACCACAGTGTGTCCATGTGCACACTGAGCCATTTGACACATCTCACCTCTCTATTGATGTCCTATGGGGGCGAGGGGAGGGAGGTGGTTTGCAGCTATTCCTAGACAAACGTTTATGTGTACACAGTCAGCCTGGGCAGCATTGTTTTTCGGGTTTATGATCCCGGTCAGGAGGGGATGAAATCTTACATCATGATGTTGTCATTGTTTTGTAGTCATCAGGCCAGAATACTCAAACCAGAACCTCCTTCGGAACAATAATACCTTCTCAATAAAAGCGTTCCCGTAGTCTGCAATGAGAAGGTGAAAAGAAGAGCTTGGACTCCGTATGCATTGAAAGAAGCATGAGGTTGTGTAGATCACATTTTATAATTGACACAGGGGGAAAAATGGATTACAAAAAAGGTCTAGTTTAGGGTCTGTTGTTTTTATTGATTATGATTATTGCTGTGGGAATGGCAAACATCCACAGTTCTGCATCTAGACAGTCAAGTTTCAAAACCAAATATTAGGGTTCTAGGTGGAAGTAGCTGCAAGCTGTGTTGCAAACCTTTGGTGTGGAGCCCTGGATCCATTGTTGTCAATGTAAGAGAGGATGCCCAAGGCCTGCATAGTTGATACTGTATGTTGTCATTGGCACGCAAATGGCAATGGAGCATGGACTCAAAACCGACTACATTTGTTTTCCAGCCACCAATTTTATACCCCCCCCCCCTACAAATAGTGCTAACGTTACGTGATTGCATTGTCTTCCAGCAGTGAAGTGCCTGTTTAACTAGCCTTCCAAAGCACTTCATGAGTTAACTGTGGTCACTAAGGTCAGCTCTCCAGGGTGGTGGTCATTCCCTGACTGGTTAAAAAATGGTGAGCACTAGAGTCAGGAGATCAGCGCAGGTCAAGAGAAGTACTCAGCTGGGTCTGGTAGCAGTAATGCTATCCATGTTTACGACAAATAAACGATGTTACAAGCCCTTATGTCCCTCAAAACCTTCCATTTTATTATCTAAAGATTGGATTTTCACATTCAGGGTACTGGGCAGAGGAGTTTTTGATGAGCCTCTCAACCTATGTGGTGTTTAAATTTCTTTTCTTCCTTGGGGACATGACACCGCTGCCATTGTTCTCTCATAGAAGCTCTGCCAGCCACAACAAAGAAGTAGATAACAAAGCCACTATAGCAGGATAGAATAAAAGGACCTCTATTTTTATTGCACATATATACTAATATGACTATTTGAGTAATACTGTCCGTTCTGAAGGTCTAGAACAGGGGTGGCAATTATTTTTCTTAAGGGGCCAAATGAGATACATAAAATATTGTGGAGGGCCAAGACTAAAGGCTGAATTAAAGTCTTCATAATGTCGATTTAATTTCAAGATAAAAGTAAGCATAAGGCCAACCATTTTGATGACATTTTAGCCCCAAATACCCCAAAATTAAATATATATTTTGTCCACAATTCCAGGCTGGATTTGGGAAACAAAACAGTCCAACATACAGATCAAAATGACCATTAATCTCCTACATTCTCTAGTTGTGCAGACTTCACATAATTCACATGATGAATATTTTAACTCTTGAGAGTGTCGCTCTGAAAGAGTTACATCTGGTTAACCAACTTTCCATATTTAACTGGAACTCTCTCAAGGACCATAGGTGGTCCCGGAACACTGGTTTAAAACCCTCTCATGGGCCGGTCAGAGTCAGCCAAAGGGCCACATTTGGCCCCCGGGCCGCATAATGCCCAGATATGGTCTAGAAGGACATATTGTCAAGTGTTGTGTCAATTTCTAGCAAAAAAAAAACAAAAAATTAAAAAGGTTTAACAGAGGAGTTCTCCCCCCCAATTGGCCAGCGATTTGCAAATCTGATTGGATAATATAGCATACGGTGACAAGTCTTCTAACTGAACGATATTCCTATAGAGGCAACCGACTTACAATTCCGATTGCATCATTCCAGTTAACCTTATCAAACAACAGACATTTACCTGATTTTTTCAGTTTGTTTACAAACAATCTGATTCGGTGGCAGAACAGTATATCCACTACAGATATTTGTTGAATCTCTAATTTCAATAAAAATACATTTCTTCCTTTCAAAGTCAGAGCCAATGTAAAATGGCCGTACTGTTATATGTGTGAAGGTCATCCTCATGCGGTAGCCTAGTTAAAGAATTGTAGCCACATTGTAATGCATTCTATACTATACATACTGTATTATGTGCTAGGAAAGCCATTAATTCCTTCAGCATGTCAGGAAGTGCCAAGCGAGGGGACCGGAGGGGTTGGGGCGGGGGGGCGTTTGACTGGAATATTGTGACAATGGTGATTTATAGCGGGTGACTTGCAGTGTCATATACGGCAGCATTTGAGGCATCTTTTAGTGCCAGTGATGATATCTTTGGAGAGCTTGTCTAGTGTAACGGACCCTGAAACGGTACAAAAGAAGGAACCTTTAATTTTGAAGGCACGACAAGACACAACAGAGGAAAGGGCTTTTAATTTGAAACACCAAACAGGAAGTGCGTACAGGAAGTACCTGTTCATCAATACTGCCTTGACAGGATAAAGGACATCTTGGCATCAGTGAGAGAAGGAGGGTTGCTGCTCAACACCAAGTCAAACAAAGAACTAATTTCAGCCACATGGACCGCACTAATGCGTTTTTAAATGGAACCAAGAAACTACTGAAGTGAGTACATGATTATGGAAGGATAAAATGATAAAATGGAATCTAGAATATATGGATTTTAATTCATTCTCTGTTTGTTAGCAACTTCTTGGGATGTCAAACATGGATGAAATGAGATGCTGTTGGATGCTGTTGCTTTAAAAAGGGATCAAGACACTAAAGTGAGTTGGAGAAATAAAAATGCAATGAGTTGGAGAAATGATGCAATATGAAGATTTTAATTGTTGGCTTTATTGATGTTCAGTGATTCTGGGAGACAAACACAATGCACCTGAGACAACATGGAGTTAGCACCTTAGCTGGAGGAGGGAACAAGGTAAAAATAATCCTATGGTTTTGGGTCTTTGGTTTTATTGTTGGTTTTTGTATGGATTTTGAACTTTTGATATACCTTTTATTGGTGTTGTGGTTTTCTACTTTTACTTTTATTATACTAGAAATGTGTATATTTATGTCTCTGTGTTTTATGTGTTTGCCTTGTATTGATTATTGTGTTTTTTGCTTGTGCTTTTTTTTTTTGCTTTAGTTTTCACGTTGATTTAATAAAGGAATTCAGAATCATCAGTTGGGCTTCAACCTCATACATCAGCTCGGGTCGCTACAGTGAAAACTTTCCCAAATCATCATCATCTCCACATCTTCAACTGCTGACTACCACCTGCAATAAAATGGACTTCTCTCACTCTACATGGTCTGAGCTCAACCCCTCCCATCAACTGGATCTGGTGAACAATGCATAACACTGAAATGATACATGTTAAAGGTTACACAGCTAGGAACAAGGAAACAAAGACTTTGCAGAAGGAAGGGAACTGAACACATATAAAGGTTGTGATTTCAGTTCAAATGTAAAGTTTGTTCATTGTTTAAAGTGTAATAGTGATTTAAGGTAAATATTTTGTGTTTTGCTGTGTTAAGTTTATTCAAAATGGCAGACCTCAAGGTTGAGCATAAAGCTGAAAGGATTCTTGGTTTATATGACCAGTGGAAAATGGCGGCACGAGTTGTGAGAAAACAGTTAAAGGATGGCATTACTCAGAGTGACCCGAGACTTATAATTTACACATTGGAGAAAAGTAAAGACATTTTTAAGATGTATGCTGAAATCCAACAATGCATCACACCAGATACTGCTCTACGGATAAAGGTAGATGCATGTGATTTTATTTCAAGAGATCTGTTTAAAGTTGTTGAGGAAAATATGGTCGACGGAAAATTCTATGGAATGGAAGTGCATGGTTATTTTCATGAAAGATCTAGTTGTGACTCTTTTAATTGCAAATCCTCATCATGGACAACGGAACAAGAAATTCTACGGGAGCAGGAAGAGCAAAGGAAAGCTCTAGAGGCTCAAAAACAAGAGAGGCTGAGGCTCCAGGCGGCTGCAGAGGAGCGAGAGAGGCTGAGGCTCCAGGCGGCTGCAGAGGAGCGAGAGAGGCTGAGGCTCCAGGCGGCTGCAGAGGAGCGAGAGAGGCTGAGGCTCCAGGCGGCTGCAGAGGAGCGAGAGCGGCTGAGGCTCCAGGCGGCTGCAGAGGAGCGAGAGCGGCTGAGGCTCCAGGCGGCTGCAGAGGAGCGAGAGCGGCTGAGGCTCCAGGCGGCTGCAGAAGAGAGAGAGCGGCTGAGGCTCCAGGCGGCTGCAGAGGTGCAGGAGAAGCTGAGGCTCCAGGCGGCTGCAGAGGAGCAACAAAAGACCAACTACGATGTTCTGAATGGTGACGAGGAAAAGGGTGTCAAAGAACTGATGGAGGGAGTTGGAGCTGTGGTTCTGCAAGTCGGAGGGGCCGAGCTTCATGACATTCCTCAGATAAGCCAGCATCATTCCCAGCAGGTGCTTGTTGGGAGTTTGGAGGGTCAGACCCCCAAACCTGCTGTGGTGCCAGAACAGGGGGCCATAGAATTGCTACAGCAACCAGAACAAAAACAGGCATTCCTGCCCAAGGTGGGAGGAGGAATCATGGTGGGAGACTGGTTGTACTGTTTATTAATGCCAATTGTAAGGGTTTTAAATTCCTCTGGGGTCACATGAATTTGTATTAAAAAAAATTGTAATTTTAAAACCTGGTGAACTGTCTTTTAAAATTACTGTATTTTGGTGGGAGTGTAACGGACCCCAAGAGGCTAGGCTCTTATTTTGGAGGGTAGGCCAGGAAGGAGGAAGCCAAGTTGTTTCCTGCTGCCACCAGAGGGCTATTTAAGGCCAAAGAGAGACAACATGGGAGGAAAATGTTTGGCAAAAGCATGGAAGCCAAGGTGGCTTCACAAGACAAAGGCTGTATGTTTGTAGATGGACATTGAAACTAACTTTTAAAGGAAAGACAAGATGGACCTTGAAACAGACACTCATTTAGCGCCTGGCTGGAAAGGGGGGAAAAAGTTTTCACGTTGATCGACCTCTAAATAAAAGGGTAAAATCATCAGTCAAGCCTCAACTCCTTAATGCCAGCTGGGTCCGCTACAGTGAAAACTTGCCCACATGGAACCCCATCATCCCTACAACAGTTCTACGCTCCAGTCTCTCTGAGGCCTACATGCCAGGACTGGCCTACTACACCCCATCCCCCCATCAGCCTGCTTCATGGTGGTCAGTGGATCAGAGACATGGTGATCAATCCATACACACATACACAGACACACTATTGAACATCACACACACACACCTAAAGGAATAAAATAAAGGTTACAGAGGAAAGCGAACTGGACATTTTCACACTCTTTTGAAAATGGCATAAAGGGCTTTGCCAGTGTTTTGAGGTTCATCCACATGAGTCAAAAGGGTTTTGAGTTTTATTCAAGGTTGGGACATTATGAAATGTTTGAAAACAGTTTTAAATACTGTGGTCTGTTGGGTTCTATATAAAGTGTAATGCCTTCCATGAAAGGTACATTTTGTGTCTAAGGTTCAATTTCATGGTCATTTTCGGTACTTGGTGACGTTTTCAAACGATAATGCCAGAAATGAGTGTGTCAGTACAAGGGTCCGATTTAGACCTTGAATTGCAAAGGGAAATCGAAAATACAAGCAAGGAAATTCAGGTCTTAAAGGATGCTCTGCAAGCGGAGAAGGGACCTGTGGAAAGGCAAATATTAAAGGAAACTCTTAACAAAAGGGAACAAACACTGACCGATCTCAAAGAAAAATGGATGGATCTCCAGGACAAAATCCAGGATGAAAGCCCTCGGCACAGCAACCGCAAACCAGTCCCAACCGAGAAAATGAGTGCGTTTCAAAAGGAAACTATGGACAAAAAAGTCAAAACACTGCTTACCATGTACGAAAAATGGAAGGAAATGGTGCGCAAAGCAAGGAGCAGTTTAAAGTCAAAGATCCCAGAAAATGAAATAGAACTCTTAATTGATCAAGTGGTGAAAAGCAAGGAAAATGTCCTAAATCTCTATCTCGAAATACGAAAGCATACTACACCAGATGCGGATGTAAGACGCAGGGTTGACGCTTGCGAATCAATATCAAAGGATCTCCTGCAAATTGCTTACGATACAATGTTAAATGAGGAATTTGATGCAGAAACCCAAAATAACCTCCTTCGTGAACTGCGTGAGCGCGATTCCTCGCAGTCCATATTTGGAGCCCAGTCACAAGTTGGCTCTATGAGGAGCCAGCACTCTAGAACTTCATCTGTGGCAGCCAGTCGTCTGGAGGCAGCAGCCGAACTCGCTGCAAAGGAGGCTGAATATGAGGCTCGAGTAGAAGAACAAAAAAGAAGAACTAACATTGAGATTCAGAAAGGAGAACTTGAGCAGCTACAAGCAGCAAGAGAGGTTAAGGTGGCTCGAGCCAAACTGAGTGTTTATGATAAAGCGATACAAGAGGAGGCTGTCACTTTGAATGATAGAAATCCCACTCCCAACATCAATGTAAGAGAGGTTACTTCAAACATGGTCCATAACTTGGATTTCGTTAAGAATGTGCACCCTGATGTTCTTTCCCTCACACAGGCAATTCAGAACAGCATGGCTTTAAATAGACTTCCCGTTCCAGAGCCTTTTGTGTTTACTGGTGATCCCATAAGTTTCATTGAGTGGAAGGCTTCATTCAGCTCACTGGTTGACCAACGGCCCCTTTCATCCGCTGAAAAAATGTATTACCTGAAGAGATATGTGGGTGGCTCTGCACGCAAGGTTCTGGAGGGCACCTTTTATAGGAGCGATGGGGACGCCTATGGTGAGGCTTGGAACAGACTGCTGCAGCGTTATGGGCAGCCCTTTACTATTCAGCGAGCCTTCAGAGAAAGACTTACAAAGTGGCCGAAGATTCACAATAAGGATGCCATAGGCTTAAGAGAATTTGCAGACTTTTTAAAATCCTGCCAAGACGCCATGCCCCACGTGAAGGGTTTAGACATTTTAAATGATTGTGAAGAGAATCAAAGGCTCATACAAAAGTTACCCGATTGGACTGCTTCAATGTGGAACCGACAAGTTGCACAGCGTCTGCATGACAATAAGGATTTTCCTAGTTTTAAGGATTTCTCAGATTTCGTTGCCATGGAGGCAGAAATAGCCTGTAACCCTATTACATCCCCTTATGCTCTTAGATCCTCAGACTCCAGGGTTAACCAGGCTAGTGTGTTACATACTCAAGCAAACATGGATAGTGGCGGTCAATATCAGAGCTTAAACCCCATGTGCATTCTCTGCCAAGATGACACGCATAAACTGCAGGGCTGTTTGAGGTTTTCAGCCATGTCTTTGGAGGAGCGATATGGCTATATAAGAGAAAAGAGACTTTGCTATGGATGTCTAAGGCAAGGACATGATGTCAGACGTTGCCGGTTTCCCCAAGCATGTGAAGTTTGTAAGGCAAAGCACCCAACCTGCCTCCACGATTTTAGTCGTGACACAGAGGCATCTGTATTGGTTTCTGCTCCAGCACAGGACCATACTGACAATCCAACTGCAGTAACATCACTCAGTGTTTCTGGAAATGGATCTTCTAATACCTCTATGGTCGTGCCGGTATGGGTGTCAGTTAAGGATCAACCAAATACAGAGAAGCTCGTCTACGCCTTGCTCGACACTCAGAGTGACACGACTTTCATTGAAAGGGGTTTGAGCAAGGAATTAAGCGCAAAAGGATACCCAGCTAAATTGAAACTGACCACTCTTAGTGGAAATAACACTCTTGTACACAGTGAGAAGATTTCAGACATTCGAGTCAGGGGGTATAATTCCTCTATATTTTTGGACCTTCCACTGGTCTATACCAAAGACCAGATACCTGTGAATCGAGCTAGCATCCCCACCTGTGAAACGGCAAGGCAGTGGGGTCATCTCTTGCAGATTGCGGATGAGATGTCACCACTCAAAGATTGCGACGTGGGCCTGCTAATAGGCTACAATTGTTCTGCTGCATTGGCCCCTAAACATGTAATACTGGGAAAACAAAATGAACCATATGCTGTTAAAACTGATCTGGGGTGGAGTATTGTAGGCTGTTCATTACCACATCCCAACCTTTCCAACCCCACCAGTATGTGTCACAAAATCATTACCAAAGAATTACCGCCAATTACTCCTGCTGATGCCATTTGTATGTTGGAGTCAGACGGTGATGACAAAACGCTGTCCCAGGATGAGCTCAAACCTAAGAAAGGTCAAGAGAAGTTGGAAAAACAGATGCAAGACTATGATCTCAAGCCCAAGAAAATAAAAAATGCTAAGGGTTATGTCACTGACGGAAAGAAGAAAGCTAAAAGCGAGCCACGGTGGGAGGTGGATGGGACCAGGGACCGCTCTAAGTGGAGGGGTGTGG
Organism: Benthosema pterotum; assembly: GCA_039105355.1. Taxonomy (NCBI): domain Eukaryota; kingdom Metazoa; phylum Chordata; class Actinopteri; order Myctophiformes; family Myctophidae; genus Benthosema; species Benthosema pterotum. Next base: position 39,826,545 of record CM076975.1, on the reverse strand, counting down.
AACCCAAGGGACCAGTACCACCAAATGAACCTCTTTTCAGTGGTGGAAAATTTTGCTGTAATGTAAAGCCTATAAATCTCAATCCGGAAGCCAAAGACGTTACCTCTGGAAAAATGTTGGACCAAGAATACACTCCAGAGTCCTGTTCTGACTGGAAAATCACACGTGATTCACACTCTATGCCCACGTATGATTTTGGTGGGAGTGTAACGGACCCTGAAACGGTACAAAAGAAGGAACCTTTAATTTTGAAGGCACGACAAGACACAACAGAGGAAAGGGCTTTTAATTTGAAACACCAAACAGGAAGTGCGTACAGGAAGTACCTGTTCATCAATACTGCCTTGACAGGATAAAGGACATCTTGGCATCAGTGAGAGAAGGAGGGTTGCTGCTCAACACCAAGTCAAACAAAGAACTAATTTCAGCCACATGGACCGCACTAATGCGTTTTTAAATGGAACCAAGAAACTACTGAAGTGAGTACATGATTATGGAAGGATAAAATGATAAAATGGAATCTAGAATATATGGATTTTAATTCATTCTCTGTTTGTTAGCAACTTCTTGGGATGTCAAACATGGATGAAATGAGATGCTGTTGGATGCTGTTGCTTTAAAAAGGGATCAAGACACTAAAGTGAGTTGGAGAAATAAAAATGCAATGAGTTGGAGAAATGATGCAATATGAAGATTTTAATTGTTGGCTTTATTGATGTTCAGTGATTCTGGGAGACAAACACAATGCACCTGAGACAACATGGAGTTAGCACCTTAGCTGGAGGAGGGAACAAGGTAAAAATAATCCTATGGTTTTGGGTCTTTGGTTTTATTGTTGGTTTTTGTATGGATTTTGAACTTTTGATATACCTTTTATTGGTGTTGTGGTTTTCTACTTTTACTTTTATTATACTAGAAATGTGTATATTTATGTCTCTGTGTTTTATGTGTTTGCCTTGTATTGATTATTGTGTTTTTTGCTTGTGCTTTTTTTTTTTGCTTTAGTTTTCACGTTGATTTAATAAAGGACTAAGAAATCATCAGTTGGGCTTCCACCTCATTCACCAGCCAAGGGTCGCTACACTTGTCTAGAATAAAGGGTCTGCATTAATCAATTTTTCAGCTCCAGGGTTGCTAGACATAATGAAAGCACAAAAAGGGTGTGTGTGTGCTTGTGTGTATGTGTGTGTGTGTGTGTGTGTGTGTGTGTGTGTGTGTGTGTGTGTGTGTGTGTGTGTGTGTGTGTGTGTGTGTGTGTGTGTGTGTGTGTGTGTGTGTGTGTGTGTGTGTGTGTGCGCGCGCGCGCGCGTGCATGTGTGCGTGCATGCTTTAGAGGGAGGTGGGAGACTTGGCACAAGTTAGCAGTGGTGATTGTAACCTTCTGTTGTCCTTGCTGATTCAACAGCTGGCCATCTCACCCTGCCCTTCCTATTAACCAATTTCTACCTGGCATCCTTTTGAGCAAAAAATGGTAAAACAGCAGATCTAGAAGCCCACATCTCAGAGCCATTGCGGTGAGACGCGTTGTAAGCATGCAGATCAGCCAGCTCTGCCGTGTGACCATCTCATTTCTGGTCTATGTGGAAATGCTTGGACTATCACATATAGTAGCTTACAAATAATGCAGATATGTGTTGAAAGGCCCGAATTTCAGCCTTGCTAAACCGTTGCATAAATTTATATAGCGCATAATTCCCTTTTGGTGACACACACACACACACACGCACACGCACACACGCACACGCGCGCACACACACAAACACACACACACACACACACACACACACACACACACACACACACACACACACACACACACACACACACACACACACACACACACACACACACACACACACACACACACACACACACACACACGCGCGCGCACACACACGCTTGCACACAGGCACACACTTCTCAATTTGTTTTGTAGCGAATAGCAAGGTTAGGGTGTTGAGATGCACAAACTGTCATGACAACTATATACTATGTGGGGAAAAAAATAAGAATATCCAGTAATAATAAGCCCAGTGTTCTTTAACAGGTTTTATTTAGACATCCAGCCTAGCCCAGGGAGGTAAAGTAGCAGAACCAATCATAGCACTTTCAGATTAATTACTCATAATGCTAGCATCCTCTGAAAGGAATCGCCTAGAGTTGTAATATTTTTTGCGAGTTCATAGTGCTTAAAATGACAGCACCTGACCTAAAATAATCCCGGGGTTGGGTGGAAGGGTACAGTCTCCAGTTTACATGCAACATGCAATTGGTCTGACTGTCCTTAGACCGACACACTCACTCAAACCCTAACCTAATAGTTAATAAAAAATAGTTCATATTTCTATCCCTTTTATTTATTTTTAGCCATTTTATTTTGCCTATCATAGGTATGATGTCAGGAGATTTTCCCTGGAGCCCCCCCTTACCAAATGGACCCCTTGTTTCCCCTAAACTATGTAATTTTTATTCCAGTTCCTAGATGGCCAAAATTACAAGCAATTGATAGGAAGCCTGGTCATCATAAAGGGAAGTGTTGGTGGAACTTATAGGGCCACTTGGGACACTCTTAATCCAGAGCGACTTACAGTAAAGCTAGAAGAAAAAATGTGGTAATAAATCATATACTGTACATAAAAATTTCATCATGAATCATGCACACACTAAGAACCTAGTTGGTATATCTATATAATGAAACTATTTATACTATATAGTGTTATTGCTATGTCAACATACAATGGGGGGGGTTACGAATATATTCATAAGCAGTAAAAGCATTAACTATCACAATTAATCATGAAGGGGTACAGTGACACCCACAGTGTCTTGTGGTTAATGTGGTTGAACTTTAATCATTTGGAACATTACTTTGATCCACCACAAAGCCTGTATGCAGGCTTCAGAGAAAACAAAATAAATGTGATTTCTCTGTGCTCTGTCGGATATGTTTTCACTCAAGTACAAACTGTGTGAGGATGGTACCTCGTAGTGCATCCTAAAAAATATGTACCCCTTCTTTTCCCCACATTTTGTTACTTTGTTATTCCAAAATAAATATATTCCTCCATGCTTATGATGAATTGCATTTAGGACCCCTATGCAAACAAGATTTTTTTTTGTGTGAAATCCTTTTAGGCAGAATGTTTGACTATATTCACTGTTTTGTATTTCCGTCTAATAACATATTTAAACAATCAATCATTCCTTGTGTTGTGTATGTTTCTCAACACTCCCCAACAGTATCTGAATAAAACTTAAAAAGAAATGTGTGTGTGTACTGATTCTGTAACTCAACAAACTTTTTTTTTTAATTTCTCAGATTGCTGACATCATGTCAGTTCACTCGGTGCATCTAAGGATGAATATATTTTCCAGGGACTCATTCTTCCAAGAGAAACAGCAGATGCTGACTATTGCTACCACTATTTCAGAATCTTACAGTGCCAGCACTGCTATTCCCAGGAAATCCACTAGCGACCAATGACCTGGTTGAAACCATGTTGCAACCACTTTCTTACTAGACTGGATTAATCTAATTAACAAGTAACTTTGTGGATCAATAATCTTATTTTATTTGCTTTTACTGCATGTTTTATTTTACTTTTATTTGATTTCGGTCTCATGAGTGACACACAGACACTCAGACAATGCAGGTGAGCTATAATAGAGCTACAAAACGATTCAAAAGGAGGGACACGCTACTGCAGTGGTGGACTGGGCAAAAAAATCGGCCCGGACATTTTTACCGTGATTTGGCTTAGATCGGCCCACCACAACCAGCATGTAATGGACCTATTCTACCTGGTATAGTTGTTTAACCAGATGTAACTTTTTGAGAGCGTAAACATGAAACCAAATGGACCCTTGAGGGTCCATTTTTACTCTCAAGAGTAAAAATATTCATCTAAATTGGCCCAAGTCTATTTAGAAAATGTAGAAGATGAATTCTCATTTTAATCTGTATGTTTGACTGTTTTGTTTCCCAAATCCAGCCTGGAATTGTGTACAAAAGCAAAATAAATCTTTAGTTTTAGGGTTTATGGGGGCTAAAATGTTATCAAATGGTGGTGCTCCGTGGCTCAAAACTCTGAATGAATAATGGGCCCTGAGATCAAAAAGGTTGAAAACCATTGCTTTTAATCATGCCGTGATACCACCGGCCCCCTACGGGTCGTGGTCCACCGGGAGAACTCCCCTGTACGCCCAATGGTCAATCTGACCCTGCGCTACTGTATCTCCTACTGTTTGTGTGCCTTCATGATTTACAACTGTATAATGTATCACTCTACTAATTTTGTGCAAGGGTATTTGTACTTTTATCCAAATAAAATATTGAGTACTCCACCACAGGCTACACAGTATGTGGGTGGACTCCCTGCTATGGCAACCTAAGAACAGTCAGACAAAAGGTAGGCAATTATTGACTGTAATTCCCCCTGTATTTCAGCATCATCATGACAATAAAAGCAAGAAGGACCACACAGGCTCGAGAGCTCTTAGTATTGCATAGACAGGCGTTCAGCACTCTGCATGCGTACATGATAAGACTGGGGAGATCTGAGTTTAATGTAGGGACTAGAACAGTGGCAGTAACAGCTACAGCTGGAGGATCAATATACTGTATTTTCACGTGACTCATTCCTCCAAGAAACACCAGAACTAGCTAATGTGTTCCTACAAGAATCTTCCAGGATCCCCCTCTAGTCTAGTACAACACCCTAAATTCACCAACAGATCTCTATAGAAAGCAGCGTCCTATCACCTGCACCCTAGTTGAACACATAAATGCTATATACGGTTCAGGCAGGCAATTCTCCACCAAAATGCTTAATGGGCTGTGAAACCTGGCAGGATCACAGACAGGCACCCCACGTAGTGTGTTGGCTCATGTTGTGTTTAGATGTCACCACCAAGATGGTATGTGTTGTCATGGGCTAAAACCTTTGGAAAATCCACAGCTTTAACACACCAGTGACTGAAAGCACGACCTCCCGTGTTTCCCCACTGCAGAGCTCCTTCAGTCTACTGTGTATGCACTGTGCAGGGACCAGGCTGGACCGGAGGAAAAAAAGAAAAACAATTCTAGTGGCTCTCTGTATGAAAGCACCGCTGATGCCAAATATTGGTCTAGTGCACCAGCAATACTCTGGTGTGCTTGAATGTGACGACTCGAGATCAAGGGCAAATGTGCTTCCGTGGGCCAGAACTGCAGAATTCATTTGGGTTTTGCCTCCAACTGTTCAGCCATCAGAACTTGGCTAGAACCGACACAGCAATCTCGCCTTTGTTATACAAACCTATACCGATGTTCACGATCAGCACCAAGGTCACAGCATTAAAGTTAATTAAACACCTATCATGGCCAGAACCCTCTTGAGGAAGCCAGCCCTGGAGCCATTTCTATAAGTAAACAAACAACACTCATTTTAACACTGGTCAGCTATACATAGTACAGATACAATTTGCTCTGTTTATCCCAATGGCATACATTTGAACGATGGTGCAATAAATCCTTGTATAATATTCCTTAAACTTGCATTCATCAATAATCCTCATGGACCTTGATATGCAGTCACATCAAGACTGCAGTTTTATACCAATAAATTGTCACAACACATGGCAAAGGGGGAATCATTGGATTATCACCAGACATACACACCATCTGGTGTTCACATGCGACAGTGGGACTGTGCATGTTAACTACATATTTATTTCTGGCTAAAGAATGCACAAATAAAAGCTGTTGTATTATTTCCTATAAGCCAGTAAGTAAAAGCTTTCGCTTTTAAATAGCGATGGCGCAGTTTACTCCATGAGAAGAGCTTTTACTTATGTGTCAAAAGTAGGACAGGTTGGATGCCGCATGAATAATTGATCAGTACATGTGTCATGAATATATCATAATCCCGACTACAATTAGACAAATCTATGGTATATAACAACAGGATAATTCAAAGCAGTGAAAGCTTAGCACAGCCCTTTATTATTCATTGGACATAGAGAGATAGCAAGGGAACGATCCATCAAAATGAATTGGCAGTGAAGTGGAAAATGTAAAGGTTTTCTTTTGCTGAGCACGCAAACTCTGGTGAATTGTTGAATAATGACCAGTTTCTAGGAGTGAAAGACAGAAAGGGAACGAGAGAGAGAGAGAGAGAGAGAGAGAGAGAGAGAGAGAGAGAGAGAGACCCCCTGACTGACTGATTTCTTTGCCACCTGGCATGGATTTCAACATTAATTTCCAACATTCATCAACACAGGGAGGAACTTACATGCTATATGTCGTCGTCGTCCACTTTACAAATTATGTTGGCTGAAAGGATACATGTATGGTATGCCTGTATATTTATGTTACTGTATGAGGTTTTTTTTTTAGCAAAGCTATAATAATAAGGTAATCTGACCAGGCCAGATGGTGGCGGTATTAATTAAAAGTTCACAACTTAGCCTTCATCTGAGATCACTCGCGCTTTAGCAATCAACCGAGCCGGCCGTGGCCCCGACCAATCAGCGGCAGCTACGGGTGCAGGCACCTGCCAAGTAGCCATGCAGGGGCGGATCTAGGCATGGGCATGCGAGGCAATGCCCCCCTAAATGCCCCACCAAACATGATGGCATGCAAAACAACCCAAGATATTTCAAATTAAAGTGCTTATATTTAAAATGTTTTGAAACACTAATACTGCTACTAACTAACTACAGTTGTGGCACCACTAAACCAACACCATTTCATCATTGAAAACAGAAAACTCTCTGAGTCAGACCTTTAGCTTTATGCATGCTGCGTGTCTGTTGCAAGTACAGCAATGTTGTTGTTGATGTTAATATTGATGCTTTACTTGCCTAATAAAAGTCCTGTAACCGAAAATGGTATGGGTGCGAAGTCGCCCCCATACCATTTTCTCCTGCCCCCTCAATTGGGAAATGTTACATCCACCCCTGCAAGTAGCTTGATAAAAAGGGCCCCCCCTTCTTATGCAAGTGGGCTTGAAATATTCTGGATGGAAGTTGGTTGTGAAACATGGCATCCTCCATCTGGTTAGGTGGAGTCGGGTTAGTAATAAGCTGGTATTTCTTAAATTCAAGCCTCAAGTTTGTCCCTGTGAAATTCTATTCCCACTTCAGGAACTGTCATCCTCTCTGCAATATTGATATAGCACACTTAACCTTTTATATAGTCACAGCAAGGCTGCCTAGACTAGAGGGCAGGCCAAAGACTGCAGTAGCCATAGATAATCCATCATATGATATGACCCACCAAAAATATCCTTTGGTTCTAGGCAACACAGCTGGGTGGGAGCAGGGGCACCTTTTTCTTATTTTGAGACATCACGGAAGGTACAGTATGTTAATGTTTACAATGAGTACACTACAGTGTTCCCTTTTAGCAACTTAAGCCCCAAATGCTAAAACAGTTTGCATGTAGGTTCACTAAAAGTGCACACACATGCCACTCCTGCATCATACTGGTGGAATCTAATGTGATCTAACAACACACCTGTGTGAAGAGAGGGGTGCTCTTATCATCTCATTCTGGGAATCACAAGTTGCCATCGTCTTCAACATATGTTTACACAAACCCTCAACCTATCTATGGGAATTTGTCTTCAAACATGTTTGTGTTTACACAAATCTTCAAAGCTGGTCATTCATTGTCAAAGGCATTCATAGCCGATTTTGTTATAAAGAAAAATGTATAGGAACATAATTCAGAAGGTGGTGAGATGCAGACATCTCATTGTTTATTGGACATGATGAGTGTTGTGGGAAAGCTGGGGGGATTGGGGGCATGCATTTTTCAAAACATTGCTTAAAGCTGCAAAATGCCACTTCAACCTGGCTGATATTATTCTACTCCAATATTGGAATATTGACTGCCTGCCCTAAAGGCCAGATGCATTGAATGGAATGTTGGGTTGCAGTTGCACGGAGGTCAGAGTCAAGTTTTGGCATAAAACAGGGATTTATTTTCAATTTTGAAAACATATAGTTCTGGCATAATACAACAAATCCTATGTTTCTCTATTTTTCTTGTGCAAACACTAAAACTACTTGCATTTATGAAAAGGAGGAGGCTTAAATGTCTTTAAAAGCAAATGTTCCAGAGACAGTGAATGCATTGCAGTATTTTTGTATTGTCATTGTGTGTTTGACTATTTAAACTAAACATTACAAACGTAGCCCAGATTTTTTTTAACTGGAGATGCAAATCACTCTGATCACACCAGAGGGTGCAATCTCCAATTATATTTCGATCAATAAAATGATCAGTTCTGATCGATGAAAACATAAGAGCAGCTCTCATACAGTAGGCACCATATGACACTAGTAATCAATTTTACAGGGTGAATCTCAGATAATTGTTTTTAATATGGCACCGACCTACAACAGATGCCAGTTATAAATAGTGTACTGTAGGCTATATTACAGTATTCAGGTTCATAGTATTGATCAGACCGTCAGAAATAATATTCATTTTTTGAAAATGGAATGGGACAGGACAGAATGAGACGAGATGAGATAATACATGGCTGTTACAAAAAAAGAAAGTGTTTTATTATAGCAGCCAGAACATCTCAAATTATGTACAGCATTTATTTATTTATTACTCTTAATATTGTAAAATATATAATATAATATAATAAAAAGAATCTGCCGGAACTATTGGGAAATGTAAAACTCTTGATCGCAGGTCTCACATTCTCACTTTAATTTTGTTTTATGTACACAGGGGAAGAAAGACTTGATGTGAATGGGCGGAGAAGTTATGATTCTTGCATATTTAATCTGTTGCGGTTTGTTTCCACACTGACTGCACTGTCATCTGCAGCTATTGGAAACGCAGCAGGAACCCTGATCAATGTTCAATTAAAGTGGAATTCCACCAATTTTCAAAAAAATCCTGAGAGGGTGCAAATGGAACCAAATCGACCCGCTAGGGTCCATTTGGTTCACATTTGCATCCTCTCAGGAAACAAATTTGTATGCATTTGTATGCATTTGTACTCTTTTCTGAAAGAAAAATCATTAACATGGTGAAAATACATGTGTGATATGATGTCATCAAGATGTTTCACCTAGTGGTTTTCTACAGACCTCCATTTCTTGGGAATACAGAATGGGGGAACTTTTTTTTTTTATCATGTTTCCCCAACACCTTTAAGGTATACTAATGACATAATGTTGAAAATGGGTGGACTTCCCCTTTAATAATCTAAACTACACTACAGTGAAATATAGTAGGCCTACTAATAGTTACATTCATAGGACTTTAGGAGTAGGACACAATGTGATGGTAAGTTAGTGGTTGCCGTTTGTATTGTCGTCGGGAACTCCTTCATTACAGTGATCTACACCAGGGGTTTTCAACCTTTTTGACTCCAGGGACCACCATTTATTCAGCATTTGAGCCACGGACCACCATTGGATGACATTTTAGCCCCAGAGACCTAAAACTAAAGAATTCTTTTGTTTTTTTTCCACAATTCCAGGCTGTATATTTATAACCAAATGGACCCGCAAGGGTCAAGAGTTACATCTGGTTAACCAACTTTCCATCATTTAGCCTGGGGACCACCTGGAACCCTCTCAGGGACCACTGGTGGTCCCCGGACCACCTGTTGAAAACCCCTGATCTACACTACTGATGCATTTCGAAGTAAAGCAAGCAGTAGAATGTGGTTAATTGATGCGTATTAAGATTTGAATGAGACTTCACACCTGCCAAACGAAGTGCACTTCCCGACAAAATGCAGAAGTTTTCTTTTTAATCACAGTAAGTTAGGCATGCTAAGTGTGCACGTGCAGGCACGCACGCACACGCGGGCACACGCACACACACACACACACACACACACACACACACACACACACACACACACACACACACACACACACACACACACACACACACACACACACACACACACACACACACACACACACACACACAGCCCCTAAAGGTGACATGCTATGGTGTGATGTTTCATTTCTTTCAGGTGGGGAAAAACTTTTGGTGTGAAACACTTTAAAATCATCTGTGATTTATTATAATACGCCAGTTAAGGACACACACACCAACCCCCCCCCCCCCCCCCCCCCCCCCCCCCCCCCCCCACACACACACACACACACACACGGTACAATAGGCATGTCACTTAATATCTATCTATGGGTATAAGTAGCAACATTCTTCGCCAGATGAGGCAGCTGGCAATTATAACAGAGAACACTACAAGACTTTGCCAGCCTTTTGCCTCTAATTTGGGCATTGTTATGTTGGAACAACCAATCTGTGGGTATGCCCTAACCTAGGCTGCCGAAGACAAAAACAAATGGTCTGCACCTATAGCTCAGCCCTGAGATGGTATTTAGAATTGGTTGGTATTTACAGTAATGACCTTGGTCATAAACAAAGGCTTCTGTGTGTGTGTGTGTGTGTGTGTGTGTGTGTGTGTGTGTGTGTGTGTGTGTGTGTGTGTGTGTGTGTGGCGCACTGCGTGTGCACGCACGCACGCGCACGCGCACACACACAAACACACACACACACACACACACAGGCCCACAGTGGTCCTGCTCTCCATCTTTCTCTTTGATTTTATTGATTTGTTTACGGTTCTGCTAGTAAAACAGGGTTTTGCCATTGGTGCCTACTTCAGTTCTTCAGTCAGCAAGCTGTAGGCCATTATGTTGAGGATTGGGCAATAGTGAAGTGCAAACCAAAGTGTACTGTAAGTGCCATACAAATTACCAAGCTAGAACCACACACTGCTAGTGGCCACTCCACGAGATCTTGGTGGAAGAATATGCATGAGCTCAAGACAGAGAGAGAGAGAGAGAGAGAGAGAGAGAGAGAGAGAGAGGGGGGGGGAAAGGGAGAGGCAAAGGACGGATGTAATATTTCCCAATTGGGGGGGGGGGGGGCAGGCTTTAAAGATACATCGCATGGATGCAACTGGGACGTATCCTCAGTGATCCTCTCCGGTGGTCACCAGACTATTCCCGGTTGTCACATAGTCTATTCCTATGAGCCACTATAAATAGAAACAAATGGTATGGGGGCGGGGGCTGCACCCATACCTTTTTCAGTTACTGGACTTATATTAGTCAAGTATAACCATCAATAATAACATCAGTTGTTGTTGAAGTTGCAACAGACATACAGCATGCATAAAGCTACAGGTCTGACTCAGAGTTTTCTGTTTTCAATGATGAAATGATGCAAGTGGTGCCACAACTGTAGTTAGTTTTGTAGTTAGTTAGCACTTTAATTTGAAATACTGTATCTTGTTGTTCTTGGGTTGTTTTGCATGCCATCGTGTTTGGTGGGGCAGTCTGGGCATTTAGGGGGACATTGCCCCCCCATGCCCATGCCTAGATCCGCCCCTGGAGAGAGAGAGAGAGCGGCATGAGGCAAACATAAAGTAAGCCTTTTACGCATTCATTCAACAGCCATTATACCGCCTCACTGTTCCGTATGAAAGGTACAGACATGGATGGGGTGCATTGAGGTTCTGCCGTGGCGCCAGCAGCCGACTCGACCTCTGTGTAATAGGGACAGCCGGCAGGGCAGGCCAGCTGCTGCTTCTCTTCCATTTCTCCTCCGATGCATTAATGATCACCAAAGACGTTGCTGCTGCAAAAATCCGCCCTTGTAATGGTACACACGGTGAACATGTTGTCCTCTTTCGGCCGCACGTTCATTGGTTCAGTGATTCAAAGTTCAGTGTTTGTTTTTGTTATTTGTTTATTTAGAGAGGTTGAGATGCCACCGTACAGAAGCAACAACAGATTTGAACCTAAATAAACAAATGTGGGGACTACACCAGCCATTGCAAATTGCAAATACCCACCAACAGCGTATCCAGTTTCCTCAACTGTGTATCCAGTTGAGGAAACAAAGTGTGACTGAACGTGTGAGATAAATGTAGAAAGTTGTATATTACATTATGAAGTGAGACTCCACAATTTTTGTCAATTAGTTAAATGGTTTAGCATGAGCATGATGATTTGATTTGTTTTAACCGGCAATGCATGGTGGGCAAGTGCACGGGCAAGTGTTAACTGGCTATGCATGTCAGACTGTCGCATATCAGGCCAACGTATGCGAGTTAGAGTGTCCGCCCTGAGACTGGGAGGTTGGGGTTCGATTCCCGGACGGGTCATACCAAAGACTCGGGACCCAATGCCTCCTTGCTTGGCACTCAGCATCAAGGGTTGGATTGGGGGTAAGTCGCTAAGGCTTACTACTACCAACTATATACAGTATAGTAAACCTATAAAACGACTGCCTCTGATCGCAGTATGCTGGCATGCCGTGTAAAAATCACACCCATGTGAAGTGAGCAGTGGCTTTTATCATAAGGATGATGTATGATGACAATGATGATGTACATCTACATCTACATGATCTCACATGGCAGTAACCACAGTAACCACGCTGCTGCCGACCTCTAGACACCCAAGCGTGATGCATGTGCACATGCTGGATCTTCTTTATAAGCCACAATCGCGGTTTCTTTGTATAAAAAAGTGACTTGAGAGAGACGTGTGTGTGTGTGTGTGTGTGTCTGTACTTCCAGCCTTTATGATGTAAACTGAATGTAACCCTTCTCCCCTTACACAGCTCCTTGCAGTGAGGGCCAGGAAGCCCCAGCCTCCTGGGAGTCCGTCCAGAGCAGCATTCACTGCATTCATCGGAGCTCTCGGCTGCTGCGTGGTCTGAGTGCAAAAGCCCTAAACCCCTCCCATGTACTACCGGTATGAGGGTGCAGAGGGACAGGCCTAGGAGAATGGCAGGGACTGTTTGCTATGAATTAACCCATTAAGACAGTGGTTTTCAACCTTTTTTGATACCCAGAGCCCACTATTTATTCAGCATTTGAGCCACGGACCACCATTTGATGACATTTTTAGCCCCAGATTTATTTTGCTTTTGTCTACAATTCCTGCAGGCTGGAGTTCGTATGAAACAAAACAGTCATAAACATACAGACCAAAATGACCATTAATCTTCTACATGTTCTAGTTGTGTAGACTTGGGCTAATTCACATGATGAATATTTTAACTCTTGAAAGTGTAAACATTTTTACGCTCTCAAAGAGTTACATCTGGCTAACCCACTTTCCATCATTTAGCCTGGGGATCACCTGGAATCCTCTCAAGGATTCCAGGAAAACCCCTGTATTAAGACATGAGACCAGATTCTATGAATGTTTTCTAAATCATGACCGTTTTCTGGTGAAAAAAGAAAAAATAATAATGATAAAGAAAGGGAGAAAAAAGCGTTTCTATGGTTCTCAAACTATTTCATGTCAAGAACCCCAACAATGTTCGCCGCCCCCCATCTAAACATACGTTATTTCAGGGACCTCCAGAAGCAAGGATACAAGTTAGAATAAAGTATAGTTCAAGTGTCACAGATGCGTCCTCAGGTCTAAACCGGTTAAAGCCTAATTTATTCTTTGCCTGATAGTGCAGTGAAGTGTGGCAGAAATGTTGTATTTCCAACTGAAGAAATCAATACAGATTGAGTACAGAGGGAAGGATGGCCAGAGAATGGTGAGGATTGTGTGCTTGCTATTAGGGCCCTTTAGGGCACAATGTCAGTCAGTCGCAAAACTGGACATGATCTTGAGGACAGAAATCTGTAGTTGTCTCTAATTAGACAGAGAGCAGAGACTGTGGCAACGTGACACAGTTGCACAGCTTTGTCCTTAGCATGAAGCATCACTGGTGCTCAGTCCTTATTACAAACTCCCACTGACAGCCTCTGGCCCCACTTACACACAATGCATTGGATTAACCACTTGCAGCCGGCAAGAAAAAGCAACAATTTGCCGACCAACACTCCCACAATGTTTTGTGTTGCGAGCTTCTATTTTCACATTTTTAGGGCAACACCGCCAACATGACCAAGTACAATAATGGCCTTTCAAACTGGCATTTTAAGTGACAATGTTGCTTATCTTTTACTAATAATAATAACATTTGCAAACATCCTTTATTATAAATGGCTAATGGGAGGACAGGTGGATTACAGATATCTCCATTTCTCCATGAAAAGGGTCACAGGTAGACAGACATCTTCATATATGGGCACAAAAGAGACAGACAGGTACCACTGGGATTCTGACAAAACCCTCACTATAACTCAGACATATTGGTTGGAAGTGTGAGGACCGCGTATAGCCAGCCCAAACTCTAGATCAGAGGTTTTCAACAGGTGGTCCGGGGACCACCAGAGGTCTTTGAGAGGGTTCCAGGTGGTCCCCAGCTAAGTTGGTTAACCAGATGTAACTCTTGAGAACGTAAAAATGATACCAAATGGACCCTTTTGGGTCCATTTGGTTTCATTTTTACGCTCTCAAGAGTTAAAATATTCATTATCTTAATTAGCCCAAGTCTAGACAACTAGAGAATGTAGAAGATTAATGGTCATTTTTATCTGTATTGTTTTGCTGTTTTGTTTCCCAAACCCAGCCCAGAATTGTGGATAAAAGCAAAAGAAATCTTTAGTTTTGGTGTCTGTGGGGCTAAAATGTCCTCAAATGGTGGTCCATGGCTCAAATGCTGAATAAATGGTGGGCCCTGGTATCAAAAAGGTTGAAAACCCCTGCTCTAGTTGGAAGAGCTGTGTAGCGACCCAAACCTCTACAAGCTTGTACGCTTCTACTTCCCTCTGTTATTGCAGCATCTGAACCTGCCAGAAGAGGCTTCAGTTCAGTCTGTCCTCTCACTGAGGCTGTTTTGAGCCGATAGATTAGGCTGCGCCGTTTAGGATAATACTTTACCTTTGTTATTATTCATCTGCAGAACTAGAGAGAGAGAGAGAGAGGGGGGAGATACAGTAGCCCCCCCTCTCTCGCTCTCTCTATATATATACTTTTATCAGTACAAGCCATTATTTGCCTCTCATTTTGAATATCTTCTGCGAGGAATATATTGGTGCAGCAGGTGGCTGCTCATATTTCAATGCAATACAACCAAGAATGATATGATCCCATATCACACCCCTGTCTGCTGTTACCAGGGCTATTAGGCATAAGTAGAACTAACAGTATTTGTCTGAATGTATGCAGTAGATCAGTAACTTTCGAAGCGCGTTTTGCAGGAACGAAAAATGGAATAATCACAGTTAAAGGATTGAAAATTGATTAGGAAAAAAATAGAAAAAAGGACAGTACCTTCAAAAAGAAAACATCTCAGTCTAAACCCGGGGGCCACACCCCCACGCGGGGAAGGGGGGGGGGGGGGGGGGGGGTCAAAAAATATTTTGGGGTATCCCTAAATTAAAAAACAAAAAACAAAACAAAAATTGAATGGCTGAGACAGGAAATTGAGAGTTTAAATAGTACACATAATCCATGCACACACTTTTCTTAATGACTATATCTGGTTTTAGTACTGTTACTACTGTATATATTTTCTGTATTATTATGGTTATTTATGGATGATTTGTATTGGGGATGGGAAGGTGGGCGTTGCGGGGGTCCTGAAAGAAGGCCAAATCATTCCCAGTGGTACCCAGCTAAAAACATTGCGAATCCCTGCTCTACAGCATACGCACTCCAAACGTGAAGCTTACGCAATTCAATGCTAGTCCTGTAAGTCCCCAGGCTTACAAGTCTTCCACAAACCAGTAATCACCTTAGAGTGGATAACTACTGTATGTTATATATATTTTCATATTCTTCTTTCATATCAAAAAGCACGTATTTGCAATAGAGCAGTCACGGACATCCCAACTACACTCCAATCTCATTTCAGCCATATTATAAAAATGCTGCAACCTGCAAATTTTCCTCAGGTCACAAAATTACTCTGTCGTGCATTTCTTTTCCCAGAAAGACACATCGACTCTTGTCCCCATAAAGTACATTTTCCTCTATTCAGCCTTCGGTCTATAACGCCAACTTGTCACCTACACACCAAAGCCTATTACTGTAAGTGGTTTAGTCTGGCTACTGCTCTAATAGAGCATATACATTTGGAGATAGAGAAATCAACTATTTATTAACCCATAGTTGGCATTGCATACAGCATATTAACTGCTGTAAAGTGAACAAAACCAAAGTACTGCAATTAGATTTCAGTAACAAAGAGTATTGCAAACATGGAAATCAATAGTCACATCGTTGTGTGTCATGCATTTCAATTTCAGATTCACAAGTGCTTGTGCAACCAGCTAAGCTACCTTTGTAACTGACACAGCACTATTATAAAAGCTCCCATTTTGTTCAGAGAGGAGTTGAAGTGGGTATACAATACAACAGAATCAATTACTAGTAACAAACACTACCAGAGAGTTAGAATATTCCACACTCAATGTTTGGACAGAAAATGCTCTTTGACAACATCACTGTATTAAGTTCTGTTACTCACTAAATGTCTGTATGATTTTTATAACTGGGGAAAAAAACACCATTACAAAATACACAAGAGACATTGTGTGGCTAGGATGAACCTATAGCCACACAACTTCTCTTGTGCATTCCATTAAGGGCACTGTTTGCATGAATAGAAATCATAACATGCTAAAGTAATTAGATGGATATGTGGTTAGATTATTAATGTATGTATTCTTATGACTCTCTTCACTTTAGAGTCAATCTAAAGCAAATTAATAAGATTAGACACTTTGGTTATCCATTAGTTCCAAGAGCCGGTATTTTTGGCATTTAGCATTGCTAAATTTCAATAGCAATTGCTATTTAGGTCAGCATTCTAAATCCCTAAAACACCTCCATGGCCTGTTAAATTATGCATAGCTATGAAACCAATCACCATGCCACATGCCAATGCATGAGATCCATTATGAGTTGCCTGTTATTCCCAGTGCTAATTGATTCATAGCCTTACTCAGGGTCTCTGGTCGTGATGCGGTGCTGCAACCCCCCGCCCCCCACCCAGCCCCCATTTGTGCTGTTTTTCTTTTATTCCCCCTCCACCTCACAGAGCCAAGAACACTCATCTTTTCATTAGGTCACAACTCGCTCTGATCTTTCTCGTTTGCTACGATAATTGAGCTTTCATTTGGAATGTGGAACATGCATGTAGGCTGTCTCTATGAAACGGTAACAAGCAAAAAGAAAATGTTGTGATGAAATGAACGGTCGCTCACAATGCCTTGCACAAGCCAAACTAGATCAGCACTCGGTAGAGTGCAAACTTGGGCGTGTGTGTTGAGTGAGCTAATACTCGTGACTTTAGCTGTAAAGGTATTTTACTTACATCACTATTACATCGTCACCTAAACCGGCTAATCGGAGTACTCCGATAGACGACCGACCGCATGGTGCACCACTGAGCACCGATCACTTAAGAACAAGGGATTCGTAGGAGAATAAGGAGATAACTACATTAGCCCTACAAACTAATTTGTCATATGGTCAAATAACGGGTGCTTTTAAATTCCACTATCGCCTTCCCAAATGTGTGTAAATGTATGATACACAATAGTCCCATGGAATGGGGGCTCATAAATCGATTTATTGACAATTATGTATATTGATATCGTGGCCTTTTCGCGATACTGATATTGCGCATGTTCTATTCATACCACGCTAACAATACAATAATAATGTAATATATTATTATTGTGAAGATTTAATGTCTGGTGAATGTACCTGTAAGTAACTGTGCCACCGGATGTCTATTAAATGCCCGTTTCAACACAATGAATAGAACATTAAGGTCCTATACTTTGCAAAAACAAATTTCCCAAGTCAATTAACTTTGGCTTGCTAATCTTTTATCTTGCAATAAAGAAAGACCACATGAGGAGGAATTGGATAAGCCGAGATGAGCTCACTGCAGCGTACGATAAAAAAAGATGAATCAATACCTCATTATGTCATTTGCATTTCACATTTTAGGCATTAAGCTGATGCTCAACAACAATTGATGCCAGCGCCCAGGAATCCAATGATGATATAAACCACCAATAATAAGGAATTCAAAGGTCAATCCATACAAACTATACTGCCTGCACAATGTATCTGAGATCCCAGAATAAGGACAGGGACAAGAACCAAGTCATTCGAGGCCATAAAAGAAAAGTTTCATTTCTTCTGTGGAGTAGATCCTGCTGAAATAATAGTACCGTATTTTCCGGACTATAAGGCGCACTTAAAAGCCTTTCATTTTCTCCAAAAACGACAGTGCGCCTTATAATGCAGTGTGCCTTATATATGGATCGTTTGACTGCAGTAGCTTCTATTCTATGTTAACTGCAGTAGCTTCTATTCTATGTTGACTGCAGTAGCTTCTATTCAATGTGCCTTATAATCCGGTGCACCTTATAAAATAGACCATTCAGTGAAGGTGCGCCTTATAATCCGGTGCGCTTTATAGTCCCGAAAATACGGTAATAACAACAATAAGGGTAATAATAATAATAATAATAATGGGGTAATAATAGTGGGGTTTCCCTTCAGGCAACCACACAGACGTTCTGTTTGTTGCTCTTGCTTACTGTCAGTTGCTCTGCATTAGGAGCATCTGCTAATTGACTACATTGTAAGTTGTTACAGGACGCCACTTGCTATACCATATCACATCATTGTGCATGATTACATTCAGTACTATTATTGTTATTATTATTGCTACAGTACCAGGGCCAGATCTAGAGGGGGGCAGGGGTGGGCAGAGTCCCACCCAAACGTACATCCTGACCCCCCAATGAAAGGTAATATCAGTTGTTTTCAACCAGTGGTTTGGGGACCACCAGTGGTCCTTGAGAGAGTTCGAGGTGGTCCCCAGCTAAATGGTGGAAAGTTGGTTAACCAGATGTAACTCTTTGCAAGCGTAAAAATGAAACAAAATGAAGAGAGTTAAAATATCATGTGGATTAGCCCAAGTCTGCACAACAAGAGAATGTACTGTAGGAGATCAGTGGTCATTTTGATCTGCATGTTTGACAGTTTTCAAATCCAGCCTGGTATTGTGGACAAAAGCAAAAGAAATCTTTAGATTTGGGGTCTGTGTAGGGCTAAAATGTCATCAGATGGTGATCTGTGGCTCAAATGCCGAATAAACAGTGGCCCTGATGTCCCACTAAGATTGAAAACCAACTTTGGCGTTGCCCACCCTGCCATTCTTCCAGCCCACCCTAGTATAGGGCTGGCTAAATCCGGTCCTGTACAGTACCAGTTGTATTTGCCTGTATCTCTATCCCTATTTCTCTCACACCTCGCCACCCACACATCGGCACGGTCGAGGCGAGATGGCCGGCGCCCACCTAGAGTTCTGCCTGACGTTTGTTGTGATTTGACACTTTAATAAAAATTGAATTGAATATTAAATTGATCCCTCTTGCTCCATACAAAATGTGAACTGCTCTCTGTCTACATTGCAGGCCAACTCCACTGACCTCCGTGCCTCCATAGGCCCTCGCCCTGTGTCCACGCTTTACACTTGTAAAATGTGATGCAATGCATTATTTAAACAAAAGATTAAAACCAAAGATTTATTTCACAATACAATTCCCAACATTTTTTTGGATAGGGCCCGCTTGAAAATCTCAAAAAAGCATTTGCGGGGGCACCCATCTGACCACTGACCACATGGTCAGCTGGGTGCTACTGCTGCGTGCATTTTCAGAGCGTGCTTATTTTAACGCAATTGGCCGTTTGCTCTGGATGGATGGGATCAGGTAAACTAACAGAATCTATAAAATGGCCCGACAGTACCATAATCATAATGAAAACTTAATTCCCGTGACATTGTTAATGTTATCATTGACATCTTAAGTGTTACGATTGTTATTTGTGGGCCCTGCAGCCCACGTGCAATGTCTTCACGGCCGCCCGCAGGTTGGGAATTAATCTCGCCTCTTGTTAAACAGCACATGACGTCTATCGGCAGCCATGGAGATGGCTGCTTCCAGTGGAGAGTGGCAAGTGGCGAGGCCACCCCACGGTTTACCCATTCATTAATTCCCAGCTCGCTTAATAAGGATCAGATGCTAGTGTGGCTTCATGCAGAGTGACACTCCATAGTGAAGTGCGAGTGTGGAGAGCCACCTTTTCATTGCTTTTACCTGTATCGAACGGGTGGCATATAAAACAACGCTCTCCTAAACACAACAATCTTCTTCAACCACTTTTGTTATTATAATTTTTGTATAATTTCTCATTTGCTTATCTGTCTCGTTTGCGTCAGTCCCTCTTGTTTGTGTTACCTCTGCGCTGGAGTAGTGACAATTATTTAGCATCTATGTCACACCTGTGCTTCTACTGTTTGTTCTGTGCCTATAATTCACTCTGAATAAAAATATCTGTTGACTTCTGCGGCGCACACAGCTGCAGCAGGGTACTCTGAGATCAATGGCTAAAGGTAAATACATAAAACAGGGAGATATATTACTGCACAAGTGTATGCCAGAGTGGTAAACCAGATTTCATTTCACATTTAAAGAGAGAGGAGTTACACACAATGGATAACTCTGCAGCAGATCAAAACTCAAGGACTTTACTAACTGTTAAATGATAAATGGACAGCAGAGCATTTTTTCTTCTGGCCACTCAAATTGCCTCACATATGTGCGCGCACACGCATGCATGCACGCACACACACCCCAAAGGCAGCCATACAAAGTGGCAACTTTCTCATGGAGAGTAGAGGGTTTCCAGCGGCTTGCTCAAGGACACTGTGGCGCAATCACCTTTCTGAGCCACTGCTGCCCCCAATACAAATAGAAAATAAATACAGAACCTGAGGTACAGGGAGCAGATATATCTGTCCCCTCCATCCCTAAGACAACCTGTATGGCCAACACTAAAAGTAGCCAACAGTCTTCTCCCTCCTGAGACCCAAGCTGTGCACCGAACCTAAGTAACTCTCCATGTCCCGCTGTGGTCTGAAAGACTCCTCATTAACTAGTTCACAGGGTTTTCAACAGGTGGTCCGGGGACCACCAGTGGTCCCTGAGAGGATTCCAGGTGGTCCCCAGCTAAATGATGGACAGTTGTTAACCAAATGGACCCCTTATAGATCTGCACCTCTTGAGAGCGTTAGAATGCAATCATATACGGGTCCATGTGGTTTCTCTCAAGAGTTAAATTATATTTAAACTTCTGAATTACTTAATTTTCAAGAATCTACACAATTAGAAAAAGTAGAAGAATTCTTAACTTGAAAATTTGTGCTTTTGGGTCCAAGAGACAAAGGTGGTCTGTGGCTAAAATGCTGAATAAATGGTGGGCCCTGGTATGAAAAAGGTTGAAAACCACTGAACTAGTTAATTGTCTCCACCAGTCCGAAAGCCTAGTCGATGCACACAGTCCTTGGATGACAATGACCAAGCTTTGCCCCCAAACGTTCCACAATGGTCTGTTATAGCCACCATGATGCCGATTTTAGCGAAACACATTTCTATATATTAATCGCGAAGTTTGTCTTCCAAAGTTTCCAGTATTTGTCAATTTCCAACAAAAAGCCTCAAATCCTTAACACAGTGTGCTATTATTTCTGTGACATTATGCACACACATTCCCATTAGGCCGTGGACGAAATGCTGCATCTCCCTGTTATAACACCACCATGAGGCCGTTTTTTGGTAAACGCACATTTCTGTACATTTCTGTACCCATATCAATGAAAACAACATGCATCTGTCCTCTGTCCCATATTCCTCCCCTGTTAGCTAAGATAGCCAGGGACAGGGGTGTCCTAGACATGAGAAGGTTTTAGAACCACAGGTGTTGAATAACCCTGCATTTCAAAATCAGGATGAACACAAGAAACTGTAAAATAGGAAAGACAAGGAACATCCATACTAATTTAGGTTTCTGACCTATTGATCGAGAACTGTTTAAGAACTGAATATCAACTCAGGCCTCTGACCTGGCGTGACAATGGTACAACATTACAGCCCACCTCCAGCTGTCAGTGGGTGAAAACTGTAGCTTACTTTACCAGATACCAAAACTAAAAGCTCACAAGGCATCACATGTTCGACGCCTTGTGAGTTTGCAGATCGTCTATTTCTGACATGCAACACTGTTGTGTGACAAAGAATGAATCAGGCTTGAGTCACCAGCATCAGTGACTAATTAGGAAATAATCCTGTCTCATACGAGTGTGAACACAGGCTGTGCGGCTTCTATTTTCCAATCTGTTTAAAAACTGCCTCCGCCTATCTGCACTTTAATGAGCTCTCAGGCTTGTATTGGCTTCCAAACGCATTAAATTATTTCTACCTGTGACACTTCAACCGAAGTTTCAAGGAGATCTATATGGAATGGTGGTGGTATTTGGTGTAGCTCCGCTAATGAACAGGATTTTTTGTGGGCGAGGAAATGCTCACTTCAGTCAAAGTGCAAGCGCTGTATCATGCAAGTATTGTAATACTGGTGTATTCTGCTCTAACCCAAATGTGAATAATAATTAAAATATAAATAGCATAATATACGCACACTGTATGCATGTGATCCCTGGAATATACACACCATGGCATGCATGCATACACGCAAGTGTGTGTCTGTGTGTTTGGTGTGTGTCCCCTGCACATTTGTAGGTGCACATGCACGTTCTGCCACACACTCTCACACACACAATGTGATTATGTGACAAGAGCTCAAAACACGCCATGCAATCCACTCTGCCAACTGAAGAGGATTGAATTCAAGTGGTGGACTGACGTACTTCGCCTGAGAAGTGAGTTTCCACTGGGAGACTCCACCACCATGAGATGTCAATCACATTACACAAACTTTGCTCCCGAATAGAGCCATCTCTGGGGACGTACATCAACAGGCTCTCGAGCACAGAGTGAGCACAGTGTAGCAGTAAGAGTTAATTCATACCTCATCACAAAATAATTCATTTTCAAATGGGATTTCAGCTGGAAATCAATGAAGTCTTTGTTGAGCATCATGATCACAATGCTGAGCATCTAGGCCATGTGATGACGTATGAAATATAGGCTTTTTTCCCGAAGCAATTTAGTCATCCTAAAGTTGCCCTTCTGTCTACTGTGGTCGCTGCCAACCTCCACTGTTCCACGGGGGAGGGTGTGGAGCAGACAGCCATATGTCTCCACCGACACACATAGACTCGCCAGACGTTTCTTTCACCTGACAGTGAGAAGGTTCACGATATCTCCCCAGGTTCCACTCCCTGCTGAACAGACGCCCAGACCCACCAGTAGGAGGCAGTAATGCTCAATTAATTAGTGATCATTTGTTTGTTGAGTCGTTTAGATGGCACTTCATTGTTTAGCACCTACATGCTGTATCTTTCTAATTTCTGCCCAACTATATACCGTCTTTGTTTTGTTCTGGCTATTTACTTATGTTGTTTTAATTTGATCTTGCCTTCATTTAATTTATTCTCATTTTTGATTGCATTGTTTTTAAAGGTAATAGAGGCAAACAGAAGAGGTAAACAGAATCTAACTCCACCTCACCTCCACTCTAGATCAGGATCATTACCAATCTTCTGGAGACTGCTGTAATGTCATTGGCTAAAACGCTGCCTAACCCCACACAATGCCCCTCCCCCTCACAAATTAGCACTGCTTTTCCTGCCTCCTGGGCCTGACGAATGTTTTGTTTACATGATTTGTTGACAACAAAGCAGTGGGTTGGGGTAGTACTGTATATCATTCAACAGATAGAATTTTACCATGGACAAAGCCAACAGAGAGGGGCAATACAGTAGGCTCACATACTGTAGGACCTACAGTGTCATTATTACCTACAGTGTAGGAACTACACTGTCTTTGTCAAACATATTATATTAGATTTAGAACACTTTCCTGGGTGTCTTTATGTGTGTTATGTGTGGTTTTAGATATTTTAGAGTTTAGCAGTGAGCCCAGTGTCTCTGATGTCAGAGACACTACTTCCTGGACTACTTCAACAACTCTCTAATAAGGACAAGAAGCCAACACACCTATGGGGGAGTCCACATTGGTTCATGGGAGGAAACAGACATGCTCAGTAGATTCCAGGAAGTTTGACGCTTGCAAACCATGCATGCCATTGGTCTCTTGGATGGTTTGACTTCCTGGTCTGTACTGCGCATGTCTGTTTCCTCCCATGAACCAATGTGGACTCCCCCATAAGTGTCTTGGCTTCTTGTCCTTATTAGATAGTCATTGGACTACTTGTTGTCTCAGTAAGGCAGCCCTCCAGTGCACCATGGAATTGTGGGAAATGTAGTCCAGGAAGTAGTGTCCGATAACATCAGAGACACTGGACTCACTGATAAAATCGAAAATATCTAAAACCACATATTACACAGATCCCCAGAAAAGTGTTCTAAATCTTCTAAATGTTATGATTTTTTTTTTTTTCTAAAAACAGTGAAATGTCCCTTTAAAAGATACCTTTTTGAAATTTGACATTGAAGTTTGCATATACAACTCTTCCTTGTGTGTGTGCAGGCTTATAAACAACAGCTCTTATTTTTGGAGTTTTACTTCGGGTAAGCGGTTTATGTACTGCACATATGCAAATCCCTGCTGTGTGCTGTGTGGAAATCATTTAATACATTAATAAATTCAAAATTTGAAACGATATATTAACATAAAAACACTAATAATACTAGGGATGAGGTACATGTATCCCTGAACAAGGCCAGTTTATGACAGTACTTTATTATAGCCTACATTTATCCTCTCATAGTTACTTCCAATGGGTTACAAGGGTTAAACATTATAAAGCACCAACCACAAAACGAATCCCTGCTTGTGCCATATACTGCAACTATATACTTATTGAGTACAGGAGCCAGCTACTTAGTGAGAGCATTAAGAAGAGACAGGTAAATAAATATACCTTGAGTTTGACTCCATAGCCTCGGGATAATGTTGCAAAAGATAAATCTCAGAGATGTAATAGGCATCGATCGAATGACATCTCTGACACTGAGGTAGAGCAATATCAAGGATCTCCACTCTCAAGCAGTAACAACACTGGGAACAAAGGGATGGCATCAAGTATCACACTCTTGTAACAATCACGCTTATAATTATTCTGTTTGGGTTTACTACTGTAGTATAGTATTCTGTCAACGGAGTAAACAACACCAACAAGAACATCACTTCTGAATCCATGAAAATGTCCAAAAAGCTAAAAGTGTTAACACTTCAGGGACAGGTGAGAGAAAACAAACAAGATATGTCATCTTTCATTGAACACAAGATATGGAGCATATCTGTGGGAGGGATGGTTTAAAAAAAATGGATATGAAAATTGGATACAGCTCCGAAAGCCATATTTACTGTATAAAGCATTATTGAAATCTATAATGCAGCTCAGCACTTTCTAGGATAACAGGAACATTATCCATGTGCACATTGGTTTTGACCTTAATACTTTTGACTGCCGGCAATTTTGCAATTTAGTCATCGAAGCATTCTTCAGTTGTCTTGGCAACAATTACAATAGCCTCTTTGGATAAAAGCATCTGGCTAAAATCCAAAATGTACAGTAGACAGCAGCTAAGAAGGTCCATTTACAGTACCAGTGTGCCAGAATGTGTGAATGTGACTGAATGAACGAGTTACCGTTGGCCATTTTCAGAATGGCCAAGATAGAAATTTGTTCCATGTGGACAGAGAATACCTTTAGAATTCTGTGTTACACAAATGGAGAAACAGGCAGTAACATGCGCGCGCGCACACGCACACGCACACGCACACACACACACACACACACACACACACACACACACACACACACACACACACACACACACACACACACACACACACACACACACACACCCCAAAAAACATCTGGGTGGACAATTGCTGGCAATTTAGCAATTTAGTCATTGAAGCATTCCTCAATTGTCTTGTCTACAATAGCCCCTTTGGATAAAAACACCTGACTAAAATACAAATAAGGTACATTTACAGTACCAGGGTGTCAGACAGTTGATTTAAAAAGAAAAAACAAAATGAATGTGAAAGTCATTGAATGAATGTGTTGCCATTTTCAGAATAGGCAAGATATAAATTAGTTACTATAGTTTTTACTATTGTTGGAGAAGGATTCTGTATAGAGTTCTGTGGTACACAAACAGAGAACCAGTCAGTAATACAGAAACACATCGCCTATCGTCTATCGCATAACAGAATATTAAGAGGCAAGCACAGATAAATGTGCAAAACCCAATGCGCGCACATAAACAGAAAATGCAAGCGTGCACGCGTACACACACACACACGCGTACACACACGCACACACACACACACGCGTACACACACACACACACACACACACACACACACACACACACAAATGAAATCAATTAGATAGGTGGTGAGGCATAGGAATATGCCAAGAACCTTGAACACAAAGAACCCTGGAAAATGCTGTATATAGCACAACCTCTTTATCACATTAAAACACATTTTATGGCCATTGACCATATAACTCAGTGTCTTATTTCCCATGCCGTGGTCGCCCAGTGGAAACCTGTATCTCCACAACATGGAGATATTATTTAGACTGTCTATGTTTTATCGTAAATAAAAGCCCCATTTCAGTGTATTGAAAAAACACATAAATACTAGCATAAAGGTAGCATAATTAGCCGATATACAACCTCATAACAGTTGCCATAGTTGCGATAAATTGTAGATCTGTAATTTTCACTGTTGTTTTAACAGTTTCATGAACATTTAACAAATAAAAATATTTAAGTGCCCATGACTAAGTAATAACTACACTGGACAACTTTTTTTTTTCCATTTTATGAAAAATGAATAAAAGAACTCATTTTGGACAAAGATGATATGACATTGGTTGTGTTGGGCCTAGAGATGATGTGTCAGAATCTTTTTAATTCTAGCAGGGCCTCCATGCGACTAGAATAGCAGCCTGCTCTCAGAAGAAGCCATGCATGGTCCCGGGGCGAGAGCTTATTTTTTTTCTCATTTAGATCCCTTCCTAAAATAGTTTAATAACGCTCTCCCTAGCTAATCCCGCTGGCAGCCTCTGGGATATACAGTAGTGGTAATCTGGATAGACACCACCTGAAAGGAAGGTCACAGCATAGTCAATGAAGAAGTCCTCAGAAGTTACACCATAACAAGAAACCCATGATCCTTTTTTTCTCTTCTTTACATGTAGGTATAGTTGCATAATGGTAATTGGTAAATGGCCTAAAACAGGGGTTTTCAACATTTTTCAAACCAGGGCCCACTATTTACTCAGCATTTGAGCCATGGACCGCCATTTGATGACATTTTAGCCCCACACAGAGCCCAAAACTAAATATTCTTTTGCTTTAGTCCACAATTCCAGGCTGAACATACAGATCAAAATGACCATTAATCTTCTACATTCTCTAGTCGTGTAGACTTTGGGCTAATTCACATGATGAATATTTTAACTCTTGAGAGGTTAAACATGAAACCATGTTTATATATTTTACACTCTCCAAGAGTTAAATCCGGGTAACCAACTTTCCATCATTTAGCTGGGGACCACCTGGAACCCTCACAAGGACCACTGGTTGAAAACCACTGGCCTAAAATAATAAATGTTGCTTTTATACAAAGCACTTACAATATGCATTGCATTCACACACCAACCTTCTCACCAAGAGCAGTGAGTTTTAGTGTTGTATCCACAGACACGACGCGTCATGAACCCAGCGGGGGGTCCGGGTTCGAACCGGGAGCCCAGGACCCGACTCTCAAGCAGCCACTCTACCTCCTGGGGCACTGCCAGATCTCACAAATTTTCATGGCGGGAACAAAACCCTGCAGTACCAATTCAAAGTGTGGTTTAGGATTTTCTGAGACCTGCAGTTCAGCGAACAATTGCATTTAACTTACACAAAAAAAAAAAAATCCTTCCAACACAGCATATTTTGCACTGCCGATTACAGTTCATAGTTCAACCGAGAACACACTTCAAACTTCAAAAAGCAAGCAAGATGGCACGCTTGTTAGGATTTCATTCAGGTCTTAACAACATTTGATTTTCACCGACAAAAAGAAACGAAGGCGACACATAAGCAGGAACAGCTGCACGTCAATGTTATCTTTGTCGCACGCAGACAAGCTACAGGCACAACTCGCAAGGCTGCACTCGCTGGTAAAGCGATTTAAACAAGTCAATGAAGTATTCACTATCAACACTTAATCCCTATTTTATACTTCATCATGCAATGGTGCGGAAATAGCCATGCTTGGAGCTGAGTCCATCACCATGACGTGTCATGAGCTTGTACCCGTTGATCTGGTATGTTTTGCCATTGCCAACAATTATAAAATAGCAGATCTACAAGCTCATGACACATCGTACATACTGCATACTGCATTTCAAAAAATCCAGAAATCACCTGACGCCCAATTAAAAATGTCTCTGTACTCCCCTGCTTTGTTCATCATGAGTTGAAGCTCTTGATGGCTGGTTTTGATTATTATGAGTAATTATTTGGTAACCCCAGGCCCTGGTCTGGCGGTACAGGCTTTCGGCCTACACACAAGGCCCCGGACCCGATTTGATGCCATGCAGCCAATGAGCACGGCCCCAGACCTGATTGGGCTGCCATGCAGCCAATGAGAAGACTTACACGGACCATAACTGGCGACACCATAGCATTTGAGAATACCAGCCAATAATAGTAGTAATAATTTAACCAAAGGTATTACTTTTTATTTTGCATTACGGCACTATAGCATTTGGTGGAGAACCAGTATTACGGTCAGATAAGATTTGCAAGGCTGATTAAAAGGATTCATGATAGAAAGGCAGGCATCCATGTTGTTCTGTCGCAGGTACAGCCTACAGTCCCAGAGTGTGTCACACAGACAAACAAGTCATACCCTGCAGAGCCTTTTTCCTTCCACACATAGCTTCTGTGATGACAGCAATGGTTCTATTTGTCGCCACAAATGTGAAATAGTTCAGAATCATGGACACGCACGCGCACACACAGCCAGCCAGCTAGCCCAACAGCCAGATGCATGGAGACACGCACACACGCACACGCACACGCACACGCACAAACACATACACACACACGCCCACACACACACACACCACACCCCTCTCTATATTTGTTAAACAGACGCTGGTAATGAAGAGTTTCAAAGTAATAATAGTGTAATCATGGAGGTTAACTAGATCATTGCAATTTCCATATTTTTTCCACAACGTTGTTGCAGAAAATGTGGCAATGAACGGCATTATTTGGAGGGCATTGGCGGACCAAATTATTTATACAGATGTCTGCAGCACTACCCGCCACATACGGTATGACTTCATTTGCAAAAAAGCACTATAGGAGCAAAAAAGGCTTTCAGATTCCTTTAGATGCTTTTTGAAGTCTATTGTGTCTGAAGTGCAAGCGCTACATTCCATTAATAGTCTATCACATTTCATAAACACTTAAACAATGAGGCACATATTCCTTTCTACTAACGGCTGCTTGGAATAGGTACTACGATAGTACACATTCGCAACAGTACAGAAATAAGCAATAGAAATCAAAGCAAAGAATGACTATTGCAGCCATTCTGAATGCGGTGGGTCCTCAAATGACATGGCAGTAGAGACATGAAGGAGAATTTGTTTGTCTCTCTTGACCGTCTGGCCTACAGGGTGCTTGTGGTTTATTCAGGGAGCTTCAGTTCCTGAGGGATTCTCACAGTCCTCTACAATATTGCAGAATTTCATAGAGAACGATAACTCAGAACTGCCAGAACTGTCACAATTTGATGAGGTCAGATCACCATACGGTATGTAATGTTGCAACTTGCTAGCCAGCTATATCTATAGTCCAGTCTTCTCCAAGTATGGTTATCATGATCTTTCATACTGTATATGTACAGTAGATGGCCATATGGAGGTGACCATATAGAGTATGGAGACGTGATATCAATTCAATTCAAGGGCTTTATTGATATCACATGATATATAAGACTACGTTTGGGACAGGGGATAATTATCATAATAACAATATATCAACAGCATTGCTGAGGTAAAACAGAAACACAGTGTTTATACGAGTGTCTGGCTCTGTGTAAGGGATATCTGAATACTGAGCAACTGCTCACAGGAATGGAATGGCCTCCTCCAATGTTTTCACATTTTATGAAATGAACATTAGTACCCGAGGGCGAACATTTAGTCCAAAATAGCTGCACTTGTTGAGAGCTTATAGAACGGCTATTTTTGGCTAAGATGTTTGGGGAGGAAGAAAGTGCTCCCCAGCTAATGTAGTTACGGAATATTCTTCTGTTGCTTCTCGGATTGGACTGGCTTATAACCTTGGAACAGTTTACATCTAGGGTTTTAGATATTGCTTGCTGATTTGTGTTGCACAGTGAGGGTATCATATGATAATTTGTCATTCTCACTGTTTTTGTTTTCTGCAGTTATTATTGTGTGCAAACTTTGTCATTCTGGCACCAGTGAAAATGAGTGCTCAGCCCTCTATAACCTCTTGTCCATTATCAAGTGGCATGGCCATGCTTGGCCAGGCAGGTGCTTTCAGGGGCTGTGAGGAGCTGAGCACAGCAGAGTAGTCCATCGTCATATCATATCATTTAAGTACTTTAAGTACTCAGATTCAGATATCTTTACTTGCCATACTACACACATACTGTAGGAATTTGTCTTGACATTAAACTGAGAGCATTCAGTATGTTGGCCACAGCAGCCATATGGTGCTATCTAGACACAAACAGACACCACAGTAGCCATGGAGCAGCGCTATGTTGAAGTAATACCGATCATTGAAAGATCTCTTATCCAAGAGTGACCTCATCAAGAGAGAGGCTCTATTAAAATAATAAACTATACAACAATAACATATTTCTATTGCAATCTGCCAGGTACATTGGGATATGTTCATTGTGGTGGCACAGTGGTGTTGCCATAGTAACTCAGTGTCGCCGACAGCTGTTATCTATACCATGCATGGGCAATTGGCGGCTATACCATGCATGGGCAAGTAGTGACCTTCACTTATATGGCTTGGCCCTCAGGTTAATTCCTTGGTAGCCATTTGGCCAGCCTGTAGCACCCCCTTGAGGCCCAGAGTGCCATTTATATATGCATTAAGTAATTGATTGATTATCTCAAAAACAAAAAATTCCCCCCCGCCCTCACCCCTGCCGATCGCATAAAAAAAAGTTTTTGTAAACAAATACTCGTGTTAACGTCCATGGCAATTAAACAGTTAATATCGGAATACTGTCCCTTCTCCATGGTCAAAGTTGCCCACCACTGATCTATACTAGCCGTCTAAATGCAAACATGTGACAAATGATGAATTTTCTGCTAAAGTGTGCCAAATGTGGTTAATATTTATTACATATTGTGTCAAGTTCCTTCAGACAATGCAGCAGCAAACAAAATGATAGAATAAAGGGTGCAAGAAATAGAGAGTAAACAAGAATTAATCCCAGAGGGATAATCGTCAGGTGAACATAATGCTATCTCCAGTGTTGTTTTATCCACCCATATGATTATTGTTTTATTAGTAGGTCACCAACACCAATGCGTTGTTATTAATCCAGCTTACAGTATATACAATCTACAAGGCATTGTGCACATTTTATGCCTGGCGTTGTGAGGTGCGTGTGCGTGTGTGTGTGTGTGTGTGTGTGTGTGTGTGTGTGTGTGTGTGTGTGTGTGTGTGTGTGTGTTTGTGTTTTCTCGAGGGTGAAAAGAAGCACTGTCTCTGTTGTGTTCTGGGGTCTGCTGGTCCCTCTGGCATACAATTCTGGTACAATGGGGAGCAGCAGAGTTTGGCACATGGGGTCCGCAGTATTATGTGTGGTGGTCTGCCGGTCGGCAGTAGCATAATAGCTGTTCGACAAGCTCACACAGGGCTTGACACTAACACTTGCCCGCTTGCCCGGGGCAAGTGAAAAAAATGGTGGGGCAAGTGAAGACTGCTACCTGGTTGCCCGATCGGGCAAGTGTGCAACTTAGTGCACTATAACACTACACAAGATAAATAATTGTCTTGAAGGCAGTCATTGCACTCTTTCTAGCTATCTCTACCTATCTCTCTCCCAGGTTCATTTGGTTCCAAACTATCATTTTGCTGGTCAGGGACCACTGGGTCTGTGACCACTATGGGCTAATTAAGATGATGAATTTTAACTCTTGAGAGTGTGAAAATGAAACCAAATGGACCCGCAAGGGTCCATTTGGTTTCATTTTTACGTTCTCAAGAGTTACATCTGGTTAACCAACTTAGCTGGGGACCACCTGGAACCCTCTCAGGGACCACTGGTGGTCCCCGGACCGCCTGTTGAAAACCCCTGGTTTAAAGCACCCAAGTAGGAAGTAAACTTAAATGCAAAATTTACAATATATTTTTGGGGGGCAAGTGACCATGACCTGAGGGCAAGTAGAACCTGACTTGCACTTGCCCGATGGGCAAGTGCCTCGGAGACCTTAGTGTCAACCCCTGTCACAACATGTCCCGGAACCACTGATGCATGTGGTTTTGTTTCCGAGGCTGTACTGTGCTGTTACACACTTCGGAAGTCTGTGCCTACGGAGATTCGCTAGATATCAATCAGCAATCAGACCGCCCACTTTGGGCGATTGGATATTGGGAACAGTGCGAGGAGATAATGGGAGCCTAATCAGACAGCCTTTTGGGCAACCTCTTGTGCTGTTTACATTTAAAACGTGCACTTGACAATTAAAAAAATCAATATGCCAATATATCGCAATTCTTAATGCCATGATATCAATATCGAATGGCCAGGTTAAAAACCGATGTTTTTCATATTTATGTAGGGTCTGTTCATTAATGCGTTCATGTCAGAAAGACTGACAATTTATATTGTTTACATTTGCTTTAAAATGTTGTAGTTGATTGAACTTGTCCATATTGTTCAGAAGTCTGTCCATTTTCAACATTTTACTGTACTGTATTTTACTTGATCAATTTGTGTTTGTGTTGTGTTAATGATTTTTCTTTTAGGACCTTTTTTCTGAGAGCGTACAAATGGAACCAAATGGACCCGTCAGGGTCCATTTGGTTCCATTTGTACGCTCTCAGAAAAGATCTTGAAAATGGGTGGAATCTCCCTTGTTCTAGTATAATAAAAGCACAGTCATTTATGGGGAAGAAATGTGATATATCGATATATCAAATCGAATCACAGCATAACTAAGAATCACAATATAAATCAATTCAGAACCCTAAATATCAATATTGTATCGTGAGGTAAGTGAATTGTCCCACCCCTATTGACAATCAGTAAAATAAATTCCGTTTTTGACGAGCGATGTAAGCCACTTTGTACGAGTTAGGATTTAAAGTAACCCTGCCTTCACAGCCCCATTCTAAACGCACCAGGGGCCAAGCAGGGGCTGAGAAGGATTGAAATACTTCACAGTTGAAATGTGTGCCCAGATTATTTTGACTTTCACAACACAGCATGGCACTGCCCCGTGGTGGGGAAAACTGTCCAAAAACTGTAGCTCTGACCCCCATGGTACTATAAAGTAGGTTGTTTGTGATAGAAAAACTTGTTCTCACTTGTTGAAAGTTACTCTGGAGAAGTGTATCAGCACAAAAAGCAAAAAACTGTAACGTACAGTACCACCTGGTACTGAGGACTCACCACTGAGCACTGGCCTACATGTACAGTATATAGAGGTCTATGTTTATCCTGTTTGTTTTTATTTTGATGACTCACCTTTCTACAATGAGAAAGCTTGAATGGAGAAAAAAATCCTCCGAGGAAGGTTTCTAGAGCACCATACTATGTTTGTATACCGTTTGAACGTTTACAGTATGTGTTGTGGTGTTTTACAATACATGTATGTACTGTAATGTGTTATGTTCAGCATGTACTGTGATACTACAGCATAATAATCATGATAATGAAAAGGATCATGATGATAATATCAGGGCTGGTGCGATTTGTCCAGAAAAGCTGAAGGCTCTGTGTGTTGAGCTGCTGTCTGGGTTGATAACGTCTTTTCGACATTGCATGGAAGGCTGAGGCAATGCCGAAAGATTGGCAAAATGGAGCGGTGGTCCCACTTTTCAAATCGGGGGATCAGGGGGTGTGTGTGCCAATTACAGCGGTATCACATTACTAAGGCTCCCCGGGAAAGTTCACACCACGGTATTGGAAAGGAAGGTACGACCAGATAGTCAAAACTCAAATTCAAGTGGAGCAATGTGGATTCCGTCCTGCCATGGAACAATGGATCAGATCTATACTCTTGCAGGGATCCTGACGGCCTGTGCATGTGCATATCCTGTTTACAATGTATTTTGTTGATTTGGAGAAAGCATATGACGGTGAGTCGGCATACGAGTCGGGCTCAGGAGGAAAACCGAAGGATTGTGCAGTCCAAGTAGAGAATGAGACAGTATCTTGAGGTCCTGTTCTCGAGTTAGGGTGGACGAAAACGGGTGGCTGGCATCTCCCTTGGAAATAGGGTGAGAAGTTACACAAGAGATACTCAGTAGAGTTACTTCTTTGCCTGGAAAGGAGCTAGCTTAGGTGCTTCTGGCATCTGGTTAGGAGGCCTCTCAACGCCTCCCTAGGGAGGTGCTCGATGCAGGGCCCACTGGGAGAAGACCCTGGGACAGGCCAAGGATGAGATGGAGGAAACACATCGACTCACTAGCCTTGGAACGATCTCTTCAGGGGGAAGTTACTAATGTTGCTCTGGAGAGGGACGTCTGGAGCTCTCTGGTGGAGCTGTTGCCCCAGCGACCTAACTACGGATAAGTGGTTGAAGACAGATGGATGGATCATAATAATCTTCATTTTAGAAAGGCTATTCAACACAGTCACAATATTAAATGTAAACCCTCTGTGGGAAAAATATATATATTTCATTAGGATATACTAGACCCTTTGGTTTGTGTTTTTCATTTTTCGTTTTTCACAGAATCAAACATTTTATGGTCATGAGCAGACACAAGGTCACAATAGATCATTTAAATAGGGCCCCAAGGGTGCAAACCTGCAATTGAAAAGGCATGTCATAAAGCAGGGGTAGGGAACCTATGGCTCGGGAGCCAGATGTGGCTCCTTTGATGGCTGCACCTGACCCGCAGACAAATCTTTAATTATATAGAAATTTCAGTGAATTATATAGAAAATTATTTATATAGACAACAAGTAGCAAACATACACTTGTTGTGTATCCAATCTACTGTATTTATCTATCAATCGCATAGGCAGCGCAGATGAGGCAGACTCAGACACTGTTTGACATATTTTGCTCTGCTGTCAAAAAATGTGTACATGTTCAAGAGGTTCTGTACAACAAACTAATCAGGTTAAAGAAACCCTTTTGAGAAGATGGCTAAAAGGCAAAAAAGGACGAGGAATATTGTACTTTGCAGTAGGAATGGATAGAGGAATTTGCTTGTGTGGAGACAGCAGGTTCTGCAGTGCGTCTAACATGCAATGATATGTAACAGCACAAGAATGTTATTAAAAATACCTCAGAATTATTGTACTTTAAAAGTGTTGAAATGACATAAAACGGACATACTGTGTGTTGTCACAGTATGTATATGGGTGTGGGGGGTAAATAAATACATTGATTTAAAGAATATATACTCATCATTGATTAGCAACAGCATAACAATGTTATTAAAGAGAACTCAGACTTATTGTAAATTTAAAGGTGTTGAAATTACATAAAATGCACAAATTCACTTGTATTTTAGGTTTTAAAAAATTTATGGCTCTCACAGAATTTAATTTAAAAATATGTGGTGTTCATGGCTCTCTCGGCCAAAAAGGTTCCCGACCCCTGTCATAAAGGAACTAGCGGCTGCTGGAAATAAAATAAAATAAAAGCTTTGATACAGGATCATTGATAAGAAAATGACAGCCTGGATGATGTTGCAGCAACTCAACTTTGCACTGAAAGCGGCGAGATAACGCTGTTGAAATGTCATCCCCTCCCCTATGTGTTACTCTATACGTTCTCAGAGTGAGCCTTCCTTTCACAGCTGATGTTTGTCAAGCGGAAAATGCTGCAGTCATACAGCAGAAAATAGAGGGAGTGAGAGAGATACATTTTTTAAGATTATTTTCCGGTTGTTGATACCATAGCAGGGAGACAGACAGAGTACAGAGAGATTGGAGGTTTGGACGAAAAGTGGTAGACATGGGAAAACAGGGCCATGAGCTAGATTCCAACCCCCGACGACGCTAGCAGAGCTCTGCCTGTATGTGGTATGCACACTAAGTGGGTGAGCCTCTGAGGCTGCACGGCTCAGCTGCTCTGCAATGTGCCACTGCAAAATTTAGTGTCGCTAATGGCTGAGTCACATGTAATTAATTACTCCCCAACACTAATCTACAGTATGTAATCAAACATTCAGATTGATCTTTTTTTTGCTGGATGTCTCTCGAGGGTTTAGACTCGAGAGCTACTCAGAACTCCATCAACAAAATGTATTTAAAGTGCCAAATGCCCTAAATTTCCAGAGAATGTAACTTTTGCTATTTTTTTTTAATCGCTTTATTGTTTAAGAGAATTACTGTGGATTGTGGATATAAATTCCTGAGAATGTGACTTTTGCTTATTTTGTTGTTGTGTTTTATCCCTTTATTGTTTAAGAGAATTACCATGGATTGTGGATATTAGCATAATGTCCCTACCCTGCATATAATACAGTATCCCATTGTTTATTATATGTGTATTAACAAAATGTTTAATTACTTCTGAAGTTTAATGTTAACATTTTCTTTTTAATAGTGTGATGTTACCCTGGTTGCACAATGACCAAGTCTCTTAATCAAAAGAGTATTGTGTGGGGTCTGTTGACTGAACACTAATAATAAAACACAAGGCAGGTATTTACCAGAATAGGTGGCCTATCTAGGCATGAGGCATTATAGTTAAAAATGGACAATCTACAAGCTGTCAGCTTGCAGATCTGTTATTTTGGTGAGTGACACAAGTAACCAGTGTACAACCAAGTATGAATGAGGCCTTATTTGTGAGATTCCCACACAGCTTAGACATAAGCTTGTGGGACAAAATAATGCTCTATGACAAACGCTTAAACGTTTTTACATTTGTGGCACTCCCTGTGGACAGACGAGAAAGTGCTATTAAAGGTTCTTTATGGAGGGGAAAAAGCACAGCCTTTTCCTCCTGGCCCGTGAAGACAATCACATGGTTGATTGCCACCATCCCTCATAGTATATTTTAATCAGGATCTAACATAGCTGACGCATCGCACAACAGAGCATGATCACACATGTGACAACACAGCATAATGGTTCTATCTCACATGATAAAGTTTGTCTTCCTAGAATTTACCGTTGGAATCTAATTAATAATACTGCCCATTATCCAAATCTTTGACTAGTAATCAAAAGTGACAAAACACTGATCAAAATGGAGCTTTGGAGTTTGGAAGCACTCTTTGGAAATCACCAACCATTTGGTACCCTGCAGCTCTCTTGGCATGCAGGGTACCTATGCATGTGTCCAGGTTACCCTTTTGGCAGATGCAGCTCCCAAACTATATATTCCATACTGTCAAAGACTCACTGTGCCAGCTATGTTGGGTCTTCTGCAGCTTTCGCATTGACACAAATACAAAGATAATACTAAGATAAGTAGTAGTGGAATGCCCATTTCTAAACGGATTACAGTCCCCTCACAGAGATTGAGATTGAGTATCTCTATGAGCCAAGCAATCAATTTAATCAGCTGATCAACAAACAATTTACCAAACCAACAGATCAACCAAACTTAAGCAGCAACTCCGCGGGAGAATTAAAAAAAAAAAAAAAAAAAGATAAAATCAAACCACACAACAATTCTGCTGCTGGCAGTCAACATATAAAACGCTGCAGTGTACTCACGGTCATTGCAGAATGGACCTCCATAGGTGGTCATGGTGCAGTCACAGGAGAAGCCCTCCCACAGCTGGAGACACACTCCCTGGTGGTGGCAGGAGTCCTCTGTGCAGGTGGTGCTGGGCCCTGGAGGAGGAGGAGGAGTGGGGTGGTGCAGGAAACAGAAGCAGGTGAAGAGTGGCAAGGAAGAGGAGGAGGCGGGCAGCATTCAGGGGCGGATCTAGGCATGGACATGGGGGGCAATGCCCAATGCCCCCCCCTAAAGGCCCAGTCTGCCCCACCAAACACGATCATGCAAAACAACCCAAGATATTCCAAATTAAAGTGCCTATATTTAAAATGATTTGAAACACTACTGCTGCTACTAACTAACTACAGTTGTGGCACCACTAAACCAACAGCATTTCATCATTGAAGACAGAAAACTCTCTGAGTCAGACCTTTAGCTTTATGCATGAGGTGTGTTCTATTGTAACTTCAACAACAACTGATGTTATTATTGATGTTTACTTGGCTAATAAAAGTCCTGTAACCAAAAATGGTATGGGTGTGGATTCATTGCACGGGCGATGAAGCCACCCCTATACCATTTTTTCATGCCCCCCCCAACTGGAAAATGTTACATCTGCCCACAGCATTCAAAGTGGATCCAGCCCTGAGCTACATACCTGCACAGTGTAGGTATTTATACAGTAGGAGCAGCGCGGACGTAACACTTAACAACAACACACACAAAAATAGAGCTGGTGAAAAAAGCGAATTGAAAAATGGCCAGGCAATGGGTGGGTGCACTAAACAATAGACGCGAGAAACAAGGCCCGCAGAATGAAACTTTGCGCAATCAATCACTATGAAATATTTAATTTCACTTAGAACTTCTTCTGTAGTATAAGTAATATAATAAACTAACAGTAAAGTAAAATAATCACGCTCTGTAAATAGACTATTAACTGTGATTAATAAACCTGACAATGGCTAACCGACCACGATCATACATTTAGCCTTCCACAATCATACAGTCCTAACAGGAACTACATCATGAAAATTAGTCCCGATGCCACTTTTTCATTTCTGATCCGATCGTGATACCACAATTTTTGTGTTAGCCGATACCGATACCAAATACCGACACCAGAGAAGGATATATATAATAACATACACAAGAAAAAATACCTTTATATGAAGTCACCAACTGGGAATATCAGACTCCTCTCTCAAATGTGCACTTGGGAAACTCCAAAGCAAACTCCACATGACCCAACATTTTACTTAACTGATGGTATCAACCCCTTACCCCTGTGTC
Organism: Benthosema pterotum; assembly: GCA_039105355.1. NCBI lineage: Eukaryota > Metazoa > Chordata > Actinopteri > Myctophiformes > Myctophidae > Benthosema > Benthosema pterotum. The sequence continues at coordinate 39,787,440 of CM076975.1, read as the reverse complement.
TGATCACTGGTTAGGCATATTTGCCGATATGTGACCCGATAATGACAAATAAGGGCCAATACTGATACTTTTCCGATACCCATACAGTACAGTATTTGCCGATACCGATATGACAAAAAAGGGACAAAAAGAGCCAATTCCATTCTTTTGTATCGGTATCGGGACATCACTAATGAAAATGCATCCCCTCCACCTCTTCCAGATAGATTGTTGCTGAACACCCTCCCCCCCAGACCTAAACCCCGTCTCACCTCCACAGCCACGCTCCACCTGCCCCACCTTGTGCAGGGCATCGGCCAGCAGGTCTGGGAGCCTCCCGTTCATGTCAACAGATGCCAGGCAGCCCTGGTATCCCTCTCTGGACGCGATCAGTCTGGGCAGACTGTTGTACATGCCCTTACCGACTCCACCTACGTACAGCTCCCCTGTAAACACAATTAGGAGCAGTACAATCATCATTATACGGTCTCAAGATCTGAATTGTATTTTCATATTTTATAGATGTATCCATTGCAGAGCGTCCTTCTTTTAACGCCATCTTGTTGAAGTACTGCTGCACTTTTGTCTCCGGTGCCAAGAGGATTTATTTGAGAAATGAATGAAACAAGTAATGACACAAATGGCTTTTTTTTTTTGTATCCGCAGCACAAAATGTAACAAATGTGAATACAGATTTAAAACAGCTAACTCTTCAAGCTAACTTCTTTGTTTTAAAGTTACATTTGACTGCCGGGGATAAATAGGAAATAAAGGAATTACGGTAAAAAAAAATCAGGTCCCACCACTGAAGGTGTATTTTATAGGCAAAAGGCCTTTATTATATTTGGGGCTACAGTGGCTGGTGGTATGCATCCTGCGATAAGCCAGTTCAAGGAAGAAGTATAGAACGTTTAAGATGAGGAAAAATAAACTACCATACACAGTTCAGGAAGTGGCTGGATGCTACTGATCTGAATCAATGTTCTTTGATTTCGTTGATCCAACAAAATCAATAATGGAAGCAATTATTTCATTACCGCAAATCTCTGTGATGTTTTTTTCAATGAATGAATATTCAAGGGACAGAAGTAGCTAAAAGTCAATGCCATATAACCTGACTGCCTCAAAACCCTGGCAGTCAAGATACATGGCTGTTTAAGACTGAGCAGACGGAGCCCAACATATAATACCTGGTTAAGACTGAGGTTAGGTTTGTGGTATAAGACTTCAATGTTTTGTATCTTACAACATTATGTATGAGTACAATACAGAGAATGTTTGCATTCACCATCTTTGTTGAAGGAGTCTATCTAGGTCTGAGATAAATAATCTTAATTATCTTTCATAGTGGTTTAAACCCTGTGGAAATGTTGTATTAAGTTTTAAAATCCATTGTTTTTCTGCAAACTTCCTCTCTCCCTCTGTCCATGTTTGATTTGATTCTAATCTGCACACTTCCATTGCCCCAATTCCATGTCCGACATACGGTACATAGTTCACCAGTGGCTTCATTCAATGCCAGGGTTGGATTGCTGGATGCACGGGCCAACACCTAGTACAGTACATATGTCAGAAGCCATTGGCCGCTGATTTAAAGGGGAACTCCACCCATTTTCAACATTCTAATATGTCACTAATATACCTTAGAGATGTTGTTTGGACATGATAAAAAAGTTCCCCCAATTCTGTATTTCCTAAAAATGGAGGTCTGAAAAAATCATTAACATGGTGAAATACATCTGATGACATCATCAAGATGTATTTCACCTTGTTAATGATTTTTCTTTCAGACCCCTTTTTCCTGAGAGGGCACAAATGGAACCAAATGGACCCGCTAGGGTCCATTTGGTTCACATTTGTATCCTCACAATGGTGTTCAAGAGTGGGTTGTGAAGGCCACAGTGTACCTCATGCCATATGACCTAGACCACTCCCGTCAGGACAGAACTGTTTCATCAAAGGTAATCACACTTTGCAAGGGACTTTCTATTGATTTGCAGTGTGCTTGGACAATTGGCTCCCCAACAGCGTAAAAGATGCGTAACAGAGTCAATGTCAGTGTCAAGCATTCAGGCCTGTACTGGGCATCCACTGTCATTGGACTATTATTTTTCCCCACATCTCTATAGACCAGTGGCTATAGTTTTTGCACCACCAAACTCTTGAGGGTCAAGTACTACCCCTCTCTATGTAGCTGTTGAAAGACTGGACTCTTCCTGACAAAATCATGTCCTACATTGACCAAAGGAAAAGTTGCTCTTCTGTATTTCCTTCCACATCACACTAATGTGATGTGGAAGGAAAGGGAGGCTGTGATGGCTTTTCACAGTCATCAGATGTGTACTTAGAACTGCAATTTCCAAACCCATTAACTGAAGTATTTCCCATTTCCTATATTGAACCATTTATTAGCAGTCTCCCTGACTGAAGCTGGGCCACATGCCATAGCGGCATGACTCCATGTTAATTACTTAATTGTATCATTCAGGGATCTGCATCCATTGTTTCGCCACTCATCTATTCAAACTGTTGACCATTATTTTTTTTTACAAGTATGTACGTTGACAGACAGACAGACAGAAAGCTGTAAAATAAAATGATAATGATAGAGAACTATTGTAAAGTATACCTTTCAGGTCCAGGTTGCGGGCTCCGTTGGCATGTTGGGTGACAGTCCGGGAGTCGATCTTAAGGATGTGTACGTTGTTGTTGTCACGTGAAACCACCACGTTGTGCCACTGGTTGTCGTTAAGGGGCTTGTCAGAGTTCCCCTTCATTAGTGACGGTCCATTGCCCAAGTCGAAGACATAATGAATGTACCTGCAAAAACAAAACATTTCAATTTACGGATTTATTGTAAATTAGGACTGAGCAGTATTTTAAATTGTGCACCGTTATGCAATGCTTTTTTCTAAAAAATATCCGTTTATTAGTACACACACACATGGTAAATCTTTGTGTGAAAGTGAAATAGCAATATGTTTTGCCTGAAATAGCAATATGTTTTGACTTTGGTTTACGCCCCTTCTTTCATCTTTTTTATTGTCATTTTGAAAATCAAAATGTAGTAATGTCGGCGAGAAAACATCTTATGATGAAAAAGTACATATATACAAGAGGCAGAGCTGAGAGCAGCTTTCTAGTGTCTGTTGTCGGCAGGAGGTATGGAGCTGTGTCAGACTCAGAGCTGTGGAGGGCCCACCTGCTGACTCACTGCTTATTATGTGGTTGAAACCTTGGAGAAAGTTTGACTGTGGATGAAACACTTGGTAGGTAAGTGTTGTTCCTCTAGCTCAAAAAGCTTTCTCCCTGAAACCAAATTATTTTTTAATAGATATGACAGTTTCATTATTTACACAACAGAGCTGTGAGAGAGAGAGAAGGTGAGAGAAAGCTCAGGGAAACAATTACCATTTCACTCTCTGAAAAAACATTGTATATCTGGATTGACGATAAGTTCATCAGGGAGTTTTAACACAGCGATCACATTATTAATACATTCTTAATAAAGAAGCACAGTGTGGCTGTTATGCACTTAGAAAAGACATTTCTGGATTCCACCCCCCATAACAATATTAAAATATTTGGATCCTCAATTCAAATGATTTTATTGTATGGCAATGAAGTCTGGAGGGACTTTTACTAAAGAGTAATTACAAAACACAGGAGAAAAAAACCCTGGCAGAATTACTGCATCTACAATTCTGCAAGAACATTCTGCATAACAACAGAACCTGAGGGCTGAGCTCTGCAGATTTCAAGTGATGATTGTGTTGGAGAAAAGAGCTTCTGAAGTAAATGCCACTCAGAGGTCAATCTTAAAACAAAATGAAATGAATAACAAAACAGACTACACCTATAATTGGCAGAATGACATTAAACAACAAAGACAATATCAGCCTGCAAGCTATATTGTTAAAAATTAAAGATGCAAAATCTGTACAAATAGCGTCAGTAGCCATGGTCTCAACAATGAGACAGGGACTAGTAAATAGTCATGGTTATCCAAAGAAAGTAGAATCAGGTATATAAAAAAACAGATATAAAACAGAAAGTAATTTATTGTTTTATAGCAAGCAAAACTAGTGTATTGAGAAAAAAAAGTCTCCCATGTACTTCTATTGTAAACAAAGAATATTGATATAGGATATACACAGTAAATGTATACTGTATTTTGATTATTAGTTATTTATTGACAAAACCAATCACAGTTGACTTGTAAATTGTTAACGTGTGCTCAGAGATAACAAGATCAAGAATAATGCACTTTCCAGCAATAGTTTCCAACACTACTGTATTTCCGAACACTGGCTCCTCATAATTGGTGTTTAAGTATGCGCAATATATGACCCACATAAGCACACTGCAGAAAAACCAAAGAGGGCTGCCTGCAACTCTGTGTGTGAAAAGTATAAGAAAGCAAGATATTTCCATCAACCAAAGATTAAGGTAAAGATTCCCAATATTCTCTTTACATAAAATAAAGCTATTAGAAGAAAATATAAACACTGTGGAACTACAGCACAGTATGTAAGCCTGGTTTATTACTTTGTCATCAGATCAGCAAAGAAATGCAAACGCAAAAGTAATACGCTAGCGTTCTGTCCTCATCTTTGAGACCAAGTGTATGACTGTACTTTAGACTGATTTCTGTAGAATAAAGAATTCAATCAATCTGCTATGACTCTATTTGAGTATTATTTCTGTTTTTGCTATTTTAGCAATCTATAGCCATCTATAACATAGTCTGTGTGTGTGTGTGTGTGTGTGTGTGGGGGGGGGGGGGGGGGGGGGTGCGTGTGCGCGTGCATGTGGAGTGATATCATCATATTTCTTATAAAAACGTCCATTAGTCTACATAAGTATTAGTCTCCTCTACACATTCTTTACATCCCGCTACTATTTAGTAGATAGTCCCTAGGTGCTGCCCCAGCATGTAGGATTACCTTCAGAGACATGATGGCATGCAAAACAACCCAAGATATTTCAATTTAAAGTGCTTGTATTTAAAATGATGTGAAACACTAGCCTACTACTGCTACTAACTAACTACAGCTGTGTCACCACCAACAGCATTTCATCATTGAAAACAGAAAACTCTCTGAGTCAGACCTTTAGCTTTATGCATGTAACTGAAAATGGTATGGGTGCGACTTTATGGCCCGTGTCCATGAAGTCGCACCCATACCATTTTCCCTTGCCCCCCCCCCCCCCCCCCCCCAATTGGGAAATGTTATATCCGCCCTGGTCCCCTCCCCCAAATACGGGCCAAAACGTGTTTGTGTAGACACTCGTTATGGCCGAATACACCTCTGCATGGTGGCCAGGCAAACTGTGCCCACCGAAATGATCTAACTATTTAACTTTTATTTTAAAACAATTTTTGTTCTACCTTATGAAATTAATTGCATAGCACTGTTTTTTTTAGAAGCAAATGATGGTTGTTTGGTAGAACATCTATTGCAAACACATTAATTGGTTCAATTGCCAGGGGCAATGAATCATTTTTTACATTTGTTGTTGTTAATGTGCAGCACAGGGGATAAGTCATTAATAGCGAACAAATAGGTTTTGAGTCAGAGGAATAATAATATTGGACCTCTATAGCACTAAGGCCTGTTTTACACTGGCAGCCAAATCTAAACCTGAATGTGACCTGAATCCGATCTGTGACACTTCAGGAAAGAAATCCGATTTGTTTAAATACGTCTAAAAGCAGACAGGTCAGACTCAGAATGGAATCAGATTTTTTTTCAAAAGGGGCCTGGGTCAAATCCAGAGGTAGTTGAATATTGCATATGAAACTAGGGAAAAAATATAACAAACTGTCCTAAATGCCATTTGCAGCGCGATCCAAACACTACAAGTAGGCAAAACAAACAGGAGAAAACAATCAAACGAAAGCAAGAAAGACAAAAAGAGAGAAGCAATAAAACATATGCTACGTTTGAAGAATAAGATCACCTCATTATGTCTCAGCACTACAGCTGCTGTACAGTGGACCGAAGGACAGTGAAATCTATATACAGTACCAAAGATCTGACGCCAATCAATGCACACATACATCAAAGCTGTCCTTTTCCAGTCTGTAAAACACAACAGCTTTTTCCAGAACATGAGTGCAGGATATTCTATGGTAAAAGAAATACAAATTCCAGTCCTCCATGTCATCCTAATGTCTGCATCCCAGATAATTGCTTTTTTCCCAAAGACTCCTGAACTTGGAAGATAACATTTTCTGTTAAATAAATTTGTTTTGAAGTCCAAAACACATCTCCACGAGCTAAAGAGTGTTGGGTTGTGCCCCGGAATTAGCTGATCTACAAGCTGTTAACACGTTTCAGCGTGATGTTGATATCTTGTAGATCTGCAGTGGCTGAATGGGATTTCAGCCCCTGTGCCTCTATAACCCTCTTTGCATGTCCCTGATGCCACTCACTGGTAGCACATCCATTGTTTAAAATTAGCCTACACATTAATTGTAGGCTAAATCGTCTAATAAGAATTGTGGTCCAAAAATAATTCAACTGTCCCAGTGATGTTGTCATAGACGTGTCTCTCTATGTTACAGCAGTCAGTCAGTCATATACAGTATGACATTGTCTATTGTTTAAACTGAAAATGTTAATAATGCAGCAGTAACAATGGCGCTTTTCTCTAGGTCACTTGAGTTGATCCTATCCTTAAGCAGTCAAACTGCTGGGATCATTTGTTTATTTTTTGCAACACAGTCACAGTTCTTATTTGACGCGTTATGAAAAGCTATTGGAATTCAGAAGGGGAAATGTAACCCGTATGTGAATTGATCAATGTCAGACTTTGGTGCTCCTGTCACTTTGGGCGATGCCTCCGTATAAATACACTTCTCAAAATGTACAGAGATAATTAAGGCCGTTTATGGAATAGTAGAGAATGGCTACATGTCAGATTGTTGTTGGTTGCCACGGTAACCAAAGCAGATTCACCCCAAGTGTGGCTTGGGGTGAGTTGCTAAAGTCAGTCTGAATGTAGAGATCGGATCTGAGTCACTTGCAAACGGTAGTATGAATCCGCAGGCCACATGATCAAGAAATCCAATTCCGGATCTGACTGAATGTGACTGCAGTCTAAAACCTAGCTGTTGTTTATCACTCTGCCCATTCTCTGTGGCTTCATATCATCTATTTATATATGCTGTACAGTATATGGCAGGCCCATGTAATGGGCATAATTACAAGATACTATACCTAGCTCTTCAAACCAAGACAGCATGCGTCATTTTAGATGCTGCTCAGAAAACTGCAATTATTCAGATGCTTTTTTGGAATTTAGATGATTAAATGATCGATTCTGCCATGTTGTTGAGGAGCCTAGAATTTCTAGTGGCTTCTCTATATAAGCACATTGCATCTTATGTTGTTAAGACAGAATACAGTGCAGTGTTTACTTGGCCCAGTTCCACCGTCTTACTCCTTGTCCTGTACAGTAGTTTTAGTACATTTGAAGGAATATATCCTACTTTAAATGTAGCTAAAGGAATTTTAAGCTTATCAGACACAGGTTTGGCATTTGGTTGACATTTTGATTCGTCAATCAATTCAGTTTTATTGTGCTTACAACAGTGGCAATGGCGAGAGAGAGAGATCTTGGATCTTTGCACAAATTATTAATTTGCTTTTCATAATTATTTTATTATTGCTGTATCCGTTTGAGAGCAGTTTATACTATCTTTCTGCAAATTGTTTTTTATTACAAAATAATGAAACCCCTCAAGTTCAAATTGATTTCCGACTCATAATAAAACTTACCCTTTAACAAGTTCCACCACTATGAAGTCGCTGCCATCTCCAGAGTTATAAAGTATGAGCCCATCTGTACTGGTGGTCTTGAACTGGAAGAACAGGTGCATGGACGCGTAGGCCTGCAAGGTGGAGAAGGCGAGGTAGCTGGCTTGGGTGACGAAGCTCACAGGATTGGCCACGATGCTCCGCATGCCGAAGCGGGCGTTCAGCTCGCAGTACGAGATGTCCCCGTTCTTGCACTGGTCTAGATATGGCATCCCATTGAAGGTGAGGGCTTGGAGGTGACCGATGAAATTGGAAGGTACCACAGAGATGAATCTCCTCTCTGTCATGATACCGGTCTCAATGCTGTTGAACTCCAGTCGCGTGTGGGCGCCAGTCATAAAACCTAAAGTGCAAATAAATACATGTCAAACTGCGGATATACACATCATTGTCAACGACAGACAGTGGTACAAGAAGTAAATATTAGGAACTGGGAGGTTCATATAGCTCCATCCCTGGCTCCTCCTGGCACAGTTGCCTCTTGTCTTTGTGTGAATGTCTTTGTGAATGGAGTGGGTGAATGTAACATAATTCTAAAGTGCTGTGGATAAGGACCATCTGCAGTATATATCTTGGTTAATGTTCCACCCTTCAACTCCCCCCTACACCCTCAGTCTGGACCGGACCGGATAAGGACCATTTACGGTATATATCTTGGTTAATGCTCCCCGTCAAGCTCAGTCCGGAGAGTCAAGCATTGGCCAGTTGACGTTGAGAATATTATTTCTCATGCATATAAGGACTTTATCTATGTGACCCAAACTCTAATGACTCAGAATGTAGCATGACAAACTAACATGCTCAAGTGATGTCACACTAGCAAGCCACATGAGTTGGCAAACAAAAAGCAAAACAAATTGGACTCTTGCCAGAAAAAGGGAACCGCGTTATTTGTGGTATTGCTTTTGGCTTTTTTTTTTTTCATGTGAGGAAGAGTGCCAGGAGGAGCACCCGTGGTGTGAGGATTTATACTGGCCTGTTTTGTTTGGACAATAAAAGCCTCTCCGCTAAATCTGAAGCCATTCCGAGATGTCATTTCCTTGCCAGGGCTGTTAGGGTGCTTTCCACTTACCTTCCACGGTCACATTGTCCACTGACAGCTGCAAATTCTTCCCGCGGCGCACCACCTTCACTGTGTGCCACTCGTTGTCATTCAGCTTCTGGCCTACCAGCAGCATCTCTGGGCCCTTGCCTGGGAGGCACAGTAAGGACATTTCCAAAGTGACTACAAATCCAACCTAGTCTCACCCGAACACAGTGAAATGGCATGGACTGGCATTTCCAAACATGCTTGCCTGGAAAACACCATAATCCGCACATATTATTACATTGATTTAAATCCTCCCCACGGGCGCTTGATGGAGGGGCACCGTCTCTATAAAACTTTACCCATGAGACACCACAAGCATGCAGGTTGCTGTGAATAATAAACCAGATTTCACCCCAACGTGGTGAATTAATAATGGAATAAAAATAAAGCCACACCTCCGTTGCGCTCAAAACAGGAGTAGTATAATAGTATAATATGGATTTTTGTGTTTTCTAGGCATGTATGCATGGAATTGCTATTCTGTGCTATTTCACTGTGTTTGGGTGAGATCAGTCTGACAAATCACTTCTTTATGGATTCATCTAGGGGCATAACAGTTAAAGTTTAGTCACTAATACAAATATACAGTGTATGTTGTACTGTATTTTAAAATGAGATTACAATGTGCATGGGTATTTTATCATGGCGTTAAGCCCACTCCTACTTTTTTCCTCCTGCTTGGCACAGCCATCATTAACCATTAAAAGCAGGGACATACGTTTGTAGATATACAATAACAACCCCACAGGACTAGCACAGCCCACCGGTGGTGTTGGGGTGGCGGTGGGAGCTAACAGTGCATAGCAACACCAGGAACACATATGCAGGTGAAGGAACGTAAAGTAGGAAGAATCCAGTCTTAGGTAAGTAAATACTGCACCCAAATGGTCAGCTGATTGCCAAGTCAGCAAATGACATGCGTTTCTGATTCAACTAACTCCATAAAGTACATATAATTTGAATGATTCTAAAATACATTTAAATAGGATCATAGATTTTCCAAAATGAATATAATACATAATCTCAGAATGCTTTGCAATGCAAGACGTTGAGTTTGTAGATTTTCTAAATCTGTGTGTAAATCAATGTACAGTGTTTCTTGATTGTTTTAAAATGGCTTGACAGAATAATCGCTAATAAACAATAGTTGCAGCACTATATCCATCCTCTCAATAGAGAACCAAATCGTATAAAATATTATATACTGTATTATGTTTGAAAAGTCTTGCTTTTGGAACCACTCAGAATATCAATACCAGCAAAGTCAAGAAAATATGTCTCCTGTTCTACAAATATCACAATATCTGTGATGATCTATCTCAGCGTGCTCAAATGTATTTTATTGATTGATTTGACGGTAAAATGCTCCACTAGCAAAAACACTAAAATATCCTTACAGAGAACAAAATAATATACACATCTGCTCAGTGCCTTGGTTTAGATTTGTACAGTATTCTTTCCCCTCTGCTACTGTTCTTAAGATTTGCCTCTAAAATAGGTCACAGTGCCAAGGCTTGCCAATGCAGCCAGCACCCGTCAGCCACAATCAGTGCTATGCAACAGGCCAACGCCACAGTTCAAAGGAGTTCTGACATCGCTTGGGAGGCTAATTGGCCATGCCTAAGCCAGCTGGGCATTTAGGGGTTGTCTGTCTAATTGAGCTTCGGGTGTAGGAGAATTCCATGGGACACCAGAAGGACAAGGACAGCAATACCAAACAATAAAAACAAATTGCCTCTACCGCAGGTCCTTCATATCCTCATCTGATATTCATTTTTACAGGTGTTAGGGACCAAACGGTTTTGTTTACCAGCTAAATCCTCCTGCAGAGATAGAACATTCTGTTGATAGTGATAGCGGGCAATTCATTATATTTTCTTTGTTTGAACAGTAGGGAAGCTGTATTCAATTCTAAGACAGACTGGGAACAGCTTCCAGACATCTTTTGAAAAAGCTATAATTGTAGGTAAAGTCTTATGATAATATCAAATAAAAACAACTGATTGATTGGATGCACAAACTCATTCAAAGTTAAACAATTACCACCAGATAACAAAGACAAAGATGGAATCAGATAAAGAGAAAGGAAATGCATTTGCACTTAGGTTCAATGTAGGGCCATCGTGTGCAGAATGTAGATGCAACATTCTACAGTCAAAACTGTATTCTATGGCTAAAAACATTGAAGTTAAAGGTTTTATTGTTGCTGCTATTGTCAATGAACATGCAGCACAGCCTCAGAGACACAGTAGTACAGTATAAATGACATATTAGTAGGACAGCTATTCTAGGTAGTCCTTATCAGCACATAACTTTGCATAATTTGTGCCCATCTTTGCCCGCTGTCTTGTGCAGTATGCTGATTTTTCCGGTGCGTGTCATGTACATACAGCAGTTCACTATCCAGTCACCGCCATTTTTGGCACTTGCCGACAAAAAGCGCCGATCTGAGGCAGATAGGGCTACCAATATACCTGGCAGGACTGATAACCGGACCTGTTGGCGACGGTGAATTATGCAGTATGAAATGTCTTGTGACCAGCACTGAGAATCAGGGGCGGATGTAATATGTCCCATTTGAGGGGCGGGGGGGGGGGGGGGGGGGGGGGGGGGGGGGCAAGAGAACATGTTGGAGGGGCAAGAGAAAATGGTATGGGGGCGGCTTCATTCATACCATTTTCGGTTACAGGACTCTTATTAGTCAAGTAAAGCGTCAATAATAACATCAGTTGTTGTTGAAGTTGCAACAGACACGCAGCATGCATAAAGCTAAAGGTCTGACTCAGAGAGAGTTTTCTGTTTTCAATGATGAAATGCTGTTGGTTTAGTGGTGCCAAAATTGTAGTTAGTAGCAGCAGTAGTAGTGTTTCAAATCATTTTAATTATAAGCACTTTAATCTGAAATATCTTGGGTTGTTTTGCATGGCATCATGTTTGGGGGGGCAGACTGGGTATTTAGGCGAGCATTGCCCCCCATGCCCATACCTAGATCCGCCCCTGCTGAGAATAGAGCTGTGCTACAAACAATGACAACACAGGGCAGGCGGAGATGGGTGTTTTCTTTTATATTGTATAAACAATTTGGATTTATAGACCTTCACTGAGGAGTATCAATATTGCAGTGACAATATTAACAGTCATAGACCATGATGGTGCATACTGTGCCCCAAAATTACACACATGCAAATATTTGGGACCTGCATCTGTCCTGCAGGCATTGCTAATTCCCGTGAGGGGATAATTTTTTAATTGGTAGTTACATTGTGGTAGTAGCCTATACATGATGTTCATCATGACTGAAATGCTTTTTGAATGATAATTTACAGTATATGAATACTGACCAAAGAATTACTGCTGTAAGTCCATTTCCTGTAATGTGGACTATGTTAGATGACTTAGTTCATGAGAAAAAATGTTGTTATCCACGACCCATGTGGCCATAGTAATGCAAAATAGCAGTGATATTAATTGGTCTAAGAATGATGTAATACATTTGTACAATGTATAAATCATTATAAAAATAAGTCATATTTGAGAAAAAATAAAAGCAAGAAAAAATAAGTTAAGTGGGAAATTAGTTGCTCTGATCAAGCAAAACAAACAATAAAGGTGAGAATACATACAAATAATACTAACAACAACAGACTATTGCATGTATGTGTTGCCGAATCGTGTCCTGTTGAAATCTCTAAGCATGTGTAATCCCTTGTCGCTGATCACTCATGCAGTTTGAGAAACCACAAGACGCACTACACATTGTGCAGTTGCGTAGTGTGAACTGTGTAGTGTGAACTGCACAGCAATCTGACAACTAGGGTGTCTGACAACTTCGTCGTCGTGCAGCGTATAGAGGGCATTAAGTGACATCTCGCTACCCGAGGCAGCTACATTAAAGGGTCCGGTTTGATCTATAAAAATGTGATGTATTTCACATAATATATTTAACAAGAAACACTTCAAAGGCACAGAAATGTTATACAATTCAGCATAATGAGTGAGCTGAGACTTTGAACAGGGGCTGGGGCACGCTAATCAAAGCATGTTAATTATGCTATTTTGTAAAACAAACGCCTCATTTTAAATTGGGAAATAACAATGCACTCAGCGTGCAATCCCGTAGATGATTCATTCTCGACTCAAGGACACGGCTGTAATATTTGTACTTGTAAATCACAAGCCCCCTCCCCATTGCCCTTTTGTTATTGAGCTGATCATTGCAATGGGCAGCTCCTTGGCAGATGCTCCAGATGGTCTGTATCTCTCATTCCATACCAAATGAAGGCCGATTAAAGACAATAATGCATGGAATAAACCCATCCGGAAAAGCTAGTTATGGCTGCAATATGCTGCATCCTTGAATTTCCAATGCCCTAAACAGGATTTTCCATCCAGTCTTGGCACATGACACTGAACAATTTGCACCGGCTTCTTTTGAAATATGTAAACTTCCCCTCCCTATGACTTCATATTAAATTGATACAAATTAATCTAAAATTAGGTCAGCTAGACAATATAGCTCATGCATATTAGGACACGACCATCTTTAATGCAGATTTCAACCCTGGAATTACCATTGTACATACAACGTACTGTACATACTACTTGATCTTATTCCTCAACATGCACCTGAGTAATCAATATTAACATGTCGCACCAAGCCTACAGTATATGCATAAAGTCAGATTGTCTATGGATCATTGTCTTTTTGTTCCTGACAAGTCCCTTAATAAACACTATCCCTCTTGGTCCCACCCTGTGCAGTGTAGCTACTGTATGGCATAATGATGTTGCAATGCCATCTGCTGGTAGGGACAGCAAGTGGAAGAAGCTAAAGAAACCAAAACCTTAGGCCAGGGGTGCCCACACTTCGTTGACTTGAGAGCTACTTTCAAAATGACCGGCTCAACAAGATCTACACATCAAAAAAAAAAAAAAACTGGTGATGGTGTTACTTACTGTTATAGTGTTGCACTTATAATGAAAAATGGAGGCAGAGAATTGGAAGGCTTTCGTATATATGCTACTATTGACGTTTGAACAGTATTTGGAGTTCCAGTTGATAGTTCCGTGATGTTGAATTTAGTCTCTTGCACCCAAAGCACATTTTTGTCCACAATTGGGAACGAGAACTGGCAAAACGTTGGCCAAAATATCAATTATTCTCCATTTTCTAATTGTGTGTACTCATGAAATTATGTAATTCAGATGTTTAAATATATTTAACTCTTGAGAGCGGTAAAATGAAATTTGGAAAACCAAATGGACCCGTAAGGGTCCATTTGGTTTCATTTTAACGCTCTCAAGAGTTACAGATCTATACATTTTAGGGGACATGTCATGTGATCTACCTGCATGGCCTGTGTGATCTACTGGTAGATCACAATCTACGTTTTGGGCAGCCCTGCCTTAGGCTAACCATCTATGACTGTGTGTGTGCCTGTCTGGCTGTGTGTCCATCCATCTGTCTGGAGCAAATTGATGGACCTATCAGCGCTAAACCGTGGATGTCACACACTGCCAGTACTAGTTAAAAGTTTCAAAATGTTCATTTAAAACTTTAATTTTGCATCGGAGGCAATCACTGAAAACAAAATGTAAATTCAAACGCCATAGATGAAGTCATGGATGATGACTACCATCGAAATGACAGAATGATCACCAAAAATATTCAAAATAATTTAACATAATCGGATGATTTGTGTTTGTTTTAACATTTTACCAGGACCTCATCGCAATTGAGCCAAAGACTGGGGAGTCATGTGGCATTAAATATTATGTATTTATGTGTTGTCCTACTGTGACCATCATTTTTTGTACAACAAAGTATAAAAATAGGGCTTAATATTCATAATGACATTGTTTCGTCAAAATATAAATAAGCAAATGTCAGAATGAATGAATGAATGAATGCTTACACCTGCTTACACCAATCACTCTCACATTTCATTGATTAATAATTAAATTAGTAGTGCATTCAAATTTCCCATCCACTTCCCTCAGAAACCGTTGCACTTACAGTTAAAATTAATTAATGAATAATTCAATCTTTCGGCCTCATGGTGGAACTATAACAGCCCACTTTACATTTTTCTATATAACCCTTGAACTGTAGGTAGTAGAATTAAAAATAATAATAATAATAATGTAATGAATAATTCAATCTGTCACCCTCATGGGGGCGCTATAACAGTCCACTTTACATTTCACCTTATAACTCTATAACCTTGGGTTATACAATCAAAATTCCTAGGGTGGATTAGGGTGGATTTCCCACCAATCTAAAAGAAAAATCTAAAAAAAAAAAAAGGGTACACATGATCTATTCTGGACCTGTCCAATTAAAAAAACATAAGCAGAATTTCCATAGTCCATACCGTTCATCTGTAATCCGCTTCCAAAGTTAGTGGAAGGGGCCTATTTTACAAAACAATGACCCAAATCACAAACTGAATCCAAGTCCAATCCACGCCAAATTGTATTCACATTATTGTCCAGGGTGGTTTAACCAACAAAGAGCACAAAGAAATTGCATTTTTGTCCATAGGGGGCGCTGCAACTGCAACATTTTAAAGCATTCATTGCAAAAACATGCTTTTTGGCCCATAGGCCTAAATCTGCTGTTTGCATAGCAATGTGTGCTATAGCGACATGGGACAATTCCCTCCAGTCAATAATGTGATCTACACGCATTACCCACATTGTATATATATTAAAAATATATATTAAAATGTTTTTGTTTATTGCAATGTACTGCATACAGTAATTATACAGTACATACTACAGTTATAATGTTTACAAAAAACACACCAAAAAGTAACTGAATAATCAGTAACTGATTACAGCCATAACACTTGTCCAATATGTATGCTCTATGTATGATATATTTAGTTCCATAAACCCTGTTCTATCCAGCCAGGAGATGGAATTGTGGACCTTGTGAAAATAACGAAAGCACAAATATTCATTCAAGAACATAATCAATAAACCACAGCTTCTTGGAATCCTCCTGTCATTCACAGGACCCATGCAGGCCACGCAGGGTCCCTTGATCCTGTCATTCATAGCAGTCTGCAGGGTGCCTTGGCTGACAGGGGGTCTCAAATCATTTGTGGTCTATTGATCGTACCAGCCAACAATCACTGCATTTTCTTGCACTTATGCATGGGCGAACACATGCACGCGCGCACGGACGCACGCATGCACGCGCACGCACACGCACACGCACACACACACACAGTCTAATTTTATTCATAATGATTGAAGTCATATATTTTAACTTTACATCACGTGACCAGACAACATTTACAAAGTGAATCCAAGCACTGCTGCTCAAGTCCTTACTAATTTATGGTAATGAATTTGCTCTTAGATTTTTACACTGGCTGTCCATCAAAGAACTGATTTCAAAACGCGATGGTTTGGTTCATGAAGCATTGAATGGTTTAGGGCCAATCTGCATCATGAATTATCCACAGCTGTCAAGGCAACTGGGAGGGACAGGGCTGCTTTCCGTTTCAGGAACTAAACATAGAGACACAGCATTCAGTTCTTACTGTATGTGCAAATTGCGCATACACCACATTATCTGGAACAAACTCCCTGATAAATGATAAGTCTGATTCAACTATGCACAGCACAAAGTACTGCTGGCCACAGCATTACTCATACAGATTCCAACCAATGCAGATTTTACACCCAGTGTCCACGTCATCTACAACGTAAACACCAAAGGATTGTTGGTATAAATGTGATGTGTGGTCTAGTGAAATCAGTGCACACTGTGATCTTATGCACAAAGTTTGCGCTTTGTGAAAGACCAGCTTCAAGTTGGTCGGCGCAGGGACAGTTCAGATATTATTTCCTCTATTTAGAGAGCGCAACAGTGCATGCATTAACAGGCCACCATCACATTTCGGTCTCCTGACGCGCAGAGCGCACAGCCATCCATCATGCTTTAATAACTTGCGGTTTAAAGCTGGCACCCACTGGCCTAGTGGTCCAGGCCTATGCCTGACAGCTTGTTGCTTGTTTGAGTCACGTTCATGACAACCTTTGCTGTGTGTCTCTCAGGGGCGGATCTAGGCATGGGCATGGGGGGGCGATGCCCCCATATATGCACTGACTGCCCCACCAAACATGATGGCATGGAAACAACCCAAATTTCAAATATATTTCAAATTAAGGTGTTGATTTGAAAGACTACTACTGGTACTAACTAACTACAATTGTTGCAATACTAAACCAACAGCATTTCATCATTGAAAATCACATCACGTGTCTGCAAATTGTGTCAAATTCAACAACAACTGATGTTGTTATTGATGCTTTTCTTGCCTAAAATAAGTCCTGTAACTGAAAATGGTATGAGTGCAACTTCATCGCCCGTGTCGCTTCGCGCCACGGGCGATGAAGTCGCCCCCATACCGTTTTCTCCTGCCCCCCCAATTGAGAACATCCACCCCTGGTGTCTCTCCTCTTCTCTCTATCCCTCTTCCCTGTCTGTCTTCACTGTAATTATTAATAAAGGTGCCAAAAACAAATCCTTTAAAACCAACCTAACAGGGAGCATACGATTACCATGACTACCATGAGGCTGATTTGAGAAATGTCAAGTGGCATTGCTTTCTCAGCCGAGTGGGAATACGTGTTTCATTGCACGTGAGCACTGTGCTCATGCTTTGCTGAATTTTGTATGAAACAGGCCACTCATGAAAACGCTGGAAGGCAATCTTGACCAATCAGTGTCAAATTTGGGAAAACCAACAGACTCTTCTTGTTCACATGACTATAGAGGCCATGTGTACCGATTTGTGTGAGATATGGATGAAATAGAAAGTGTTACCGAAATTTCTGCGATTAATACAAGCAAAGTGTTTTGTAGTTATAGCAGTTATAGCGCCACCATGAGGAATCCCATTTTCCCAGGGAAAATGTTTTTTTCTATGGTCCCGAAAGTGAGACACGGCAAAATGTGACCGCAGTCGGGTTTTACGGGTTTTACAACCGTTATAAAACCGTTATGCCAACAGTCACGACTGTTGGGATTTGTGGCATTTTATTTGAAAAGGACCATTCATGTGAGCTTTGAAAGCCATTCTTAGCCAATCAGGATGGAATATGGAAATGGTGTAGAATAGATCCATATTGGCCATATGACTATGGAGATGGTGTATATAAATTGCATGATGTATGGTTTAAACGTAGTAATCCACAGTAATGTGTTTCGCCTAAATCGCCCTCATGGTGGCGCTATAATAGACCATTGTTTAAAATTGGGGGCATCCAGGGAGTGTGTGTGCAAAGTTTGCCAAGGACAGAATGACAGAAGGAAGGACACACACACTGACAGAGTGCCAAACATGCCTTCGGCCTGGTGGAGTCAATAATGAAAAGCTTTCTTTATCTGTCTCTGCCTAATAGAAACCGGCTGTTAACATTAATAGCCATGGATTTCCAACACAAAAATGCATGTCCTAATTGGTGGTTTAATTAAAGAACATAACTGATAATGACTGAGATTTTTAAGTTGATATTGAAGCTATTATGGAAATGTCTCACATTACAATACTGTTAGATGGTCCCACACATTTTCATTTTCTCGCAGCAAAATTATCTGTCATTTTGCACAATCTCTCAAACGGGTGAAGACTCTCTGACTGGTTTAATTAATGTCATGATCAAACCAAACTCATGACTAATTCAGAGGTTCCAACTCTCAGATAACATGTAAATAGCAAAATTGTGGTGGACACAATCAATGCGTCTCTTGACCATCTAAATATGGCCCTCAGTCGTTTAATAATAATAATTTCTACAATACCATAATTTTATGCTGTGTAAAATAAAAAATACAGTAAACTCTAGACCTGTACGTGCCTGTCAGCCACCGGCCTACTTGAGAACGAAGCAACTTTATCTAACTGTCTATGTCCCATTTGTGCAGGTAGTGTATATAAATGACCACCAAGGACAGTGCTGTACTGTACAGTACTATATGAACAATCAAACAATGTCCTATAAAGCATTTAAAGAGACATACAAACAAAATCCTGTTTTTATTTGGTTAGCATTCAGCGCAAAATCCGTGCTAATGTGTAGTCCGCGCCAGGGTCGGACTGGCTATAGGGAGTACTGGGAGCTCTCCCGGTGGGCCGGGACCATAGGGGGCCACTAGGGGGTGCTAAAAATAATAATACAGGTGTGTATTGTACCTGTGTCAGTGAGTGACAAATAACACCTGTTCTATCTTAGATCCTTTTGCCACCATCATTCTTGTGAGAGCAGCAAAGGCTTGTGTAGGTCCTTTGGTTTGTACCATTATTTTGATTGGGCAGGTCTGGGACAAATTTGAGCAAAAATGGGCCGGTCTGGGCCAGATTCACGCATAAAATGACCGGGCCAAATTTTTGTCCCAGTCCAGCCCTGGTCCGTGCATTTAGTTATTCTGAACTACTCGAAAATAGCCTGAGACCAGGGGTTTTCAACAGGTGGTCTCAGTACCACCAGTGGTCCCTGAGAGGATTCCAGGTGGTCCCAAGCTAAATGGAAAGTTGGTAACCAAATGGACCCTTATAGATCTGTAACTCATTTTCATCTTCATCTTACGCTCTCAAGAGTTAAATTATATTTAAACATCTGAATTACTGAATTTTTAAGAAACTACACAATTAAAAAATGCAGAAGAACTGTTATTTTGACCAACATTTTGCCAGTTATGTCTCCTAAATTGTGGGCGAAACATGAACATCCTTGCTTTTGGGCCCGGGAGATTAAACTCAACATCAAAGGTGGTCCCTGGCAAAAATCCAGAATAAATAGTGGGCCCTGGCATGAAAAAGGTTGAAAACCACTGCCTTAGACTGTCAAATCCAGTCTAAAGAAGTATAAAAGCTAACAAAAGTTATCATGTTCTCAAATCGAAAAACACAATTTAAAAGGAAGGAAGAGAAACTCTGGTTTTGGTTTTAATGATGCCTGTATGAAAGGAAGTGTTGACACAACAGTGGTTCTCAATTACAGTATATCCCTGGGGAGCAGGACTACTGTAGGTTTTCATTCTAGCTCGGGGTCTAAATTAATTAGTGATCAAATAATAACAGATAATTAATCTGGGATTAATTTTACACACAAGGCACTGTCTAAACTTAACTACATGTCTAGACGGGGAAACTAGTAATGCTGTCTGTGTCCATGATTTGACCGCGAACCACTAATTCGATACTAGTAAATAATAAATAAAGTCTGAACTGTTTTTCTTTATAGCAGTGTACGTCTTTGTTTGACTCTATGTTCTAATTTACAGATTTAAAATGGTCGACCCCTGTTCTCATTAAGTGTGAGCTTAAAAGACAACTTTTCTTATTTTGCTGCTTTTAGTTTTACATATTTTAGCTGTTTTTGACGGGGACACTGGGCAATTTGAGCACAGGGTTTAAATATAGTTAAAAATGCCGCATTTTTTTTTTTTTTGTATTATTACCTATCGTAGTCCTAATAAACCCCAGCAAATGATAGGAAAAGATCTAGTGAATGTGAAGGGAACCTGATGTTCGCTCAATATGCAGTTTGTCACATTCAGTAGATTGTGTAATCATTTGTGACCAGATATACTGTAATTTCTTGGAATCTATTAGGTCTAATAGAAAAAAATAATAATAAGATGGTGCCCACTGATGAAAATCTCAAAGATGAGCCTTGGTTGAAAAAAAAAAATAGTTGTTCTAATTATGGTGTCTAGGTCACAGTAACACAGTCTCTGTGCCTTTGTTTAAAATGTACCCATTCTACATACTATGAAAATAAAAGATTAGTTAGACCAGTTAATCAGAATTTGCAGTGGTTATCTATCTAGCACAATACTAACATACAGTATTCTAAGCTCTTTGAACACAACCATGTCAGAACATCTCACAGCTCACATATTTTGGGTGATGTGGTCTTACAACAAAACATAAATTCCTAAAGTCCTGTTTGCAGTGTTGGGTAACAAACTAAAAAGCTACACTCAAGTTTGGTTAAACACTTCCTACTTGCCCTATTTTAGGCATGTGTAAGGTACAAATAGACAAAATAATAATAGTAACAAATCGATAAAAACATTTCTAAGCAGAAACCGCTATTACTGCGAACACAGAGAGAAACGTGTACACTTCTGTTCTGCTGTTCTTTCTGCTTATTCAGGTGAAACAGAATTATACAATTCATTCAATTAAGTCAGGGTAAAATGAATTATAGGCCTATTTTAGGAACACAGTTGTAGCCTTCAAATTCTGTTCCATTTCATCACTGTACAACTACACGGTACCAAGTGGGACAAAGGAAGAGAACACTATATCACATTTTCCTCCCCTTAGTGTGAGGAGCTTGTGAGCAGACTACCAGCATTAAGACTCCAAGGTAGATCTAGGGCAGAATAAATAAAATATGGTCTTGGTCAGTGGTGCATGATGCAGGATTATGGCACAGCGACTTTCTTTTCCAAATGTATTTTCTTAAATCACAGTAAATAATTAATAATCAATAAGAAACACTTACTGAGGTTACAGTCTATCCTGATACAATCTGGCGAGAGAGAGAGTGAAATGGTGAGATTAAAAGAAAGAGAAAAAGAGCAGCATACAAAAGGAGAGAAGAGACAGAAAACAGCATTTCACATCCTTCAAGGTACATTCTGCAGACAGATTCAATCGTTTTTCTAAACCCACCATCCGGGGACAAGCTTGAGAGCCTAAACCACCCTTTACTCTCTTTGGTGCACAAGACCTGCCTGCGCATATATAAAGAGTGAAAGTAGGACCTCAATTTTTAATGCTGTCTCATACAGCAGGATATATATATATTTGAAACAAGCAGAGGCTGTCCACTTGTGACTGCAATATGTTTCTTTACCCAGACAAATGAGTGGTTAAAGAAGAGAGGGGGACAGAAGGAATTGGACAGAAGACTATGTTCACATTTAGTCCTGTTAGTCCAGGGCTGTCAAACTCAGATGCAGAGTGGCCCAAATTTAAAACTGAACAAAGCCGCGGGCCAAGTTTGAACGAACTAACCTTTTAAAGGAGAATCCCACCCATTTTCAAAAAAATTCTGAGAGGGTACAAATGTGAACCAAATGGACCCTAGCGGGTCCATTTGGTTCCATTTGTACCTTCCCAGGAAAAATGGGTCTGAAAGAAAAATCATTAACATGGTGAAATACATCTTGATGATGTCATCAAATGTATTTCACCATGTTAATGATTTTTTTCAGACCTCCATTTTTAGGAGATACAGAATTGGGGGAACACACAACATCTCTAAGGTACAGTATATTAATGACATATTAAAATGTTGAAAATGGGTGGTCTTCCCCTTTAATTTGATAATGTCTCAAGAGCCAAATGAAATTGCACGGCAGGCCAAATTTGGCCCACGAGCCAGAGTTTGACACCCATGTATTAGTCTATCAAGGGTACGACATCTCAGAGACAGAGGTCTTAACCCTGAGATGGTCTCTGGCCCTTGGGGCTCACTGCAGAGTACGTTATAGTGCAGTAGGTTAGCTGTGGATTAGGTCTGGGCTGAGAGATCAAGTTGAATTAACTCATCACACCCAGCCTCGACTCCTGTCTTGAATATAAAGTGAATTGGAGACGATGACAATGTTTGAACAAGCCTCATGGGAGTAGAATCTCTAAGTAAAGGACAGGTAAGAGGTAAGGGGTGATTTGCACACCTTCAGCCACAGTAGACCTTACACATGGAAAAAATAAATCTACAGCACAATGAAGCAGTTTGATAATGGTCGGGTCCTAAGGGCAATGCACTCATAACCTCTACACTTTATTATGTTTCCTAAATTAGCTACTGCTGCCGCTTGCTGGAGATACATTTTGCAG
Source organism: Benthosema pterotum (assembly GCA_039105355.1). Lineage (NCBI taxonomy): Eukaryota > Metazoa > Chordata > Actinopteri > Myctophiformes > Myctophidae > Benthosema > Benthosema pterotum. Next base: position 39,764,668 of record CM076975.1, on the reverse strand, counting down.
TGGAAAAGCTCATGTCTCTACGATGAATTGTAGTTATTCCAACCATACTGGACTCTGTTTGGCACAGCATGTGAAGGTCATGTTTTCACCATTTTGCACATTCAAAAATAATGAATGGTTGGCAAAAACAACCATTGTCCAAGGACACTAAGGACATGTGTGAGCAACTATCTATTTTCTAGAGGTCACACTCGCTTCATTAAATCGATCCATCCATTACATTGGATCGAATGTAAACCTGAAATTCGCGGTGCTGAATTACAGCATGTTGCGTTAACCATCATCCTAGCACCTATGCTGATGTAATGCTAATCTCTGTAATATGCTAATGGATTTTATCCAGTTTGACCTCTAACAAGCAAGAGCCTGGCAGAGGAACGAGCAGACGCTGTTGTCTGAAGGCGGACAAATGATGGTGTGTCTCCGGTATGACAGGGCGGGACGGGGCGATAGCCTCATTAAGCTGACGCTGCAGGAGGCGCATGGTAAAGTTGGTGTGGCTGAGGTGTGCTCTCAAGCTGTCAACCAGCACAGACCAGTGGATGCAGACAGCCAGGGACCAGAGCAAGTTGTTGTTGTCATGCCGATTTTTGGGACGATATAACCGGCCAGACAGATACATCAGTCTGGCACTAGTCAAGGTGTGTCCATACACCTACGTGCAAAGGAGTAACGCGTGCATTTGTGTCTGTCTTTGTGTGTGCGTGCCTGTGTCTGCAAGACGTGTGTGAGTATGTGTCAGTTCCTTGTGAGTCATGGATGGCTGCCAGTGCTTAATGAAACGGCTATAAATTGATGGACAGGCCAGTAAGTGAAGAACAGCATGGTGAGCAGCATGTCATCGTCATGGAGAATGACAGCTCTGGTCTCTGACTGTCTCCTCCTGGAACTGCAGAAGACGAAGCCCTTGAAGGGCTGAAAGGGTTGAAATGGTCAGACTGGGTCTGCCCAGTGGAGGAGGAACTGATAAGGGAGAGAGAGAAGTGAATGAGCAAGAGAAACACAAGACAGACAGACAGAGAAGAGAGACCAGAGAAAAGGCAAGGAGATAGCAAGGAGAGGGATGGAAAGAGCAAGAGAGAATGGTGAAAAGACAGACAGACAGAGAGAGAGAGAGAGAGAGAGAGAGAGAGAGAGAGAGAGAGAGAGAGAGAGAGAGAGAGAGAGAGAGAGAGAGAGAGAGAGAGAGAGAGAGAGAGAGAGAGAGATGGTAGAGCAAAAGGAGGCACATACAGTCACTCAAAACAGTGTTTGCCAACATCAGGCCTTTGGCTCATTTTGGAAAAGAAAAGAAAAGAAAAGAAAAGAAAAGAAAAGAAAAGAAAAGAAAAAAAAAGAAAAGAAAAGAAAAGAAAGAAAAGAAAAGAAAAGAAAAGAAAAGAAAAGAAAAGAAAAGAAAAGAAAAGAAAAGAAAAGAATCTGATGCTTATTTACTTACTGTACATGTATCACTGATCTACAGTACAGCTGATTATCAATCTAATCATACCTATATCACGTCGTAAAATCCCACTGGTTAAATATGACATAAAATATGCTATATTTAACAAAGTGTTGCAATATAATAGGGTCTAAGTATTGCAATATTTACATTTGGCATGTGGCTTAATGCTTGGTTGATACTCTAATTGAAAACAACAACCTCAAGAGATCTGAAGGAACTGGATTAACATACTATATGAAACGTTACAACAGATTAGCCGTGCTTTCACTTGCAGATTAAACAGTCAGCTTCCTGAAAAACAGCTGGCAAAACAACTGAACAAATTTCCCCTTAGCTTTTTATGTACAGGTCGAAGTGCACAGTTGTTAAACAGCCATTGTTGGGTTGTTTGCCTCAGATGGCTTGCTTTTATCTCCCGGTTGAAGTGCCATGCTATTGATCTTTTGAAATACAGCCATAGCCTTCAGAGACAAAATAGCGTTGTCTTAGCATGGCACCCAAGTGTTCTTTAAACTGCATTCCTTCCCATTACCTCTCACAGCTACAGTACAGTATTTACAGATGTTTCCATAATTTGCATAATCCTATACTTTCACCTTACATGGAATTTAGATATTTACATAATTTAAACACAAAACAAATCCACGAGAGCACAAAATGGGATAAAATTCAAGGTAGGATAGAGCATGTTTTGAGCGACTGTATGTTTTATCAATGCTCATAAAAGTATGGGATGAGTTGGACCGAACCGACACCATTTGTAATAAGAACCGTCTAAACCGACTAGACAGGAGAGCCCTAGAGGACCAAAACGTGGGACTCCTTCACACGACGGCTCCATGCAGCGAAAACAGGCCACCCACAAACTCACAAATGCGTTTTTGGTCGCAAGTTTGCAAGGTCGGCCGTGTTTCCTGGAGCGTCGCCGTCGTGCGACCTGCCGCCGGCCCGTTATCAGTGCAGCATAGACATTACCCAGGTTGACGGTGAGCTTCACCCGCCCGCCGTCCAGCTCCAGGCGCAGCGTGTCGGCGGACTCCTGCGAGGTGGTGGCCATCAGCATGCCGTAGGCCCTCTGGGACATGAAGCGCAGCGACACGTCCTCCGCCTCCGTGTGCAGCGTCGCCGGCAGCACCACCTTCAGGTACATGCTGCCGTCATAACTCAGCACGGTGCCCTCTGGGTGACACCATGGGAACAGAGAGGAGAGGCGTTGAAGGGGAATTCCACCCATTTTCAACATTTTAATATGTCATTATACAGTGTTGGGCAGTAACTAATTTTAGATTACATATTACTGTAATATTATTACTTTTGCTACAAAAAGTAAAGTAACGAGATTACTCTGCAAAAATGGGTAATAAGTAACGCATTACTTTGCAAGTAACGCCAAGTTACTTTTTTAAAATGAGCTTGTTGTTGCATGCAAAAATAGAACAGATTTACAAGCTATCGACAGGTACTGTAACAGCGTGTGGACTAGATCTACAGTTATGTACACTACAAATCGCTTGCTGCTTTATTTTGCATTTTATTTTTAAATACAAGACCTCAACTGTCTTTGAAAACAATTGTGAACAAGTTTAAAAAGTCAAAGAGACAGATTTTGTTGGCTTTGTTTTCAGGTGCAGTATTATTCCAATAAATTGAATTCAGTTCTAAAAAGAGCTCGCTAAACAGATTATGTTGTACATCTCTATTTTTTCAAAGGCGGTGTTGAGAACTTGGGAAAGTAATAACGTAATATGTAATATATTACTCTTCAATTCCAGTAATAAGTAAAGTAATGATATTACTTTGTCCAAGGGGTAACGAGTAAAGTAAAGAAGTTACTTTCCAAAGTAATATTGACCAACACTGGTCATTAATATACCTTAGAGGGGGAGGTCTGAAGAAAACCACTAACAGATGTATTTTCCCCATGTTAATGGATTTTCTTTAGACGCTTCTTTTTTCTGAGACCAAATGAACCCGTTAGGGTTCATTTGGTTGCATTTGTACGCTCTCAGAAAAAATGTTGAAAATGGGTGGAATTCCCCTTTAAGAGATGGTGCGACTTGTTCGCAAGGAAATGTACCAGGCAGGGCCCAGGGATCTAGGCATGGGCATGGGAGGGCAATGCCCCCCTAAATACCCGGACGGCACCACCATACATGATGGCAACAGCCCAAATTTTAAAGATATTTCAAATTAAAGTGCTTATAATTAAAAGGATTTGAAACACTATGCTACTAACTACAATTGTCGCACCACTAAACCAACACCATTTCATCATTCAAAACAGTAAACTCTCTGAGCCAGACCTTTATGCATGCTGCGTGTCTGTTGCAACTTCAACAACAACTGATGTTATTATATGATGCTTACTTGCCTAATATAAGTCTTTTAACCGAAAATGGTATGGATGTAACATTTCCCCATTAGGAAATGTTACATCCGGGCCTGGTACCAGGCATCGCCTGATACCATCTGCAAAAATGTTTGAATTGTACCTACAGTAGGTAGGTATTCTTATTTAAACCTAGAACACATTTTTGTTATACCATCATTAAACACAATACTCTACCAAATGTAATCATTAGGGCTGCAATGATTCATCAATGAAGTTATAAGAGGTGTTTCCCCACTTAACCATAGTTTTCTCAGTGTTGATTGTAACTAAACTAAACAGGAGTGAGCCATCTCTCGTCCCTTACAATCTGATAGATTAACGCATAGAGTATCAAGAACAAAACATATGGGCATATATTTACTTTTTGAATTACCTGTTGACTGACTCATGTGTCACTATTCTTTAATCAATGTATGCAGTCTGAATAAGCCTAAAGACACCATACATTGCTTTTATTAATTTTGCTGGTAATTTAGTTTATTTTATTTGAACAGCAGCCTAGGCATCAGCTGTATTTTTGAATTAATTACCTTTTTTTATTATCTGGAATTGGGATGTCAACGGGTGGTCACCGGTAACCGGATATCCAACCGTTAAGAATCATGTAACGGACCCCAAGAGGCTAGGCTCTTATTTTGGAGGGTATACCAGGAAGGAGGAGCCAAATTGTTTCCTGCTGCCACCAGAGGGCTATTTAAGGCCAAAGAGAGACAGCATGAGAGGAAATGTTTGCTATGGACAGCATGGGTGCCAAGGTGGCTGCACAAAATGGCTGTAAATGTTTGGTGTGAATAATGAGACTAACTTAAAGAAGACATGAAGGACCCTGAAATGGACAATGATTTAGCGCCTGGCTGGAAAGGGGGAAAAAGGTATTATTGTTTGATACTTTGTTACTGTTTGTTCATTGTGTAGTTTCATTATTTCTTTACTTGTTTAATTTGTATTGTGTTGGACTGTGATGGTTTATAGTTCAGAATGCATTGATTGTTAAATGTATGGCTTTATAATATAATTGGAAATGTAGCTAATAGTAAAGGTGCAATGTCTTATGAAATGTACTGATATGATGTAATGTGACTTATGAAGGTATTGATTTGTTGCTGTGTATTTGTATATCTTTCAGTTTTCACGTTGATCAACCACTAAATAAAATGGGGGAAAATCATCAGTCGAGCTTCAACTCCTTATTGCCAGCTGGGTCCGCTACAGTGAAAACTTTACCCAAATCATCATCTCCACATCTTCAACTGCTGACTACCACCTGCAATAAAATGGACTTCTCATCTGAACTCAACCACAGTATCAATCCTATGAACTGGATCTGGTGAATAACACAAAACACAACTGAAATGATGCATGATAGTCACACGGTTAGGAACAAGGAAACAAAGACTTTGCAGAAGGAAGGGAACTGAACACATATAAAGGTTGTGATTTCAGTTTAAATGTAAAGTTTGTTTATTGTTTAAAGTAATAGTGATAGTGACTTAAGGTGGTTTGTTTTGCTGTGTCAAACTTATTCAAGATGGCAGATCATGCAAAATCAGAGGTTGAGCATAAAGTTAAAAAGATTTTTGGCCTATATGATCAGTGGAAAATGGCAGCACGAGTAACAAGGAAACAGTTGAATTATGGTATTGCTCAGAGTGACCCAAGACTCATAATCTACACATTAGAGAAGAGTAAAGACATTTTCGAGCTGTATGATGAGATCCAAAAGTGCATCACACCAGACAATGTTTTACGAATAAGGGTAGATGCATGTGAATTTATTTCAAGAGATCTGTTCAAGGTTGTTAATGAAAATATGGTTAATGGAAAATTCTATGGAATGGAAGTGCATGATTATTTCTGTGAAAGGTCTAGTTTTAATTATTTTCAACCAAAATCCTCATCATGGACAACGGAGCAAGAGATTAAACGGGAGCAGGAAGAGCAAAGGAAAGCTCTAGAAGCTCAACAACAGGAGCAGCTGAGGCTCCAGGCTGCTGCAGAGGAGCGAGAGAGGCTGAGGCTCCAGGCTGCTGCAGAGGAGCGCGAGCGGCTGAGGCTCCAGGCTGCTGCAGAGGAGCAGGAGCGGCTGAGGCTCCAGGCTGCTGCAGAGGAGCAGGAGCGGCTGAGGCTCCAGGCTGCTGCAGAGGAGCGCGAGAGGCTGAGGCTCCAGGCTGCTGCAGAGGAGCGCGAGAGGCTGAGGCTCCAGGCTGCTGCAGAGGAGCGCGAGAGGCTGAGGCTCCAGGCTGCTGCAGAGGAGCGCGAGAGGCTGAGGCTCCAGGCTGCTGCAGAGGAGCGCGAGAGGCTGAGGCTCCAGGCTGCTGCAGAGGAGCGCGAGAAGCTGCTGCAGAAAGGTCCGCATCAGTCCCAGCATGTGGTTGTTGGGAGTTCGCAGGGCCAGACTGCCAAACCAGTGGCTGTCAAGGATGATGCCCCGGCTGCTGTGGTGCTGGAACGGGCAGCCATAGTGCCACAGCAACGAGGGCAACCAGGTGAAACACCGTGCTCTCTGCCCAAGGTGGGAGGAGGAATCATGGTGGGAGACTGGTTGAACAGTTTATTATTGCCAATTGTAAGGGTTTTAAATTCCTCTGGGGTCACATGAATTTGTATTTAAAAAAATGTAATTTTAAACCTAATGAACTGTTAAAATTATGGTATTTTTGGTGGGAGTGTAACGGACCCCAAGAGGCTAGGCTCTTATTTTGGAGGGTATACCAGGAAGGAGGAGCCAAATTGTTTCCTGCTGCCACCAGAGGGCTATTTAAGGCCAAAGAGAGACAGCATGAGAGGAAATGTTTGCTATGGACAGCATGGGTGCCAAGGTGGCTGCACAAAATGGCTGTAAATGTTTGGTGTGAATAATAAGACTAACTTAAAGAAGACATGAAGGACCTGAAATGGACAATGATTTAGCGCCTGGCTGGAAAGGGGGAAAAAGGTATTATTGTTTGATACTTTGTTACTGTTTGTTCATTGTGTAGTTTCATTATTTCTTTACTTGTTTAATTTGTATTGTGTTGGACTGTGATGGTTTATAGTTCAGAATGCATTGATTGTTAAATGTATGGCTTTATAATATAATTGGAAATGTAGCTAATAGTAAAGGTGCAATGTCTTATGAAATGTACTGATATGATGTAATGTGACTTATGAAGGTATTGATTTGTTGCTGTGTATTTGTATATCTTTCAGTTTTCACGTTGATAAGCCACTAAATAAAATGGGAAAATCACCAGTCAATCTTCAACTCCTTATTGCCAGCTGGGTCCGTTAAGAATCAGCCAAGTATTGTTTCGCATAACAATACATGCATATTCTGATCTTAAATCCAGTCTAGACAATGGACATAGGTAACTACACATTACTCAAGAAAAGTGGTCTTACGAATTAACAAGGCAGCTAATTAAAGCTGTTGTTAAATGTTCCATTCAGGTCAAACAGAGTCAAGGTGCTGCTATTGCAAGTCTTGGCTCTTTATTAGGGAGCTACATTGTCCAAATGACCAATCATAAAGTAACCTTTTTCAGAGTAACCACATAATGTGGTAAACAACACATTAACAATGTTGTTAATTACGTTATGTTTCATTCAGGTCAAAAAGAAGCAGGGTGCTGCTATGAAAAAAATGGCCCAGTAGAAGAGCTCACTAAATGGAACATTCTAGTTGAAATACATGGTTTTGATCTCTCAAAAAACACCGGTTACATTTTCAAAGACATCACTTTTTTCCACAAGCAAAAGCCATGGAAGATGACTCATAACTTCAACAGCAACTCATTTATACTCCCATCCATGCTCACAATCAGTAGGTGTCAATTTCTTAACGGCCCCCATCTCATTTTGGAATGCAACTCCATTTCAGACTGCAGTTATATTCTGCTGCACCAGAGGGCAGAGACAGCCTGGAGCATAAAAACAATCTGCTGAGGAGAAGATGATGAAGACAGAGTATAATAATCTTTTTCAAAGATTTTCCCCCCCCTATTCATATCTCAATACGACGGATTCAACACATCCCTCATGCTATTAGCAGGCAGTGTTTGTTTGCTTCTGCGAGAAAGGGATCCGATTTAAGCTGAAGAGGAATCATAGCATTTCTATTGGTGCAATGATAGGCTTCAGGCGGTAGTTCCACAATTCATCAGTTCATTCAACCACTGCCACCCCGACCGCTGACAGCTCATCAATAAATCACTAACGGAATGGTCCTGTAATTTAACTTTTAGATGGCTCACGTAAAAATTCTTCCACTTTCATTGTTATTTGAGGGTATACCCCAATCAATCCTAATCTCTGGTGTGTGTGTGTGAGCTGTATGACAGCGTTTTTCTGTATTTTCCTCCCTTCCTTTAGTCCAGCGCTTCTCAACATGGGATCCGGGGACAGCCAGGGGGTCCCCAGCATAAGGAACAGTTTAAGACAACTGCCTTCTAAACCAGTAGTTATTTCAAGATTTTTGAAAAATGTAAAAAAAAAAATAAGAAAATAAGATTCGTACAAGGATGCAAAGCGACACAAAGTGATGCACTAGGTGCTTGTATATCTGCTAATGGAATAGCAGACGAATAAAATGTTGCTTCCTCTGTTATAAAAGGTTAAACAATTATGGGTTATGGCCCTTTTTATCTTTTGGCTATTCAAAAATAGCTGAACTACAAGCTCACAATGCATCGCCACAACAATACGCAGTGTGAGCTTTTACCATAGCTCTTCAAAAACATTTCGAAAAATCTTCTCTTATGGGTTTTCCTGCATGGACACAAAATTATTTCACAAGGGAAGTCACGCATCAGGGCACGCGGCCAAGATGCACATCAGTTTAGGGGGGTCCCTGAAGTGAAAATGGTGGAGAAACCACTCTTACCATTTTCACAGTTTGTCCCCAGGAAGCCGGTGCTGGTGCAGTCGCAGATGTGCCTGTACTGAACGCGTTTTGGTGTTCAACGCATTGTGTTACACTTTAGCTATTGAAAAATATCAGATCTACAAGCTCATATCGCGCCACCGAGTGGCGCGATATGAGCTTGTACATCTGATATTTTTTTGAAAAATTGTGAAAATGATGCGCAAATCTAAGAATATATTCTATTTGACACCTGACTGTAGTTTCTGACACTAGATTCTAGTTTCTGATGCTAGTTTCTGGCAGATTCTAGTTTTTCTAGAATCTAGAATCTGTGTTCCTGTGTCAGTGATGCTCAACATATTTCATGCCAAGGACCCCCAGAATTATCTATATTTGGCTGTGGACCCCCATCTGAAAACGTGGTGTTAGGGTTCCCCTATAAGCAACGGTCTTAGTTCAAAAATATTTTCTTCCGAAAGAATAAATTCAAAGATCACATTTTCACAATTTTTCAAAAATATCAGAGTGAAAGTGAAGTGAAAGTGGTTGAGAACCATTCTTACCGTTTTCACAGTTTGTCCCCAGGAAGCCGGTGCCGGTGCAGTCGCAGATGTGCCTGTTCCAGCCCTCCCGGCACTGGCCGCCGTTGGCGCAGGTGTCCCTGGAACAGCGGGCGTGGGTCTCCTTGGTGCAGAAGCTGCTCACCCCGGCGGCACCCTGGACCTCGGCCAGCTTCCACAGGTTGCGGCTCTGACCATCGATGAAGAGGTCCCTCACGCAGCCCACGTAGCCCAGGTTGAGAGTGGCCGACCACACCTCCGGGGGCAGCGCCAGGCCCAGGTTCTCCTCGGGCAGGCCGCCCAGGTACATGTCCCCGTCTAGGTCCAGGATCTCACTGCCTTCGTTGGCGGTGAAGGGGCTGCTGTGGCCGTTGACGGAGATGAAGCCTGCGGGCAAGGTGGTGAGTTACTGTTATGAGACTGATCTCATACTGCATACATATATACTGTATATATATTGCTTTAGTGTGAGTGTAAGCGAGGACAGGTGGCTGTGTGGGTTGGATTAAGTATTCAAGGGAGACAGTGTTAACAAAGGGTGAGATTTGAGGATGCAGGAGATGCTTCTCTCTGCCTTGTTTTGTTTTTTCCAGGAGAGTGTCCACGCATCCGCTGCCTAGCAACATCAATGCATAACCTTATGAACGGAACAGAGACTGGAAACTGAATATAAAACTTCTAGTGTTAAAGTGAATCTTGCCAGATCTTTGTGACAGTGCCCTGTGCGTTGCAGCAGGAGACGTGTAGACACTATTCCCCCCCACACATGAAGTGGTGAGGGTGTCTCCATAATTGGCCACTTGTGTAATAGGTTAAGACAATTTTCAAAATGTCATACGATTACGGCTGACTAAAAATAATTCTGCAATTAAAACTGGATATGCATGCATGTGTCGACTCTGTCGAGGCGATTGAAGACAATGCAAGAATAAACCAATGAGCTGGCACACACAATGATTGCGATTTCACAGCCCGGAACCCTCTTTACGCCAGCGTTCAGCATAGGACCAGAGGGACAAGGGGACAGAAAGAACAGTAGGCTTCAAACAAAGCGTAACAGAAGGCTTTCCCTTGTTGCATTCATATTTTTAGGTGTTTAGCAGATGCTGTTTTCTGGAACATCTTGCAACTTGTGTTGAGTTGCCACAGGAAACTCAACACTCCCAACTCATCTCCCAGGAGTCCCCATTTCTTCTATTTAGATCAAAGCTGTGGTTATGTTCTGTATGTTATGCTATATGTTTCTTTATTTGTTCACATATGCCGCGTATGTTATTTAGGTACATCTGCGCAGTTTGCTCTTGCTTCGATGCCAAGCGCATTGTTATAGTACTGTACTTGGTGTTTTCACACAGTGAGTCAGATTACCTTGTAAGCCAGGCAGAAATGTCTGTGTGTGCATCACACACAACTATATTTGCGTATGCCTGACGCAGAACTCATATATGGGACCTGCGCACCTTCTTACTTACTGGTATTATTTATTTATTTGTATAGATGGTTTGATGTCTACTAGAGCAGTTGTTAGTTACAACACTGTAGCACATTTTCTGGCAAACTATTCATGCAGCCGTTTGCCTGTTGTTGGCTGATTAGGGTTTGTGCCACATACTCAAGTCTTGCGAAGTGCAAGACTTGAGTATGTGGCACAAACCCTAAGTAGCTCTGGCTAAATGCATCTGTTAAATGAATTCATTGTGTTTGTACGTACGTAACTCGTCCCACCACAAGAATACATAATAACTGCTACATTACAAGAAGAGAACGTATCCAGGCAGAGGTGTAAACCTCCAGTGATTCCTACACTCACAAGGAACAACTGTGAAACACCTAAAATATGTTCAAGTGCTGTGGCATTTTGTCACAACCATACGTTATTTAAAGTGTATTCATATGCCGTTTTTATTGGTGTATTGAATGCATACAATACCTACGGCTCTATTTTCATCTACTGGTGTCCTATATACTGTTTGCACCTGACCAACCGGGACGCAGAGGACCAGAACTGATGTTAAGTCATGTTATACTGTCTTTTATATTAAATTGTTGTATCCAGTTTTTACTTACTCTGTATTCTCTACCCGTACGTGTGTATTTTTTCAACCTGTCTGTCAGATTGTACCTGTAATATAATACTGCAAAACTATAGCAAGATAATTATCCGTTTAAATTACTATCATAATTCATCAGCACACATTTACCAATACATATTTTATCCCCCATTTACTTCATCTTAGCACTTTTCATCAAAACAAACCAAAGGTAGGCTACTGTTGTTCACACATAGTTTTCATTGTCTGTGCATCGCTATTCTTAGCTTGTGCGATCTCTTCCTGCATGCATCTTGCACGCAGCTTGTACACAGCATGCACCCCCCCCACAGACACAACACACTATTTGAAGCAACTAGTAATTAGTTGCTAAGTCTCTAATGAATATGTCAACTTATAATTGCTAATAAAGGTTTAAAATAACAGAGTGGAATAACAGAGTATTTTAACATAAATACAGGAGCGCTGTAGAGGTCTTGCCCTATGGTGTGCCTTGGGCACATAAAACCACTGACCTACAATAATGATGTAATACAGAGTCATAGTAGGACAGGCTACAGGGTTGGGAAAGGTAGAAGAGGGTGCAGCGTTTTAATAACTTTTTGGGAGGAAAATAAGCACACATCTTGGCTTGTTATGGACGGTTAGGGTACAATTCTCTGTAGAAGGTTTCCAAACACTCTTGAATTTCCCTGCTTTGTCTTCAATGCTACGAGGCACAGGATTTTGTATCTTATAAATTGTGCTTCCTTCTTGTTATTTTCACAGATTGGCTTGTTTCGGTTTAACCACTTAAAGGGGCATTCCACCCATTTTCTTTTTTTTTTCTGAGAGTATACAAATGTGAAGCAAATGGTTCCATTTGTACACTCTCCGAAAAAAGGGGTCCTAAAACAAAAATCAATAACATGGTGAAACACAACTTGATGACGTCAAGTGGTGTTTCGCCATGTTAATGATTTTTCCCCGACCTCCATTTCTATTAAACACAGAATGGAGAGGACTTTCTATCACGTCCACACAGCATCTCTAAGGTGTAGTAATGAAACAGTAAAATGTTGAAAATGGGTGGAATTCCCCTTTAAACCATATTACTCTGTTGCAAATCAAATAATGAAAATAACCAAACTACAAGCCCACAATGCAGGAGGAGAATGGAGAATGCATGCGTGAGGCTCTTACCTTTGCGGCCCTCCCTCTGGAAGTCCACGTGGCACCACTCGCCGTCGTTCAGCCTCTTGTTGCTGGCTTTCATCTTGAAGCTGCCAGAGCCCATGTCCATGAGCAAGTACAGGAATCCATCCATCAGCTCCAGAGCGAAGTAGTCCGCTCGGGGCTTCCTGTCGACGAGCTGCGGGCCCTGCAGTCTGCCCTGGCTGAATAATAGCAGGCCGCTGGGCTCAGTGGTGCGGAAGTCCAAGGATATGGAGCCTGTCCTCTTGACGTTCCACCTGGGCAGCGTCAGGTAGGCGGGCGGCGTGTCAAAGGTCACCGGCTCCAGGGCCTCCACGTCCTCGCAGTGGAAGATCAGATCGCCATGGATACTGACCCTGGGGTCCTGCATGGCGGCCAGATGCGACAACTCCAGTCGGAACTCATTATTCCTGTAGACCACCTTGAAAGGACAAGAGAGATTTCACACTGAGACGCGGCACCACAGAGAGGGGACTTAACAGTAGGGCAGATTAAAGAAAAAAAACGTTCATTTAATGTCTGGTTTCTAAACACTGTATCCGACACAACGGCGTTATTTACAAGGAATTTCCTCCGATTTAATCAGGCTTGAATTCACAGCAGAAATTGAAATGATTCACATGAATTCACTTCATTGTGATTCCGCGAGCGGAGTCGACCAAGCTGAAGCTATTGATGAGATAAAGTGAGATGCCCGTCATCCCGTGCTCTATAAAGGAACATGCAAGCCACATGCACGCTGTGGCCTCACATACAGATAGAAGCAGCAGGAAGGCAGAACTGAGGCATTTTTCATTTTCACGCCACTTGCATTTAGCGACAAGAGACTGACTGACAGACAGATTCCGAACCCCGGGGTGTGAACATAACTAGCTGAAAATACACCAAACGGCTTTAGTGAAAGGCAAACAAACGGTTCACAAAGATCCCACTGGATGACTGGAAAACAGCAGTATTAACAAGAAAACACAATTGCAAATGCATTATTTCGGCGCATTTACATTTTTTGACATTTAGCTGATTTGCTTATTAACAAGCAAGAGCAATAATGATAAATTCCTAAAGTAGATGAAACAATACAAGCGTGTGAATCCTATAAGCCGCTGAATACACAGTAGACGTTAAGAAGGGTGCATGGTGCAACAGTTAATCAAAGTAAAGGTAATTGATTTCATTTGAATTTTTGTTTTGTTTTAAATAAAATAATAGATAAACAAAACAAGACGGCATCAGCAATTCCAGCGGTCTCCAACCAAAAATCGTTAAGGACCTCTGGCTTAGGAGATACATCAGAAAAAAATAATTAATCTACACGAATTAATCTACACAATCTGTCACGTTCATATAGGCATATACTCTATGTAATATGTATTTGTTATCAGTACATTTGCATAGCCGGTAGAATCAAAAAATGCTTGCCCATTTTCAGGCTGAGCCAACATCGGGCTGTTTAGGACCCATCCGCCCTTCGGCATCGAGTATGAAACCCACCCTGCCCCTGACCACCGATAGTACGGAACACATCACTTTTTTGTTTGTTTTTTGATCATGTGAAGGAGGGTGTGCGTCTCGTGGCCATGAGCCCCGCCTGGCCGGGCCGCAACGGTGAATTGTGTCTCAAAACAAGCGTTTTTTAGTGAACTTACTTATTCCGAAACATACTGTAACGCATATGAAAACATGCTTCTAGTTGCAGCCCTAATGAGCACTTATCAAAACCGCACCCTTTGGGGCGGGGTCTAGTCACTGTCCAGTCCAAATAGTTTGGCAACTGTTGCTATGCAGGTCAAGCTTTCCTCTGCTAATAGGCCTATTGGACAAGGACAGATTGGGGACTGGGGAGGGATTTAGTGAAGGACTCATTGAAGTACTGAAGCATAATTCGGTGCCACTGTAGTGTTCTTTAAACTACAGTAACCCGTTAAGCCATAATAACAACAAACACTATATGCACTTACAAAAAAATACCCAATTCTCAAGCTCACAGTAGGTCAAATGTAGTTAATTATTATCTGTTGTTGTTGTTGTTTTTTAAGTCTATATTTTATGTTTCTTTGAATCATTTTGAAAAATGTGTCCTTCAGTGGAGTGGAAGGGGTTAACACTTAGTAAGCAGAGTGAATGGGGAAAGACAGGCTGGTGGAGGGAAGGGGTTAGGGGAGCAGGGGATATGAAGCTCTCCGTGAGCTCATTAATTCCACCATGGTGTTATGTTCATGCATCTTTTTTACGCTTGGCATCTCAATTCTGTTACACGTGCACTGACACCTATTTTAATGGGATTTCCACTCACATAAAAAAGGGGAAAGGATTTAGCTCTGGGTTTGACATGCTTTTATGTCAGTCATGTGCGAGCTTTAGTCAATGAGATGCCCTGCGCTCACAGGTGAATCTTGTGTGAATTGCAATTTTTAAGGGTAATTTAGAATTTGCTGCATGAGCCCTTTGACAAGTACTTCTCAACAGATTGCCATTTTCAATAGCAAAGTGGCGCTCTGTAGCTTTCACAAAAAGGTTTGCAAATGTTGCATTGCTCAAGCTAAAGATTATTTTCATAATTGATAAAAGATAGATAGAAGATAAAAAGTTACAGTTAATTCAAAAAATAACTTCATGCATAATAGAAACACCATCTCACAAATACTGCACGTATTTTTTTTTTTTTTTTTAAGATATTGGTGGTACAATGAGGTGTTTTTGGACACCATGTGATGGCATTGTAAGGGAAGAGAGGTGGCTCACTCCTCTTTAGCTTAGTTACAATTAACACTGGAATGATTAAGTGGAAAAATACCTAGCCTGGAAAAACCCTCCTGCTTGAAAAAAAAAATGTTAATGTTTTTTTTTTTTCAAGGGGGTGGGGTTTACCGGATAGAAAAAGAACCACAAGTAATTGCAAGCCCCACCCCCCATGCACCCCAACAATTAGTTGCCTTAGGCATTTCTACTTTCACTCCATCATACGTGGACTAGTATTTTGTGACGTGGGATTGTTTCACCATATTTTTTCAGGGCAAAATTGTAGGAAGATGCTATGGCATGTAAAGTATTGTTGTTAATTAAACACTGGAGGCCCATGTTGTGCTTGTCAGGGGCCATGAATCCCACGCAAAACTCCTGTCTAAATGTCTGTCCTTGCATTCGTTACGCTGTTGATTCATACAGGTTTCACAGGAAACTGATCGCCACTGGGAGGCACTTTCCATTCAACATTTGGCAGCGTTCAAACAGGAAAAACTACTTTATCTGACAACATCACATGAAAAGCATCCAACACAGGGATTTATCAACCCAGAGGGGATTTACACTAGGTGCCACATACTGTAGTAAAGCAAAAGATGAATAACCCCTCTCTCTCAGCGCCATAGAAATGATTTATTCACCTCACCAACATTTTCTGTGCTTTCCATCAAAACACCTTGACAAAGGACAGGTTTTGGCCAAAATGCTGGTGACATGAATAAATCATCTGGCGCAGACTGTGTGGTCGTCTTCTCCTTTATTGGTATTCCACACCATTTCTTCGGTAAGAAACATGCACTATAAATTGAGTATAAATTAACACATGCATATTCCACATGTTGAACCCATTTACACGTACAGGCAAAAGAGAAAGACCTATGTTTCTGTGTCAGTGCTGCTCGGCCTTTTTGATGTCAAGGACCCCCAGAATTATCTCTGTTTTGCTGAAAATGTGTCATTCTATGGACCCCCACAGAAGCAAAGACTTCAAAACGTCCATTCGCTATGAGCTTACAGATTTGCTATTTTTCCAACAGCTAAAGCATAACACAATGCTTAACACCCCAAAAGGGGTAACTTCCCATCCAGAATGGGTTGACATAGGTAATACAAAAGGTAATTTACTGCTTTTATAGCTTCGACCTGTTTTGAAACTCCCAACAGAGCAGTGCCTCTGCCCAGGCTTCAGATGGCTGCTCAGACTAGTCAGATGGCTATACGATGAGCACATGTGATGAGCTGTTAAGTACGGTACGTTTCTTGGGGACACTTCAACAGTTTGATTGGGCAAACTGGGGTCACGCCAACGGCTAACTTTTGATTCCCCTTTCTACCTACTCAGCTATGGTTGTACTTTAAATCTAAGTAAAGTAAATAGTAATTTGGTGGTGATGATGATCAGGATCCACCCGGGCAGCATGTGTGCTGAACAATACAACCATGAGCTCGCCTCTCTTATAAAGTATCCAATGCATGGCCAGTGGAATAATGTGTTCAATGTACTGTATTTAAAAGGCGTATAGCACCAACACACATCGTTTTCTTTAGTTGGCATATAAGCACTTGCCATTCAGGTCATTAACTACTGTAGTGACTTTAAATTTACAACGCTCACAGGCGAACAAAGCGTTACAAAAACATATTTCGAAATATCCTGACATTGATCCATTGAAAACAAGCCAAGTTTATAACAGACGTCACTACAAATGGAAGCCAAGTCAGAGACGTGTGTCACCAGCACTTCTGCTACTGGCACGGAAAAAACAGACCCCGTTCTTTTCACGGTAAAAGACAAGAGAACACTGTCCTACTTTCCCCTCTGGCAATACTAGTCTAAGTAAGAATTTTTAAAATAACATGGACTAGAAGAGACACACACTCAACCTGTCAATGTCATCTCACACATGAATTAAGCCCGAATTATCCTTAGTTGTGCGCCAGTGTCCCGCACTGAAAATAGCACATTTTACGAGCTCGGGATATGTCACACAATGCAGCGGACATGTTGCGATCTTGCGGGACAGTATTTACTCGCCCAAGGTAGGGTTTGCAGGTATCAGAAAACCACAAAGTTACTTTTGTGGACAGTTGTTTCACTTGTATAGTTGTTAAAGTTGTTAAAGGGATATTGCACTTTCAAAACACTTTTTGTGATTTTATCATCTACTCAGGCTCATGTGAAAACTCCAGTAAAAACTCAGTAATTCCAGTAACTCCAGTAATTACTCAGTAATTACATTACTCAGTAATTATGATATTCATTTTAGCTGCCCGCATCCTTCCCATACAAATCCATTTTAGCTGCCCGCATCCTTCCCATACAAATCCATTATAACTTAAAACTCCAGTTTAACCATGATAGATTCATCAAAGTACCCCATCTTTTTTCTGGTTACTGATACTTTCCTCCTAATAATGTGAGAGGGCATGGAATTTCATTCACTTTTATTTTTAAATATTATTTTGGAAATTGTAGCAGCCTCGCCACCAAGCTGGGTGGGATCAAATGAATAAAACAATATTTTCAAAATAAATAAAAACATTAAATGAAAAAGCACAGCCCATCCACGGTATTAGGACCACAATATTAGTCACCAGAAAAAAGACGGATGTTTTTGATGACTCTATCATGGATAAAATGGAGTTTTAAGTTATAATGGGTTTGTATAGGAAGGGGGTGGGACTGCTAAAATGAATAACAAATATCAGGAGTGTTCACATGAGCCTGAGTAGATGATATAGTGACCAAATGTTTTTTTGTTAAGTGAAATATCCCTTCAAGTGTTTTTGTTTTTAAATTCAGAAAGCTCAGTGTGTGGGAGACACAGCAGGAGGTCTCTAGTAATGTTGATATCAATTATTTTCTTCACAATAGGTAATACGACTCTACGGGAAAGGACCTTAAAGGTCATGTTTTTGATTTGTTGTTGTTGTTATTAGAGAAAGTAAAAGATGGGTGTTAGTTTTACATTCCTTGGTTTCTTTAGTTTTAGGATTTTAGCTATGGGAAGGGGCATTCGAACATGGCCCTAAATACATATTTGTTTCCCAAATTTTAAAGCGATTGCTTTTTTATTATCTACGGCAGTCCTAATAAACCCCAGGAAATTATATACTTTGGCTGACTTGGACCGGCCTGTGAAAGGTTACTTGGAAGCCGTGGCGAAGGGTGCCCATTTGAACTGGGCCTACAGAACTACCAGCACCGCCACACCTACCCTCCCACCCCCAAAAAACTCGACTTAAGAGTTTTAAGAAGCTAGATCTATGAAGATGTTTTAAGCAAAACTGATAACCACACCAGACTATTGAGCCTTTGAAAATATTTGGCACTTATCTACCACCATAATGTTCCTTTGTAAAAAAAAAAAAAAAAAAATCCTGGCAGTCTGAGTAGGATTAGCCGCAATGCAACTCTAGATTTTTTTTTATATACCGTATTTTCCGGACTATAAGGCGCACTTAAAAGCCTTTAATTTTCTCAAAAATCCACAGTGAGCCTTATAATCCAGTGCGCCTTATATATGGATTGGTTGACTGCAGTAGCTTCTATTCTATGTTAACTGTAGTAGCTTCTATTCACTGCGCCTTATAATCCAGTGCGCCTTATATATGAAATCAGTCTTAAAAGGTGCGCCTTATAATCCGGTGCGCTTTATAATCCGGTGCGCCTTATAGTGCGGAAAATACGGTATATAATGGGATGAATCTAGAGTTGCAATACCCTCCCTCCATTGTCTCCCAATGTCAAAAACCATCTGCCATCTGCTTGTATTAAATGTTAAACTCACCAATATTGCAGCTGTATGCAAAGGTTTCTATCTGCAAAATGTTTGATAGAAAATCCACCAAAGACAAGATTATGATCTACCTTCTGTCACTAAATAAACTGCTGGATTTGGAGGCACTCGTTTGTATTATCAGGCTGCTGCCTCCTGCAAATTGCAAATTCTAAACAGGTGGTACACGGGCCATTCAGTGACAAAGGATGAGCACTTCCAAACTCCCAGTACTTTGAAAAAAAAAAAAAAAAAAAAAAAACACCTGCAAAGAATTTATCGACAAAAAGTAGCTCATAACATGTCTATGGTGGGGTTTTATCAAACAAATTCTTTGCCAAGAGAAATGGGATAAAAACAATTGTCATTGGGAGTCAATGGAGGGTATTGCAACTCTAGATTCATCCCTATCTAGTCAGTTTTGATACAAAGCGTTCAGTTTATCACAATTTATCACATGGCAATGCAGTCAGATCTGACACACACACACGCACACGCACACGCACACACACACACACACACACACACACACACACACACACACACACACACACACACACACACACACACACACACACACACACACACGGCATGCTAGCATGAGTCTAGATATCCAAAAGGTATGCAAAATAAATTCCACAATATACAAATACAACTTGAGGCATTGTCTAGTAGTCCCTAGCAGATAAAGTGTTTAAGCACTGTTTTCCATTAATTATGATTGATCTACCTGATGTATCTGTCTCTGAGCAGCAGCACCACTGGAACAGACTCCTAGCTAGCATGTTAAAAACCCCAAACTACACTACAACTCAAAATGTGATTGGCTGGTCAAACTGTCACTCAACACCTGGGCCACACATCCCCAGAGAAGCTCTCCAGTGTTGAAGTTGCAGGCCCTAGTGGAGATAAGTGGAAGTGCAGCCCTACAATGAAAGTGAATGGACATTCATGACGTCACATGACATCGAAGTGCCCATTCACTGCCATGTTCTAAATGCGGAAGGAGGCGGTACTTCCGGGGGCTTCAAAACGCCACTGAGCAGCTTCTGTTGAAATGAACGGCAAGAGGGCGGGGCTATCACAGCGGTCCAGTCTCTATATTTTTTATTACTCTATGATAGGCCAGGGCATGCTAGAATTCATCTGCGCTGCAAAATGAAAGCCTGGGGACATGGTACCCCATAGAGACTCCCGAAGATGTGTACCCCGTGGAAACATTTTATTTCTCCTTTTGTGCTCGCAAAGCTGAGGTTTAAAAGATGGAATCGGGTGCATTTTGCACACTTATAACTGCTTTGATCGTTAAAATCATTTATTTCTGAAAATAAGAGTGAACAAGTAAAGACGCTAGTGAGGACCGAACAGGGTTCAGTCCTGGAGACTGTAAATACAGTAACTTTCGCAACTACCATTGATAGTCTCTATGATAGCCTCTAAAGTGTAACTAGCGCCCAGTATGTAGTCTTGGCAGAGAAATGCTGCTTGGAGACTGGCAGACAAATTTTCTGATTGGCTGTTATTTTTCCTGTAGGGCCTACAAAAACATTCCCAATGTTCAGTGTATAGTAATAGTAATTTTACTTGTGCATGGACTAAAACTGCATTTATTTTTGAAGCACATGCAACTTCCGTGCCCTGAATTGCAGTTGATTGACAACCTGTTTACCTCACAATAAGATATATTCTCACCAGCTTGTCAAAACAACACCATTTACTGCTTTTTATACCAAAATAAAATGTATATACTACTCAGTATTTAGTTCAGCCTTTTCAGCCATGGCCCTCCACAATATATTCTGTTTCTCATTAGGCGCTTTGGGAAAAATAATTGCCCACCCCTGTGTTATACAGTGTATGCTATACTGTATACTACCTCCTGCAGAGCCACACAGAATCAACAATCAGCCATTTACTGATATTGTTTATCAGTGAATACATTTCAAAGCAGTGAGGTGATGACGGGGGATTCAAGGACAACACACGATTGTTTTGGTTTAGTTCCTATCATAGAAAACTATACATTGCGTCTCTTTGCCGTGTGCTGTACAGTGTACAGCGCACGGCACAGAGACGCCATGTATGATTTTTCCACACAGCGTCGTACACACTGTGCTGCAGCCCGACAGCTAGAGAACATGTTCCTCCCTCACACACTGTGAAGGATCAATACAGATACACGGGGTGATTTCCTACATGCAGTATACTGTACATGCTCTGCTTCTAGGAAGGGGCTGAGTGTGCTGCCTAACTGTACGAAAGAGCAGATCGTGTTTCCAGTCCTCTGCCGAGGTCAAGGACTGAGCTCACACAGACCGTGTTCACAGTCCAGCTTTGTATCCTGCTAATCGCGTAGCTGCACTGAGCATTTCTCTGCCGCTGTGAAAGCATCTGCTACCCACTCATTAACCAGTTGTAACCTGGCATCCTGGACTACAGGTCGGTCAGTAGGTGAAAAATATTGAAAAGCCTTCAGACACGAAGAGACGGATAGGAATTATTCCTTCCTTCACTATATACTTATTTATACACACAAAAATAAGTATAGAGTGAAGTATATAGTTGTGTAGTGTTAGACACAGAGCTGTAGATGGATGTAATAATGACGTATGTGCATATGTATATATTTTTGCATATGCACGTTAGGGTGGATCTTAAAACGCCAAGTTTACATTTTCTTCTGTCTCACCCCCTAATTATGTTCCAATGTACAAAAAAATGCTTTGGCTAAAATTTGGTTGAATTTGAAGCAAATTTAGAGGTAGCTCAATCAAGTCAAAGATTGTGCACTTTAGTTGGTTAAAAACGAATTGCACTGCAGGCACATTATTCTTATACTAAGTAAAGAGATTATAATTTCAAGCTTGTAAATCTAAACACAAATCTGATTACATGTTTGTCATGTCAAACCAAAATTAATTATTGATTATTATTGATTAATTATTATGAATTAATTATTAGAAAAGCAAAGATGCTGAAAAACTGCGAGTTCTCTTTTAATGTGCAGAATACCATGTCTTTATTGCAATCTTCAACCATAGCCTACTCAACACACAAGAACACAGTCCCATTTCCATGTTTACCCCCAAAAGTCACTGCAGTATAATAACTCAGATGTTACTGAACAATGAATGTTTACGGCTATCCAGATAATTGTGCCGATGGTTCTGCACAATCTGCAGCAAGTACTGGAGTTGCAACTCATCTTTAGTGAGGAGACCACAATGTTCTTGAATTAGGGCACTCCCACAATTTTAATTCTCTTCATGTGCTGTTCATCATCTTCATGTCCATCTTCCATGGCTCTCACCATATTAGCTTCTTCGTTTGTGCACTCACTTGACTGTCAAACAATGCAAGTCCGACGACCTCTGGAGCCAAATAACACAAGTGATTGGAAAACTTCTGAGAATCAGCTTTAGTCACCTCAGCATTTATCGATGAATATTCCAGCAAAAGATATAACAGCTGCAAGTCATTTAGTGGAGCGCTTATAGCAACAGTTGCCATCATCCATGCCTTCACATAAATGCAAACTGCAAACATGCACAAATCCATGCATGATTTTTCTTCCAACAGGCACGTTTGGTAGCTCCTGAAGCTCTGGCTCCAGGAGCTACCCATCATGCCTGGTGGATGGAAGGTTATTCATTGTTTGAATATCTTGATGTTTCATGGCCAATTCAAACTGGCACGCAGGGAAGAGAAAGCATGCATGAATATCTGCATGTTTGCAGTTTGCATTCATGTGAAGGCATGGATGATGGCACCTGTAGCTGTAAGCGCTCCACTAAATGACTTGCAGCTGTTAAAATTATAGCTGGACTATTCATTGATAAATGCTGAGGTGTCTAAAGCTGATTCTCAGAAGTTTTCCAATCACTTGTGTTATTTGGCTCCAGAGGTCGTCGGACTTGCCTTGTTTGACAGTCAAGTGAGTGCACAAACGAAGAAGCTGATATGGTGAGAGCCATGGAAGATGGACATGAAGATGATGAACAGCACATGACATGGACATGAAGATGATGAACAGCACATGAAGAGAATTACTGTTGACTTTGGAACAATCACAGGCCAGAACATCGAGGATTTTGTGTCTCCCAAATCCAAGACACAAAATGCTGGCTCTCCCACATGACCTCCCTGCTGTTGATCCCAATGAGTGGGAGTCTAGGGAAGACTACCTGTAGTGAAGGCAATGAACACGGTCAATGATCATGCAGAGTGTGGGAGTGCCCTAATTCAAGAATATTGTGATCTCCTCACTAAAGATGAGTCGCAACTCCAGTACTTGCTGCAAATTGTGCAGAACCATCGGCTCAGTAACATCTGAGTTATTATACTGCAGTGACTTTTGGGGGTAAACATGGAAATGGGGCTGTTTTCCTGTGTGTTGAGTAGGCTATGATTGAAGATTGCAATAAAGACATGGGCCTAGATTTCTGTCACCGCTAAACCGCTTATCCCTTCTTTGCCTTTTTAACTATTTTAAAAAACATGTTTCAATTGATAAAATGGCCAGTCTGCAAGCTTTCAATGTGGCAATAGATTGGCACGTTGAACTATTCCAAAAGGTTTTTTCAAAGGAAAGGAGTTGGGGATAAGGGGTTTACCATGTGACGAAATGGGAGCCCATATCCTGCATATTAAAAGAGAAATAGCAATTTGTCATTCTTTGCTTTTTTATTTTCTACATTAGTATTTCTTATAATCATTAATTTTGGTTTGACATGACAAACATGTAATCAGATTTGTGTTTAGAGTTACAAGCTTAAAAATATAATCTCTGTGCTTATGCCTAGTATAAGAATAATGTGGCTGAAGTGCAATTCGTTTTTAACCAACAATCTTTGACTTGATTGAGCTACCTCTAAATATGGTTCAAATTCAACCAAATTTTAGCCAAAGCATTTTTTTGTACATTGGAACATAATTGGGGGGTGAGACACAAGAAAATGTAAACTTGACGTTTTAAGATCCACCCTAATGCACGTATGTGTTTGTGTGCGTAAGCATGTGTGTTTCTTTGTTTTTTTATTTTCACACTCCTGCATTCATCCCATCTGCGCTTGAATCCCTGTTGTTATAATGTCCACCCTCTTATAAATATTTCTATTCCTGTTGAACCTTTTTTCTTTGTGCAATTTCGTCTTTCCACTTTTTTTGTTTTGTTTTGTCTCTTTTTATTTACCTTGCTTGCTATAACATAATCAATATAATTTAAGTTGAACAAAAGAAAGGCCTTTAGACTTTGTCACAATATAAGTGGTTATCAATCTATCAATTCTTATTTTCAGTACTGGTCACCATTGTTTTTGGAGCGCAGTCTCCTCACAACAACTTGAATCTGGGTTCAACCCATGAGGGCAGGGTAACCTTTCTGATTGTAACCTGAATTCCATGGACTGTTTCAATGTGTAGCCGCAGCCACTAGTGATTTGTGAGCGGCAACACATGCCGGTAACAACGGTGTTGTCAGACTCATGGCTGTATAGCAGGGGTTTTCAACCGGTGGTCCGGTGGTCCAAATAGACGCTTGCGGGTCCATTTGGTTTCATGTTTACACCCTCAAGAGTTAAAATATTCATCATGTGAATCAGCCCAAGTCTACACAACTAGAGAACGTAGACGATTAATGTTCATTTTGATCTGTACTGTTTGGACTGTTTTGTATCCCAAATCCAGCTTGGAATAGTTTTGGGGTAGCTGCAGGGCTAAAATAAAATAAAAATCAAATGATGGGTCGTGGCTCAAATTCTGAATAAATAGTGGGCCATGGTATCAAAAAGGTTGAAAACCACTGCTGGACTGTTGGTATGTCTAACCAACATATGCACCACCTGTGTCCTACAGTATGTGTCAAAGTGTGTTTCTTCTCATCTCAGGCCTGTAGAATCTCTGTTCTGTCTGAACCCGACCTTACTTGACCCAACGTTTTCAGGCTGGATTGGGCCCAAAATATAATTATGCTAGTAGTCAGGCTAGACAGAGCCTCGGGTTTCTGTGGTAAAAAAAAAAAATGAAAATAAAAAATCTACTACCCCCATGCATATTTTAATTTTCAACGGAAATGAAGTGGATGGAGTGGAACATTACTCAGGTAGTTTGTTGCCGCCATGACCTCTACAAGTGACGGTTGTGGATGTTTTTGGCCATTATCTCTTGCACTGGAACCTTTTTTGGGGGACGAGTCGAGTCTCTGGCCCGACCAGTGGTGCCCTGTTAGGGCCAGACCTGGAGAGAACTCAAAATCTCTGGCTGCTTTATGTGCGACTGCACATTGTTGCCACCACAATCTACATACAGTAGCTCCTAACCACAACTTTCAGATTTTTTTCCTGCACGGTATCCATTAACACATACCTGGGCATTATGCGGCCCGGGGGCCAAATGCGGCCCTTTGTCTGACTCTGACCGGCCCGTGAATGGGTACCATGGTTTTCAACCAGTGGTTCTTGAGAGTTCCAGTTAAATATGGAAAGTTGGTTAACCAGATGTAACTCTTTGAGAACCTAAAAATGAAACCAAATGGGCCCATGCGGGTCCATTTGGTTTCGTTCTCAAGAGTTCTCAAGAGTTCTCAAGAGTTAAAAAATAATAGTAATCTAATTTAGTCTACACAACTAGAAAATGTAAAAGATTAATGTTCATTTTGATCTGTAGGTTTGACTGTGTTGTGTGTGAAATCCAGCCTGGTATTGTGGACAAAAGCAAAAGAAATCTTTAGTTTTGGGGTCTGCGGGGCTAAAATGTCATCAAATGGTTGTCCATGGCTCAAATTTTGAATAAACAGAGGGCCCTGGTGTCAAAATGGTTGGTCTTACTCTCACTTTTATCTTGAAATTAAATTAATATTACGCAGACTTGAGATCAGCCTTTAGTCTTGGCCTTCCATAATATTTCATATATCTCATTTGGCTCCTTAGGAAAAATAATTGCCCAACCTTGCATTAACATATCAACATTATACATTTCAGCAGCAGTAGTACTCACGTCTTTCAAACAACCCATGAAGTTGTTGCTGACCGGGGAGCCCGGGAGGTCAGCTGTGCTGAGGCTGCCGCCGATGTAGAAGAGGTCATCAGAGCCCAACATGGTGTAATCCTCCTGAGTGTAGCCTGTAGTGGTCAGGATCCCATCTACCAAGATAGTGACCTTGAGGAGTCACATGGAGGCAGGGAGAGAGAGAGAGAGAGAGAGAGAGAGAGAGAGAGAGAGAGAGAGAGAGAGAGAGAGAGAGGAGGTGAGAAAAAAAAACAGGGAGGGAAGATGTCTCAATCACAGTCACATAAGGGATCCCCGACCATAAATATTTCACACGTTTTATTTATTTATGACTATGAGAGCTGGCGGTCCACCCCTCTTTGTATCGCCTTTTCGCTCCTTTTATTGACACCACGAAAGGTGAGAGGGGGACGGTGTAAAGTGAGCATGGCAGAAATGTGTCGGCATAGATTTGATCCCATAGGAGAGGTACTCTTAGTTCTGCAACTCTAGTGGCTGCTGCACAAGCATGAGCATCGCTTTATGTTGAATCTGTGCCAAATCAACATGTTGAGATCTTGTAGGATCTGCTATCATCAAAAAATGTTCAACTGTAATGGCATGCCAAAAAATAAGGACCCCAGGTTGAAAGTGAACTTTGAACTTTGCACACACAGAGGGTGTGGCAAAGAGTATTTTGCATCAAAGCTATTCACATGCCTATTTCAAACGGTTTTAAGCTTATATGTGTGAATAATTTTAATCCTTCCGAGTAAACCTTGCATTGCTTTACTGATGGGTAATATTTATGTTGTGTGGATGTACCGTGCTTTGGGTACAGTTTGAAAATATATGCACCGGAAAACACTTTTGTGCAAGAACCTATTTATTTCCATGTATTTTATTTTTTCTGCTGGCAAGCAGAAAACAGTGGCAGACAGGCAAAATTGTTTAATTTTCAGGAAATGAATCAAATCTTATATATATTTTTTAAACAAAGCGCCACCAGAGTCTTTCATAATAAAGGTGCTAAAGTGTCAAGCGGATTAGGAAGATTTTACACTGAAAAGCCCCGCCTTCCATTCCCCCCCAAACCAGGAGACATAATCTTCCATTATTACTTCACAGTGTCACATGTAAAGTCTCTCTACAAGCGTTCATATATTCCAAATGAGATGCATTTCACAGGAATGATCACAGAACATTGCCACTTTGGCCAAAACCATGGAGTGCTCTGCAGATTTGAAGCCACTTTAGACGGCCTGTAAACAAAGAACTGAACAGCATTTAATATGTGCACAACACAAGATGATCACTGAAGACTGAAAAAGTTTAATCAGAGCGTTCTCATTTGGTACCATTAAAAAATATGTAACGACGTGTATAAACAATCCAGGCCCCTCATGGGGAGAATGGAGAAGACATGTATGGACATCATTAGCTAAATTAGTGTTAACCAACATGCAGCCATAAAGGATGTTCAATGGAATTGATTCATGGAAAAACAAAAGCAAAACAAATTGGTACAGTAGGAGACTAAAGACATTTCTGGGAAATTGTAATGGAAAAGCTTATATTTCTTAATCCATTAAAAATAGGAAAGTGCCTCATATCATTTTAGATTTCAGTGTTGGTTATTACAAAATAGCAGATCTAAAAGGTCAGAGATTGTGTCTGAAAAACATTGCAATAACTTTGAATTATAAAACAGTCTGAGAACTACTGCATTAGAAGCAGCCTCATGTCTTAATGGGTTCTCAAGGAGTTATTCTGCTTTAGCCAGTTCTGTTTAACTGCTATGAAGACAATCAGTGCAACTTTGTAAAGTCTCCAAACTCAATGGTAATCAATGTCAGAAAACAATGTTTCGCAAGCGGTTTATTCCAAATCAGCCTCTGCAGTGTTAAGAGATGCGTGCGAGAGAAAGCACAGTGTCAATCAATGTAAATCGACTTCATCAGCACGGCAATTATGAAATGAGGGCTGGGAGACGGATGCTTTCAGAGGGAATAATTTCAAAACGTTTTAGCCAGTAATTAGAACAGAGTTTCATTTCAATTAGTGGGGAAAGGTGAACCTCGCTAAGTGAGGTTACGAAGGATAACTTTCAAACATTCACACACCACAAATCCCCAGGCGACTATCTGAGTGGAGACTAGAGGTGCAGGCCCATTCACTTTGAGAAGCTGCCCCATTATCACTGGCATTTATCAAATCCTCCAGACAGATAATAGCTTAACGCACACTTGTATTGCCTTCCGATGTCATTTTAAAGATGGCGCTAAAGATCGAGGGCACGATTTGGAAGAAATTGATAGGAAACTTGTGTTTGTTGGTATAGAGTGCACACACACACACACACACACACACACACACACACACACACACACACACACACACACACACACACACACACACACAGTGTGTGTGTGTGTGCTGTGCGTGTAGTAAGTGCGTAATATATTGTATGGATACATATTTATGAATGAGGGTCAAAGAAAGGGGAGGCGAGCGTTCCAGATAGGACAGATAGAAGTGTAGATAACATTAGCGATAGGACGAATTCCACCCTGACAAAATGAACCACCGGATCTCATAAAATGTTTCCAGTGTCTCTGTGGCAGGAGGTGCATTTCGCCCCGTATCTACATGTCAGTGAGGTAACTTATCTGAGGGGAAAGCAATTTACACAGGGATCAAATGCATGGCTTGAAAGCAAGAGCGAGGCGGTAAGCATTGGATTGTTGCTCCACTGGGAGTAGGGCTAAGGGGGGCCAGGGGGGTAAGGAGAGAAGAGGAGACGAAAGAGGAGGCTGAGAGTCATGCACAGGTTAGACTGATAGGTCAAAGGATCTCTTAGCAAACACAAGAAAATCCTGTATTGGTTTGATGAATGCACTGTAATCATGTATAATCAAATACACGGCTAAAGCAAACTCTGAGAGTGTAAATATGGATGGGTAAAGGTCAATTTCTATGCACTTAATCACTTAAGCCGTAATAGATAGAACAAATGTCTTTGTCATACTTCTGGGATTCAAGAATATTTTCTTATACAGTATATTGTTAATTTGTTATGCGCTAACAAACCATGCCTCTACAAATTAGGATCCAGTGGGATTCTTTATGGATTCGTAGTTGACTACTCTTATATCCTGTCTCTTAACACAGGGGTATTCCAATGATTTTGACCCAGGGACCATCATTCTGACTAAAAGCAACCTGGGGACCACCACCATTGTATTGGGTGGGCTGCCCAGGCCTGTCAAATATCTCGGGGGACTGTCCCAAAATAGCACTACTGTCCAGCACGCCTCAAATCAAAGATCAAAGGGAAAATAATTTGGGCTTGCATGGCTTTCATTCAAGCTGTTGTATATATAGGCTACATTTCATTGGTGGTATGAAACATTGTGATTCGTACACTTTTAAACTGAAGATGTTGGCCAATGTTGGTAATTGAAGGTTCAGGGACCACCTGCAATGCCCCCAAGGAACATAGAGAGTCTTAAAGGGGAACTCCACCCATTTTCAACATTTTTTCTGAGAGCGTACAAATGCAACCAAATGAACCCTAACGGGTTCATTTGGTTCCATTTGTACGCTCTCAGAAAAAAGAAGCGTCTAAAGAAATCCATTAACATGGTGAAAATACATCTTGATGATGTCATCAAGATGTTTCACCATGTTAATGATTTTCTTCAGACCTCCATTTCTAGGAAACACAGAATGGGGGAATGTTTTTTATCATGTCCACGCAACATCTCTAAGGTATATTAATGATATATTAGAATGTTGAAAATGGGTGGAGTTCCCCTTTAACAGAAAAGTGAGATAACAAAATTAAGAGAATTCTAAATGCGTCAGTATTATTCAGGTGTATAGGTTTTATGTTGTCTCTGAGAAAGATGGAAAAACATTTAAAGTACAGGTAATCTGATCAAAACAGTCATGGCAAAACAAAACAATGTGACCACAAAAACACATCACTAAGCACAATATCACTGAAGTGGCATAGCAGACAGGGGAAGACAACAGCATGCAGTTAATATGGCTTTAAGCAGACAAGGATAACAATGAGGGAGACACAGGAAGCCGACAGGCTAGTGCGCACATACATTAAGTCAAATTGCATGCCAACAGACGTGATTGCGTTTAGCCAGCATTTGAAGCGGCCAGTGAGTGAATTATAAGTAGTAAGTAAGTACTATAGTACAATGACATATTTCTAGAGGATAAGTGTTCGCAAACCCGAGAGGCTCTTACTGAGAAGGATGTCTGAACAAAAGTGATTGGCCTCTAATAACGTCTCTTCACCTGGCAGACCTGCTACTCTGAGTTCATGGTGTGACGAAGGTGTTAAGTGGAAGATGTGCGAGGCCACTATGTATCAGACTAGAGACTATAGTGCTATGAAGTCTTACCACAATTCCCCAACGTAACCCCCTTGTAAACACCACAATTCTGGGCATGTCATAATCGGGGGAACAATTGGCGAAAATTATGTTCCGTGGTAAATAAAATCTATGAGACATGGCTAGTAGATTGTCTATTGTTGGCGAATAAAAGGACATAAGGGGAAAAGGAGACGGACAAGGATAGAGCCCTGGGGAGCCACGCAATGATCATAGGGTTAAAGTATTAAAAAGTTAGTGATTTGTTGTGATGATGTTGGTTTGACTACTCTCCTATGTAATATAATAATTAGTGTATGCTACATAGTAAATATGATTGGCACAACTACAGATGAATCATTATACAGTACAGTGTAAAAGTATACTGGGGTATTGCCTGGACCCCCCCCCCCCCCCCCCCCCCCAACACGCAAAGAAATAATTTTCAAAAAACATAAATATCCTAGTAAAATAAATGCGAAGATGAAAATGCATGCATTAACAAAAGAAAATACATTTAAAGCTTTCCTGTTTCCTGTTCTATGCAAGCACCGCACTCATAGTAAAATGAGAAAGTAAATCGATTAGGTTGGCAAAGTAAAGCAATGAGTTGCATTCATTTCTTATCACATCATGACAGGTGCAACACACCAGAGGGCCAGTTCTAATAGTAATTATATATCATACTGCAGACCAAAGACAATTAATTCACAGGCCTGATTTGGCCCCTAGGCCTTGAGTTTGTCATATATAGTGTATGCTATAACATTTTGGTAGCTATAATACTGTGAAATTTCATACCTTAGGCACCAATAGCAAATCGTTTATAATAAAGTTTATAACAATACACATTTAGATTGCTATGTTTTCATAGGTGTAGCGGTAGAATTGTAATAATCTTATGACTCAAAGAACTGGCAAAGGGCAAAGTACACAACATATAAATGTCAGCATTACATAGAAAATGCAATCGGTGGTGTAATTTACTATGATGCAAGAAAATAAATGTCAAATCATTAAATGATATGCGCAGTGAACCTACTTATCCAGCATTGTGATTTGCATTCTGTTGTATAGCTTATCATAATAAGTAATACTACTGTAGTTCACACAAAGCCAAAACAAAATATTGTTGTTGTTGCTGCTAAATTTGGAGTATTTGTAGTAAAACATTATTAAAACCAGCCATTCAAACAATGTTGTTTATCATGCCATTCATGTGTAGCACATCTAAAGCCAGGATGCGAAATACTGTACAAGACAAACAAGTGAAGAGAAACAAAGGAAAAATAGATAAGAAAGGGGGATACAAACACGCACGCGTCACACACGCATGCAGACGCTCGCATACATACAGTACATGTCTCACACGCACGCACACACATGGCGCCTTTACTGTATAGTAAACTCAAAATATCAATTGGAAAACACACATAATACTACTGTTGAGAGGCACGTAGTTATGCAGTAGGTGCTCAAAATCCAATCTAAGTATACTAAATATCTGAAGAAGCGCAAATCTAAATTGCAGTTTAGTACCCAGGTATCTCATCACTTAAAAATGCAGCAATCTTGGATGTTGCAGGAAGTAGATAATATTCGTCTCACTTAGCCAGACATTTCTCCACACTTGGTTTAATCACAAGTCTAGCACAGGAAAAGACTTATCCAGCCTAGACAGAGGAGGTGGAACAAAAAGAGAAAAAAAAATCAAGATTATTTCTATTACTGGAAACCAATGATGTCCAACGTATTGCCTGAAGAAACAAATATGATAAAGCTTTAGATGTACTTATTCTGAGTTAAGCACCAACAACTACAGATCTACAAACCCGCAACGTGCCGTAAGCCGTGTGGATGTGCAGTTTATGGAGGGGGGGTGCTTCAGAGATGATGTTACAGAAGCCATATGCACAGGGGAGACAAACGCTGACGTACTGTTTGGTAGCATAGCGTTAAAGCCAAGCTAGACTATACAGACAGGACCGCAATGGATAAATCACTGCATCCTGGAATTCCCAGGAGGATTATGACTCGCTATCATTAGCGAGGACTGCGAACAGAGCTTGTTGGCACAATATGATATTCTCTGTCCCATTGGCCCCATACTCAGGAGTCCAACCCAGGTCCCCTGCATGATCGCCCACATTTCTGCTGTTCTTATGCAACATCACTTGTCAACTTTAGTATTCCCTTTTATTTAAATGCTGCTGTAATTTAGTCTGTTCTTAGAACAGACAGCAAGCATTATTTTAAAGGTAGGCTTGGAAGTGATTTCACTTTTGTCAGATATCACCCAAAAATATTTTTTTTTTCTGTTAAAATGCTCTATTATAAGGTGTGGAAACCACATATGGAGTTTCCCCCTCCCCCACGTTAGCAGAGGAGCTAATAAAAGTTCCCCAGGTCACCACAATTCTCCTCCAATCAGGATCGAGCAGCAGGTTCACATAGTGTAGCTACTGTTGAGCGCCCCTAGTGCACCAGGCTGGTACTACACCATGAATTTCAAATCACTTCCCCTACCTTTAAGTCAAGGCTTGTCAGACATTGCACAAGCACTCTCACTACACTCATGTATTCAGTTCTTTACTGTGTCTGTGCGTTTGTGTGTTTGTATGCGTCCACGTGCACGCACTTGCACATATGTATTACTGTAGAATTACTGTAGAGTGCAAAATAACTAATAACATCCATTACTAATTACTAGAACATGTATGAATTAATTGCTGGCCTGGTAGTAATAATGCAAAAATATGAAGGCTTACTACAGTGGCTATATTACATGTAAATAATGCAAGAATAATTTCAGTTGCACATTGCTCAGTTAGCATAGGTAGGCAAACTGAATAAAAGGGAATGAAGAACCTTTTTAAAAGTGGCTGATATTCTTTACTACAGTGGCTACTGGGTACCATTATAGCAAAACAATGCAATCAACTGTATTGTATTGTAGTGTTAGAGCAAAATTAGAGTGCCTCAAATTGCGGTGCCTTCTCATTTAATACAGCCTATAGGAGTATATAATGCGCTTCAAACAATTTCTGTTTTTCATATTCCTGTGTAAAGTGCTCAAATCAGCAAGTCAAATTAGAACATGTAAAGCCCTTCACGAAGGACAATTTTAATAATCTGGCTAGCTCTCACTGAGTGTAAGGTACAGCGTACATGTAGGTGAGCTGCTCCCAGTGGTGTTTGGTGGTAAATTTGGAGAGCAACTGGGAAAGTGGTCAACACAGCAGCATTGCTAATGCAGCACAGCATGGCATTTACATGTATTCATTCTAAAAAAGAGGATGGACATTGTTCTTAAACCCTGAAGCCTGCAGGCTTGACTTAAATGAAGCACTACGAACACAATATAGGAGTTCAGCTGTGCAGCCAACAACAACATATCATGGCAGGTAAAATGATGACTAATGCACTCTGATAACCCAATTTCTCTGGTATGATTGCTACCTTATTGGTTCACCTCACTGTCATCCGAATAATACAAAACAATAGCTGACAGCTAATTGTTTGAGTGCCTCGGGTGTTAAAAGGCACAATACAATTTCTGACGACGCAATAAGATGAAATGGCCAATGCATTAAGGCATGATAGTAATGTATGGATTAAATCTTTTGTGTTGTCCATCTACAATTTACAATTTAATAGGAATCTCTCTTGCGGGCTAGAGATACACTGCAGTCAATTCCAAGAAATTTACAATGTATGTCACAATGCAGTGGTCAATGATCTTTGAGTTGCAAGTATTGAGGAAGAAAATTGAAGTTAGGCTCCCATAATACTATTACACTACTAACACTTCCTAATAATAGGAAATGTGCCAGGCGTTGCCCTGCATGTACTCACAATCATAGTAATTACATGCTCATTAATTGTACCATAAGACTTTGTGCTATGATTCACTAAGGTACAAATGATGACAAATGGAGAGCAAGCGAGCCCCAACCCCCCAAAAAAGTGATAATATTAGTAAGCAGTATAATTTGCTTGTTTTCATTAGCTTTGTTTTCCAGCTCTGGGAGATGAACTGAAAAGTCACATGCAGAAACTAATTCAATGACAGCATGAGTTATGACTATATACTGTAACTGGTCTCTCATGAATGCATCTGACAGGAAAAGATCTTGGTTGGCATCTAAGTGGCGTGACCTGTACCAATGCTAAAATCTTCCCCATACGTTTATGAAGCGCCTGCTACTAACTACAGTACTGCAATGAATTGAAAAGCATATGGATGCGATGAGTGAGTGTGTGTTGAGTGACATTTTGTACCTGGCGGAGATTGCGTGTCACACGGACATCATGCCAGGCATTGTCGTTGAACTTGCCATTGGCTGGTTCCACCAGAGCCTCAAAGGCACCAGAGCCCAGGTTGATGACCAGCCACACTGCACCGTTCCTCAGGGATAAGTTGACGTAATCGGCTGACTTCCCCGTGTGAAGCAGGAGGCCATTCCTCTGCAGCGTACGAAAGGACAGTGTGATCTCGTCCAAACTGCTCTGTATTGGTGTCTGAGACAGATTGTAGCTGAAGAACTCATTCCCTTTGAAGGTGGCCACAGACTCTTCTTGCCCTGCGTAGGAACAGCAGGAAGGACAAACATGTCAGAGACCAACATTTCAAAATCGGTGAAGTTTAGCTTACCTTAATCAACAAACGTAGTGCCGTGTTGAGGAAGAATGGTGCATTTAGTAACAACCAGTACTACTGGACTACTTTGGATAAGAAAACAAAGATAGAAATTCCTTTCAAAAGGAATCTCATGAGTAGCGATATAAGAGTTCTTCCTCACTTATGCTAATGCTGCTCTGCAGAGAACAAACGCATCTCAAGTTATGCAGTAAAGAAGGCATACATTATACTGATTAATCTCTTCTAATGGAACACAACCCTACAGTTGGTCTTGAAATAACCTGACAGGGAAGTGAACAAATTCAACACCACCCTGGTGTTTCAACCAATTATTATGCATATCACATACTATATGTAAGCAAACACCTTGCTGTAACACTATGGGTTTGCATCCAGTTCATGACCTGCGTTGTCTCTTCTCCACACTCTCAACCTTTTTCTGTGAATGCTGGTACAAAAACAGCTGAGTGGGCAATTTCAAAATAACAGGGTCAGGCGTCCCAGGAGCCTGTTGCTGTTGAGATTTAATTTGAGTCTGGAGATTTGGGTGATATTCTGTGTTACAGTATGTGAAGTGGCATTACACAGAAGAATGTACAGTACTTGTAAGTGTGAATGGTGTGGATAGATTGGTTCTTGGTTGCCGTCATTTTTTGCTGAGTCCTCTGAAAGTGTTTTGGACCTAATTCAATGAAAACACTTTGATGGGAGGTGTGAGCTGCGGAAAAAAAGCTGCTCTCAGCGACCACTGTGCATTATCGCAGACATCCAGGAATCTGGACAAGGCATAGTCAAGTCAATATTAAATCCTGTGAACTGGAAAACACACTGGCCTTTAAAACAGTTTCATGATCTGTTGACATGTTTTGTGCAGTGCAAAAAACAAAAGAAAAAAAAAGTCATAATACATTCATCAATGATTTAACACAAAGAAATATTTGAAATAAACAATGCAACCATTGATCATGCAGGCACTGGTCAGAAACACCAAACTGTTCTCTTTGGGATATCTTTAATGCTCATGAAATAATACAAACAATTATGCACTTATATGAGAACATTCACCTGGTGAGTTTTGTGTATCAAATTGTTATACAGTCGATTTATAATAATGTATTTGAAGTAGGGGTGTTGAATGATTAAAAAAATTAATCAAATTAATCACAGCTTCAAAATTAATTTAATCATGATTAATCACCATTCGAACTATGTCCAAAATATGCATGTTTTCCTGTACACGATTCCAACAGTTAGAAAAGAAACAGAATCTGTGAAAAAAATAACATTTTACCTTTAAAATATTTATCAAAATAGGTTATCTACAAGCCCTCAATGCTTGTAGATCCTCCAGCTATACTCTATGGCTCTGGTTACAGGGAGACACACAGCTATATGTCTCCGTAAAACCGTGCTCTACCCCTTTCTTTCAATTGGAAAATGCTCAGTGGGTTGAGTCAGTGTGAACATGAGTTAATTGCGTTAAAATTTTTAATCAGATTAATCAACAAAATTAATTTAATCCCATTAATTAACTATTTTCAACAGCCTTAATTTGAAGTTTTCAATTTAACAGTTAGATTCACATTTACTGTAATAGCAAACTTACATGCAGGGCTTTATTGCTTATTAAGAACTGTTTAGTTGTTGTTGTCGGGTCATTTGTCAAGTACATTTGCACATACCTGAAATGTATCCTCTGCATTTAGCTATCCTATTAGGAGCAATGGGTGCTATTAATACTGCACCCAGGAAGCAATTAGGCATTAATGTCATACTCAGGCACACTTCGACACACAGATTGGGTGAGCCGAGGGTCAAACCGGCGACCTTCCGATTCCCAGATGGCCTCTCTATCCCACCCAACTACACCCAGCATTACAAACATCAACAACCTTGTGGGAAATAGGTGTTGTGCTACAGCACAATCACACATCAGTAAAACTTCTCCAACACGAAACCTTCAAAGCGTACGAAGTGCACACATTGAATGGAACCACAGAACTGAAATGCAGTGGTACAAACTGCACAGTACAACACAATAACAGACACATGAGTCTGTTGTCAATATTTCTTCCTTCTTTTAAGTTCAAATCCTGGCTTATTGTGCACGCACACATCATCTGAAGACAAAGTTTTTGAATTAGCTTTTCAAAAAGCATACTAGCTCTACATTGTGCTCTCTGTTCTTTCACCTTTTCCAATGACAGGCATTGTGGCATTACACAAGTAAGTAAAAATCATCAGGAAAGCTGGTGGTTATTGTACAGTAAATTAAATACATGTTTTCATCAACTCAAGGCTCCTGCCGTCACCATTACAAAATGCCTAGTGTAAATGCCTTTGGCTACAACACAGTTGTCAATTATGCCACATTTCTATCAGCCTCCAAAAACCCAATATGGTCTCTTTTGTTTGTGTAAATTCACCATGGAGAAGAGTGGGGCCTTGCCAATAATAATCCTCTGGCAAAAACAATGGATGGAACAAAGAATAACTTTCACTTAAAGAACCGTGGAAATCATAACAAGAGCATCTTCCTAATAGCATTGGCTGTGCTTATAATCGCTGCCTGGAGTGTCTTCTCACTGTTTGAAAGGAACTCGCATTTCACAATCAATGATAACTGTCCACTATCTGGCATAAAGTGATGCCTTAAATCTTTGCAATTTATTACATGTACACCTCTTTAGAATCCTTCAGAGGTAGGGAACAGATTCTGACAGGTGTTGGGGGGAGTATTTGTGACAGATAAGAAGGTTGGAGCTGTAGAATAACTTACAGTATTTAGCAGCATAATTTTTTGGCAGCATGCGCATCAGCTTCAAGAAGCTCATATGGGTGAATAATGTTATCTTTTGGCTTGGTTCAACCCAATCACCATTTCTCAAAGTGATAAACTCTATCCTTAAGCTAGTCTCCATAGTACCAAGACTTTAATCTATTATGTCATACTGATGTACAGCCCAGGGCCTCTCCAGTGATGATGAATGGCTGAATGTCTTTGGGGAATCGTACAATATTTTTTCTCAGAGCTTTTCTGTCCAAATGACGCTTGTAGGAGTGTTATCTGTTCTAAAGCAGAAAATGGACCCACAAGCCCAGAGGAATATCACAAGGGTTGCTGTGGCAGTCCCTGGTGATTCCATTTCTAGGGTGTTGGTCACCGATGTGAGACAGTGCGCAGTGTCCATTCAATGCACCCTCTCAGAAAAGAACAGAGTGAAAATGGGTTAATTATGTGGGTTTTATAAATATCTATCCAACAACAAGCATTAACAAGAATTTGTGACTAAAAATAACTGCACACTGGAACAAAGTTTGGGCAATAATAAAGTGTACTGTACCCCTCCAAAAATTGGGGAACAGCAGATCCCTGGTATGACACAGTAAACAACACTAGTTCAGTCTCTGCATGATGAAGAGAGAAGTGTGAATGTTCACAAATTAAATGCAGCATATGGTGTCAGGCAGAAAATGTGTAGATTCCATCTATTTATGACTATTTCATAAATTAATGCCCTAATTTATATTCATGTATAGACAGCGTAGACAAAAGTAGCACAAAATAGTAACAATCACTACAAGCTCTGCATGTCGCACAGTAGACTACTGTACGTGCAGAGACTAAAATGTTCAATTATAGCAGTATAATTGAACATCTTTGTCTATAATGACATGACCAAACTCAGGATGTCAAACTGAAGGCGGCTGAGTTTGTCTGTGGGGTTTATAGATATTTAACCACTGAAAAGTATAACCTGTAAATAACTGCATTGTAATGCTAACTGGAAGCTGAAGAGCGTTGGTTCAACACACACTTACAAGCTGCTTTAGAGGCTTAAAACGTTTTGAGTGCTATCTGTACTCGAAGTCAGCAAAGTATATAGAATCTCGCGGCACAAGATAAACACTGAGCTCTATCCATCCTCTTGAAATACAAAATCTTCCAGTATTTTTGACTCTTAACCTTGTGTTCACAATGAAGAAGGAAAAGCGAAGAACGACCTGCCGACTAAATATGAGATTTTAGTAGACTAGATCAGTTTATTTTGTCAACACCAAGAAAATAATAATCAAAATTTTGTCGGGCCTTGATGGTGTCCCTAATTTGCATACTCATTCTGATATTCGATCGATCCACAAGCTCACAATGCACCACACAGCAGGTCCGCGATATTCAGAACACAGCAACTGGGAGCAACCAAACATAAAATGGCTTTCTCCACTAGGACCGTTCTAACATTTTAGTCTAGCTTTTATCTGTTGACAAAATTGTCAATATATTTAGTCTTAGTTTTAGTCATTGTAGCTGGCTATAGTCAACAAAATCAACCCTGTTGGTCATACACTGTTTTCCAGCCGACAGCGATGGTATCGTACTACAACACTGCACAACATACAGTACTTTATAAAAGGCTTTGTGTCGATATATTATACATTCCTTCGCTCCTGTTAATTGGCAGAGGAACAGGAAAAACTGATCATACAGATGAGTGTGACCTGAATAAATAATAGCCGATAACTGAGCTGCAGGTCAATTCAGTTATCTCCAGCAGTCTATTGAAATGCAAATCAATATTGACAATCAATATTGCTCTGAGTCTCAGTGACTGAGTCATAGTGTAATTCGCCAGCATCATACGTTTTATTAAAACAGTCAGTCGCCATGGACGCAGACGGTGTGGATTATTTTCATATTGTTGCCAGGTGGAGAAGCAACTCATAAGGGGATGGGTATTTAGATCTGGATGGAGAAATGAGAACATATGAAACAACACCGTAAACACACCAGAATAACTGAATACCCCACAAATTAC
The DNA here is from genome assembly GCA_039105355.1 of Benthosema pterotum. NCBI lineage: Eukaryota > Metazoa > Chordata > Actinopteri > Myctophiformes > Myctophidae > Benthosema > Benthosema pterotum. The sequence goes on along the minus strand of CM076975.1, from coordinate 39,724,826 downwards.
ACTGTAACATTATTTGTAAACGCTATGGGGCCTCCCAACTGCCAACTGATTGGTTTGCTGCAGATACAATGAAGGTATCCATATTCCATAGTTTACAGTCCATATTTCAACATAGATGATTTGTGTTATGCCTCCCAATTTTAACATAGAAGTAATACCTAATACCTTTGCTGCTAAATTGTCTGAATAAAATGTATGTATCTATACAGAAAATATAACCAAAACTAACCATGCTAACCTAATCGCTGGTGTTCCTATACCTGTAAACCTTTCCTAGGGTTTCAGCCGTTATGGCTTTAAGTGTTCATGTTTCTTTGCCTGCCTCCATTCAAGCATGACGCCTGTCCCTGGGGGGGTTCACCTACAGTATTATGTGTGTACTACAGCCCCGGCTTACCACCCTAACCACTTAAGCACTATATACGTTTTCACAAAATATCCTTCTATTTTTGCAGAATGCTTTTCTAGGTTTGCTGAATGTTATTTTTTCCTGAATGTTATTTGATTTTTGCCAATTGTTTTGTGTGTGTTTAATTTTGTCACTACATAAAATGTAATGTAGTGTTTTCAGTTTTTACTATTGACCAGTGACCACTAATGAATTACTTTTTGTGTCTTTCTATATGGATTATGTAGAGATACAGCAGTAAATGTGTAAGCATTGTGTAGTAATTCAACAATACGTGTACTGTATAGTGATAGTATACAGTAGTTCTTTCCGTAAAGCAAATACTGACGCTGAAGTAATTAAGTAGCCATAGTAGGTAATGATTTGAATAGGAATTATGTAGTAATTATCAGTAGTGATTAAGTACTGAAACAAGACATTTCTCTACATTTTACTACTAAAAGCACTACATACTGTAAATGACTACTAATCTAATTTTTTCATGGGGGATTATTTCCCTCCAATATCCTTCTATCTTTTTTTTTGAAGGTCATCTATTTTTGCCAAATGTTCTTCCATTTTGCAATATATCTGATAACATGTTTGTAGAATGTTCATTATGCTATGGGTGTTACGTTTAAGTTACAGCAACCATCTTTTCCCCAAAATGTTCTTATGTTTTTGCCCATTGTTTTTTCTATTTTTGAGGAGTGTAGTTTATTAGATTTCTAGAGATTACTATGTATGCCAGGCAGAAATGTCTGTGTGTCTGTGCATGCATCCATGCGTGATAGTAGTCCATATTTGAGCATACCCAAATATGGAGTGTATCCTGTGTGCCAGTAAGACTGGTGAATAGGGATGCTGGGGCTCTCATGTGGTTAAACTGTTAAGAAGTCCAGGAAAATACATGCATTCAAAGAGAGTACAACAGGTGCTGGATTAAAGCAAGGCAGTGGTGAAAAGAGATATCAACACAGTGTTTGGAATGCCCACAAAATGAATATAATGTGCCTCACTGCACATTAAATTCATCTTGCAAGTGCTCTAAACATTATGTGGTTATCATCTCTTTTGGTGAAAACTGAAAAAGACCCATCTGTGCTTTTCTTTTGTTCACTTCTTTAGTCTTTGTGAACATTTTCTGGAGGTTTACAGATATGAATGTAATGGAGCAGTGCCACCAGAAATCAAGGGGCCAGTGAACCAGTGTTTGTTTTTTTTTTTTTTTTTTTTTTTTTTTGTTTTTTTAGAATATTTTGATTTAGTCTTAGTTTTAGTCTTTTCAATAAGACATATTTAGTTTTTTAGTCCCATTTAGTCTTTTTAGTCTAGTCTTAGTCGACGAAATGTCAAAAATGATTTAGTCTTGGTAGTTTAGTCTTACATACAAATACATTGTAGGGGTTTATATATCTTATACAGATGTATGGTTTTTAGTATGAAAAATGCAATGTATACTGCAGATATGTTCACACATACTTAAAAAGAAAGAATAAAAGAAGATAAAAATGTTTCTTATTTCCATTAGTCTTAGGTTATGATCTTAGTCGTTTGAAAATAATTTTCGTTAGTCTAGTCTTAGTCGACTAAATATCAAAAACCTTAGTCGAATTAGTCTTAAGTGCCCCCCCCCCCCCCCCCCCCCACACACACACACACACACAGTGTTGCCAACAGTGGTGCATTTGTCGCTATATTTAGCGACAACCAAATGGACTCATGATGGTCCATTTCGTTTCATTTTACGCTTATTATATTAAATTTTATTATATTACGCTTATTATATTAAATTTTAAACACCCGAATTACTTAATTTTCAAGAATCTACACATTTAGAAAATGTGTAATTTTCTATTTTGATGAACATTTTGCCAGTTATCTCTACTACGTTAGTCCAAGAGACTGAAACTCAACATCAAATGGTGGTCCTCTGTGGCTAAAATGCAGAATAAATAGTGGGCCCGTATGAAAATGGTTGAAAAACACTGATCTAGTGCATTCTAGTGCCACTAATGCATTTTGGATTTTGGCAGTTGGCAACTCTGCCCCCCACAGTTACCCACAGTCACATGGGAATTCCCCCATCTATGGTCTTGTGACAGCATGTGACATTGTCAGGGATGGAGATCCCTGATGTCACAGTTATTGTGACCTTCTTCACAATTAAGTCCATTTATGGAGATCCCTGATGTCATCCATATTGGCCAGCAACTCTACATCTGATCTCAAACGCACAGTCGCACACCCTTACAGTATATGTGGATTCAGAACCTGTGCTGACATTTATAGACATAAACTGTATGTCAGAACCTGTTCTGACATCCCATATGTTTATCTAACCTCACCAGAATGTACAGAATTCATTCCATTCATTGATTTGCCCAGCAATATGCCGTCAATGAGCTGGATTATTACCCTTAATGTTTTTTAAAGTCATATTTGTAAATAAGTATATCTGGCAAATACCATACATTCACCATGTGATCGATCTGTATGAATCTGTGTGTGACACATACAACTAGGACGATCAGTCTTGTGCGAGTCAACATCAGGCCAATGACCTCAATTTAGATGGAATTTTAAAACTGCTACACTTTTTTGTGCACAGAAATCATTTAAGTCTCTGGGATATACCTATACAGACTACAGAGCAAAATGTACAAAGAAATACTCGGCCACAAGCTGCTGTTAGATTAAAATTACTGTAAAGTACTGTACATTCATAAATCTGACAACCTACTGTACCGCAAAACTTGCAAATGTCTGAATGTCTGTGCACATTCAAGTCAGTCCAAGGCAAGCTGTTTGACATGCCAACGATTGCCAACGCATTCACTACAACGGTAGAATAATAGAGCTCCATCTGGAAATCACAGACCTGAGCTTCCGGCTGAGAATGCCGGATTTGATAACAGCATGTTTTGGGTGATTTGACCAGTAAATTCCTAGTGAATTTTGATGGTAAACATGTCAAGCAGGCTGGGAGTCGGAGACCAGTCAGCCTATTTTCTCTCTCATCTCATATAGTCTCTCTCGTGCACACACACACACACACACACACACACACACACACACACACACACACACACACACACACACACACACACACACACACACACACACACACACACACACACACACACACACACACACACACACACACACACACACACACACACACACACACCCACACACACACACACACACACACACACACACACACACACACACACATCCCTGATGTCTCTTTCCTGCGACTATGCTGCCATAAGCTATGTACATACTATTACTTTTCAGTTTTATGTAAAATTGACTGTCAATGTATGTAGCCAAAATGTCGATTTCTGATCTTTATTCTTCTCAAAAGTGAGCAACAAATTTCACATTGTCACCTTTGATCAACTAGTATCACAATGAATTCTCATTATCATGGCTTGAGGGAGGCCTGCCAGTTTCTATTTGGTGTATATTTTACCCTGTGCAGAGCATGACATAGGCTTACAGCATACAGGGCCAAAAAAGCCAACAGTGAACAAGTACGTGTAAAAAAAGAAAATGCCCTTATTGCATTGGTGTCATTTAATGCATGAATCCAACCCATGTACAGATAAAAAAAAACACAAAAATAATGTAGAGTTTTGGGCACTAATGCATAGTTTGAACTAAATTTAAATGATTCTCCACAGTGTAGGGCGACAGGAGCTTTTTATGTTCCTCGTTTCTTTCATGTTTACCATTTAAACCAGTTTACATGCTATTTTTGTATCGGCCCATATGCTTAAATTTCACATCCCAGTGAGTGCACTACAGTTGGAAAGTGCCATTAAAAATGCATCAAAAACTCAGTTCATGTCTCTGCAAGTATTTCCGTCACTGCAAATCAGCTCACTCTATTTTACAAAAAGCAGTTTACCAGCAGTTAGAGCTAACAGGGATGAGCTTCTGCTGGCGTGCGTCACTGTGGCAAAATGGCTAACCTAGATCTCATAACACAGCAATTGGGAACAGTTTTGAGAATGTTAGAATCAAGTATTTTACCAAGCAGCAACAAAAGAAAGAAATTATAGATAAATGCAATGCAAAGGGTGCTATATATGAGATGAATCAATTTCACCACAGAGCTTTCCTCTGTAATAGTCTGGTGGGAGTAGATGGGCTGTCACAGAAGGTGAGCGAAAAATAAATAAATCAAAGAAAAAAAACAAGTTGACACTACCGTCGATATCTTTTGTGTTTATGGAAATCAGACGCGTGCATCTCAGGTATGCATAATCAGACGAGAATAAATAATGTAAAAACAAACTCATTCATTTCATACAAAGACTACAGTACCTGTGCTTGTGATCACGAAATCAAGCAAAAGAAAAGATTTGATCAATCACGATTCGTAGTAACCCCTGGAACATTTTAATGAATGTCAACATGACACGTTGCCATTGCCGACAAATCCTATTTCCTTCACAGACAATAAGGACTTTCGCTGAGGCTTCTGATATCTTCTGCGGTGGATATACCTGAAGCCTGCCTTGACTAGTGTTGCCGTACTGTATGTTCGCTTTGAAAACACATGAAAACCAAGCCGAGGCCAGGCTGTGAGCATATAGGTGCATTACCTTTGTGAAACACTGCAGAGGTCAATGGTGACGTTCCAGAGGCTGGGTCAGTGGGCAGGACAAGGGTGTGAGGGACGGGGGGGAAAAAAAAGTCGAGTGAGCACAGACAACACAATATGACACGAAGCAGGAATGAGGAGGCAAGTATATGGAAGAGAGAGGACAGGAAATACCGGTGCATCACACTAAAACTAAAATGACTGCAGGGCAGGTAGGATGGAAGGTTAACGGGTGATTCGGGAAGCGAAAAGCAAAACTTGGTAGGCCCCATACCTTGGCGTTTTAACATCAGGTGCGCCAGACCTTGAGGGAAAGAACAGAAAAAAGGATACGAAAACAGGAAGTTCATAACAGAGGTCCGGGATTAAATCAAAAGCATTGTCACAATGTTGGACTGCAGTTTGTGACAGACATCCTGGGGTTTGGGACGGATGTCGGAGGTCAAAATAATAACAGAGGACAAAAAATAAAACCAAAAACAGACAAATACCTTGAGGGAGGGGAGGAGCAAGGTAAGAAAAAAAACATCTTGATCAATGCAACACCGACATCGGTATTGCTCACAGAGATGCTTTTTTTCCCGAATGGAACACAAATGCTTACTTGAGGCAGACAGCTTTCGCAGATTGTAATTTTGTTACAGTATTTGGCATTTATCCAATTCATTAAAAAAAAAAAAAACTCTGCTCTTTGACAAGGTATTCCCATTGCAAACGTCTTAAATGGAACAGACATTCAAAAGTGTACCCTTCAGAAACCTGCAGGATTCTATTCAATTCGGAGCAAAATGGCTTAATGAGATAAAAAACAGGGCCCGTTCCAGAGAGAAATCATAAAATCAATAGCCTAGTGTGTGAAGGATAATTATTTGACAACTTTAATGGAATCACCTTGCTTGTGGGATTCTTGTGTCAATAACAGTCAACATTTTAAGGCCTCGCAGTCGCCTCAACACCAACCAGCAGCAAAGGTGTTGAGATGCAGCCAGAGTGTCCTGTAACGCTTTTAGAAGAGAATTGAAGCTGACGTTTCACCCGGAGAACACCTTGGTAATCACAGGCGATTCAAATGCATAGATTGTAGGAGGAAGCGAGGGCAATTAACTTGTGGATGAGATTGATCATTTCATCAGGCGCACCCTATGGGGGATTTATACCGCTGATCATTTGTTAGTGAATTGGCTACTGTGCATACATTATACCTCCCTATTCCTCTATGGTACACCCAATGACCTTGCATAAAACAGGAAAGCAAGGTGAACCTAGGCATGTTAAACATCCATGCTCTATTCAAAAGAGTTGCTTCAGCAGACTGAGCCACATAAGCCACTGTTTATCCAGTCAGATGATCCATCTTGTTTCATTACGTGATAAACCTTTGTGAAATTATTAATTTCCTAAATGCTTTTGGAGCACGCAAACCTTCACAGGGGCACGACGCCTGTTCCACATTGAGATGGAGTCACGGTAGTGCTGCCGTGTCTGTGTTGGCATAGTAACAAGCTTATGTTTCCTCCTTCATGTGTTGGCGATCCAACTCACCAACACTCCATCGTCTCCTTTGTCTCTCTTTAGTATTTCGGTGATCACTGTCAGACTGCAGGGCTTACCCGTGACCTTGTTTTTCCCTTTCCTCCCTATTTAGTCGTTTATGCCAATTTCCCGATTCCCTGTGTATCCTAGTACCTCGTCACAGCTAAGTCCAATTGTTGGCTCTAGGGAAAGTACAGACAACCTTGTCTCTTCCGATATGTGTGATGCCAAAGTCTCCCTGTTTTAAATCCCCCCTTTTTACCGTCTGCCTTTATGAATATTAATCAATTTCTTTTTTAATAGTGAAAGTAGCAGCTCTACTATAATCTCACAAAGCACCATGACGCGGCACATTGTGAGCCTGTAGATTGACTATTTTTGTATTGTTCAATGAAGAATAATACAGGGTTAGTTATTCAGACTAATCGATTTTGATTGTTCCACACCCCACAGAAAAGGTACCCTGTCGAACCTGTAGGAGTGAAGTGAAAAAGGTGACCTTTCTTGTTTCTTTCGAGTTTATGTATTTATTTCAACACTATAAATAGCTCTCAATGCTTATTTGTGCTCTCTGCAGCAGAATCTTTCCTTAGGACATCATTTTGATCAATGCATGTGTGTTGGTTCCCACAGTACAAGGTTTTTGGCTGGGAATTCCTGGTGTCGGTGGCAGTAGCCAGTTACTCTCATCCCGTTCATCACTACTTTACTTGGCCATGTTACTTGGTAATGCTGCATACAGACACGTGTTGGTGTCTGTGCTCGTCCTTGTTGATGCAGAGATCCGTATTGATATGTTATGATCAATCTTAAAAGTTGGAATTTTGTGTTCTGTGAGATAATGAGGGTAATCATTCATGCCAGAGAGACTGGTCAATATGGAGCCTCTAAGTAGGAAATACTTACACTGACAGTCTGACTGCCAGTAGGGTAGATATTGTAATTCTAAGTGACACATATTAAATCATTGTGGGCGGACTGGGTGTTCAATGTGTTTATTATTCCAACTGGCAGCATTCTTAAAACACCATTTCAAATCAACGTGGCATTTCAAATCAGGCAGAGGGAGCCCTCTCATAGTTTAAGGCCAAATAAAAAAATACAAACGAACGCCCATTAGCTACTTTTTCAATGCACTTTAGCCTCAATATATTTAACAAGCATCTCAGTTCTAGGTGCTCCTCGTTTCTGGGATCTCCAGGGTTCTAAAAACTTTCTATAGATTTGTGGTTCCAGGAAGAGTACTGCATCACAGAGGATGGAAACAGCCTGCTGTAGAGGGATTAGACCAAGGTCACTGCTGCTATTTAGTGCACTTAAATAAACATTTTGAGTGTCTGTACTTTACTTGAGTAGTTGTATTTTTGGATACAAATTACTGAGAGAGACAGCAATAAACAATGAATTGAACACAAAGCTTTGGTTGCCTGAATTTAAGTAGAGAATGTGAGGCATTCACATTTGGATACTATAACTTAGGAATGACTTTAGTTGTAGTTGTGGTAATATTGTGATGAGCAGTATCGATTGACTAGGGAAAAATACTGACCTCCCCACTGCACTGGCTGCCCCCCCCCCCCCCCCCCCGCCCCTATTACCATAATTGATTGTTCTCTGTATCTTATTATTGACTATTGACACTTGACACCCGGCATCTTGTGTGAAGGGAAAAAAAAACGAAACCAGCTGATGTTGCTATTGTGGGCTTAGGTGGTGAATGCGGCGCGTGACCGTGCGCTTAATATTACGTCTGCCTACTTTTCCCGACTCTTCAGTGAGCATTTTTCTATATGTGGGGAGGGATTCTCTGCCTTTGTTGTTCTGTATCAGTTGAGCGCGTTGGCCGCCCTTATCTGGCTTTCACAGGCCCGTTTTCGCCCGGCACGACAAATCGAGAGGACGCTAGCGCGCTCCCCCGACCGCGGACCACGTCCCGCCATGGCCTTTACGCCCGCCTTGGTCACACGGACGGGAGTTTGTCTACAGAGACGCCACTATGGACTCACCTGCAGCATAAATCTGATCCCAAGGTGTTCCCTGCTAGGCAGAAACTCCTCCGTACATAGAACAAAGACTGCTCCTGCAGCGCTCATTGTAAACCCCTTCGTTCAAAGTCCAAATATAGCATATGGGTTACCATCATCGCTATCTTTGCCTGAAGGGAGGGGGGGTGGTAATGTTAAGCTATAATGTATGGAGCAGTCTACTCTACTGTGGACCCACAGAAATAAGAACCACAAAGACTTGCTGCCGGATGTCACATTGCATTGTGCCCTGGATAAAGGGAAAAAAAAGAGGACTGAAGAGAGGCATTTTTTCACTGTCATCATTGTTTTCATGCATTCTGCACAGAGGATTGTCTCCATGTCACAGCTTTAATCCAATAAAGATTCGGGTGCGCTCTCTCTTTGCGGTATATGCCATTTAATAATTCCTGGCTATCTGCCGAGCGAGTGGTCATACCGTCTTTTGTTTGTCACCAATGGAATTAACAGAGGGCTAAATCCTACGTTTTGGAACCAAACCTTCTGAAACGAAACCTATTACCTGTTACCGAAGCATGTCTTGTAAACACAGATGCCCATACTGTGCTCAAAGCCCATACTTTACTCTTAAGCATATTAAACATCTCTAAAGCAACTCTGGTTTGCTGCTGCAGTTGTGGACGGACTCTGCATAGCAATGGAGTTGCAAGATGTTAATGCTCCACAACGTTCAGTAATGTTTTTTCTCCCTCTGTCACCCACTACAACACGGGACTGTCATAAGCAAAAGCAAGATTTCACATAGCAGGCGTGTGTGTGTGTGTGTGTTGTTTTGTGTGTGCTCTTTCGTGTGTGCTGTATGCTGTGTGTCAGGGGCGGATCTAGGCTGGGCATGGGGGGGCAATGCTCCCCTAAATACCCAGTCTGCCCCCCCAAACACGATGCCATGCAAAACAACCCCAGATATTTCAAATTAAAGTGCTTATATTTAAAATGATAAAATGAAAAGAATTTGAAACACTACTACTGCTACTATCTACAACCGTGTCACGACTAGACCAACAGCATTTCCTCATTGAAAACAGAAAACTCTCTGAGTCAGACCTTTAGCTTTATACATGCTGCGTGTCTGAAAATGGTATGGGTGCGGCTTCATCGCTCGTGGCGCGAAGCGTCACGGGCGATGAAGCCGGCCCCATACCATTTTCTCTTGCCCCTCCAACATGTTCTCTTGCCCCCCCCCCCCCCCCCATGTTATATCCGCCCCTGCTGTGTGTGTGTGTGTGTGTGTGTGTGTGTGTGTGTGTGTGTCTGTGTGTGTGTGTGTGTGTGTGTGTGTGTGTGTGTGTGTGTGTGTGTGTGTGTGTGTGTGTGTGCGTGCGCGTGCGTGTGTATGTGTGTGTACTATATGCATGTGTGCAGCCCGGGCGCTCTTCAAGTCAGGTGCAGTGATTTATCATGTGCAGTGGTCCGGTGCACCTATCACGGGTCTCCTGGGCTTGTCGGTCGTCCTGTCACCGCAACCTGAAACCCTTATAGGGGGTGATGGATGCCCCGCTCTGCTGCAGACTAAACAAAACTCTCCCTTTTTTCAGCGGTGGTAGCCATTGTAGGAGTCCACTTTTACAGATGTTATCCTGTATCTCTCCCACATCATTTCTCTAGGCCAGTGATTTTCAACCGGCAGTCCAGGGACCGCCATGAGGGTGTTCCTGGTGGTCCCTGTCTAGTTGGACGGTCAAATGAAAGCTTAAAGATAATTAACTATTGAAAATCTAAAATGAAAATGTACACTCAAGAGTTAAAGTATTGTTGAACATTCTGAGTTGTTTAATTTACAAGAAGTCTACATAGTTAGAACTTGTAAAATAACTGTTGTTTTGGTCCTTGTGTCGTTGAACTTGTGGACAAATTCTTACCCCAGCAACAATAAAACATTAGGTTTTGCTTTCAAAAGGCAAAATGTCATCAAATGCGGTCCGTGGTTCAAATGTTGAAAAAAAAAGCCTTGACATGACAAAGGTTGAAAACCATTGCTCTAGGCGGTGGCCAATGTACTGCAAAAGTCCCCCGTTCATGAATGAATTGGAATTGAATCCTACCCTACATTAGCGGTTCTAATGCACTGGGTAGTTACCAAACTCATCCTCCTCGCGGCTGCAGACGCCAGAAATGTAATTTTTTCCTGTCAAATCCACTTGGAAGCAGAGCAGAACAGCAGTTTAAAAACATTCAGTAAGGGAGTGGAAATTTCTGAGACGGCTGCATCTGTAAATGCCTGGGTCCTCATTTGCAGTTCATGTGCCTCAGCCGAGACTGGCTGATGTTTAATTATAAATTACTTCAACTTAGGTGTTAATTAGGAGAGACAAATGGCCCTATCCTTGGCAACCAAAATAAGACAAGAAGTTAAGAAATAATTTCTAGCGTGCCACATGAAATCCTGAAAGTTTTGAAAATATGTACTGTTCACTAGTATTGATTAACCAGAATATGAGACATAATATAGTGCGATGGGTAATTGTTTTAAATTATTATTATTACCCTTATTATTGTAGTATTCCAGTTCAGGCTTTTCCCAGTGTAAAGAAAGAAATCAACAAATACAGTACTATATTCAATTCAATTCACACAGCCACTTTCTGGGTTAAATATGAATCTGGACAAGATAACATCAGACAAAACAGTAATGACTGTAGGCAGTGAGCAGTGATTTGTCCAGACTTTAACAAAGATAATAACATAGAAAACAACAACAGCAATTTTACGGCACAGACATTAAAAATATAATTATCTAAGAGCCTTCAGTCATCTCTTCCAACCGTGTGTTGCTAATTCCTTCCCGTTTTGTGTGAAACCCACTTTGTTCCACACGTCTCCATGCCACCTCAAGCATACATTGCGACGCTTCAGTAGATTAAGCGTTCGCGTGACTGACCTAATTAGCAGTGGTAATTTATCTCAATTTAACTCAGTTTAGTTGTCATAACTGCAGTCCAAACTGACAATTACAGCCAACAGTCAACACCCTGATAGAACCCATGCTGTGATAGCCAATTTGGTAAAAACAGGACAAAGTCGAATAAAATCGGCTTACCTTCTGCTGCTTTCTGGACAGCTGCAAGAGAGCAAAGAAAAATACAACACAGTCTGTTAATTGCAATAGTAGAATAGAATGTTAACCCGTTATTTTATACTCCATGCGAGAATGAAAAAGTAAATAGCTGATCTACAAGCTCACAATAAATAAAATTTTAATCAAATCATCACAACAAAGAAAAATGAAATCCATATCTGTTAACATTATTGTTTTATTATATGATCAGCACCTCTGGGTTTATAGTACTGTATATAGGCAGAGGCATCTCTTTTTTCAATTCCTGATATGAAGAAAGTTGTTTTTTGCAGGGCGGCCAGCTATGTTTATAAATGACATGATATGACATGGTGACAGACAGTGATGGAATGAATGCACAGTGTGCAGTGTACTTTCCATTTTGTGTGTGTATATTTGGAGTGACTGTGTGTGTTTATACTTCAAAGCCGATAAAATGCAAAAGCCTAGCCCTAATTCATTACGCACAGAGCTTTTGGCTTTATAGCCCCAAACACAGCGTGATTTCAGTATAATTGCCAATGTTTTGTTCAATTTGCTTGCTGTCTGTCGCTGTAGGGCATATTATACACCCAGAATTGTTTCCAGTTTTGCCATAAATCTCAGGAAAAAAGCAGCAGCAACAACAATAACAACAACAACAACAACCAAACATGCATCCAACAATTCTACATGCACACACATTTAACCTTTAAATCCTACTTTGTTGACCAACTGCCCACTAGGCCCAGCTCTGGTCCATAGCTCTACTGCTTCTATGGTTCTGCCTTGCAGTAGCACTATGGCTAAAAGGTTATCTCTCAGATGAAACCAGCCTCTCCTCTGTTGTGGAAATATAAATAATGTTTTACCTCCTAATCAAAACTAACACGGCTTGTGTGATTAGAAAGACTACTTTCCTTAGTGAAAGCACTCCGAGCACCCAACAACACAATAAAATGCAGTTTTTGGCCAGAAAGCAATTGTTTTTCACCAGAGTAAAAATATTCTCTGTGAAGGTTTTCCCTTGGTGATATCGGTAGAGGGCGCAAATAGGATTGCATTTCCAGTAGAAAAACGAGGGGGGCTCAGAGTACTTCCACTAAGGAAAGTAGGAAGGTTTTCTATTCACACAAGCCGTGTTTGTTTGAGTAGGAAAAACATTCTTTATATTTCCGCAACAGACAAAAGGCTGGTCGTCAGTTTCATCCAAGAGATAGTTTTACCCATAGCGCTACTGCAAGGCAGAATCACAGAATAGACTTATGCTTTTTATTACATTTTACATCATATAAAAATACACCTCTATCAAGCTTAATGTGGTTTAACCTAATGATATTACAATATGCAAAACACACGTCTCGGCCACCATTGCCACTAAAAGAAAAGTGGTTTCAAGGTAAGGTAAGTGGCATACTTTCACTGCTTGACCATGGTTTCCAAGATTGGTGACATCACACAGCCATCACTAGAAGCATGTGGAAATTAACTGTCGAAAGAACCAATTTCTGAGGGTGTTGGGGTGGATGATGTGCAGTAAAGTCTTAACACATGAACCCTATCATCTCTATTCTGGGAATTTCCATGATGGGCAAAGAGATTTGGTGTAGGTGGGGGAAAGGGGAGCGAGCCTAGTAGGCTGCTTTGTATGGTATAAATTAGGCAGAGCAAGAGTATATAGTTATTACAGTGTGTGGCAATACAGTGGACATGCCCTTCGTTTGTAAGTGACTTTGTTGTGATTTTAGAATTGGAACAGTGAAGAATAAAATAATCATCAATCATCATAATTATAATAATAATAATAATAAATAAATAATAAACAGACACTGCATAATCTGCACGGTACAAAATAACTTTGTTAGGAATGTAATGTTTCAGTCACAACAGATCAGGCATGTGGGGAAGTGGAACTGTATCAAATGTGTGATGTGATAAAGACACCAGATGCCGAGCAGAGAGTACTGGCATGGTGTCTCTCACACTTTAAGCCCCATAAAGCACCAGGTCCTGACGACAACCTTGTAAAATAGAAAAAAAAGGCTAAAACTGACTCTATAATAATAGAAAGATTGTTTTTCAAATGGCTATTCCTGAGACCTGGGCCCTGTGCCTGAGAAAAGAAAGAAAACATGACTCACTATAACAGCCCAGTGTCCTTAGCCTTGACATCCAGGCTTTCATTTTTGTCTGTGTTGCGTGAAAACGGAAACCCTGGACTAAGGACTAATTTGTTAGCCATGCTGGCCTAGAAGTGGGCTCAACCTTTCGGGGTGGGTGTCACTCTAAATCAGGGCTGCCCAAAAGGTAGATCGTGATCTACCAGTAGATCACACAGGCCATGCAGGTAGATCACATGACAGTCCCCTAAAATGTATAGATCTGTAACTCTTGAGAGCGTTAAAATGAAACCAAATGGACCCTTACGGGTCCATTTGGTTTCATTTTACCGCTCTCAAGAGTTAAATTATATTTAAGCATCTGAATTACGTAATTTCAAGAGTCCACACAATTAGAAAATGGAGAATAATTGTTATTTTGACCAACGTTTTGCCAGTTCTCTTTCCCAATTGTGGACAAAAACGTGAAAGTTATTAGCTTTGGGTGCAAGAGACTAAATTCAACATCACAAACTGTCAACTCAAACCCCAAATACTGTTTTAAAACGTCAGTAGTAGCATATGCAGGAAAACCTTCCAATTCTCCCCCTCTATTTTTCATTAACACTATTACACTATTCTTAAACACTATAACAGTAAGTAACACCATCACCATTATTTCATTTCTTGGAGGTCTTGACATGGATTTTTTTTTATGTATGTGTAGATCTTGTTGAGCCAGTCATTTTGAAAGTAGCTCTCAAGTCAAAAAAGTGTGGGCACCCCTGCTCTAAATGATGTGACATAGCACAGTAGTGGAGGGGCGGGGGAGGCTTAACCTGCAATGTAACATACTTGTCAATGTCCATACTTGGCGTGAACAGTAACACAATGCCAGTGTTTGTAGGTGGACACTGGTTACTTACACGTCCCCAGATAGGGATGTGTTCTTGCAAATCTGCCTACTTTTGCAAGTTGTAAAATGTCCAGCAACTCCTGGAACGTTTTTGCCTATAATGCCATGCACAAAAAAGGGGATGCCAGGTTGAAAGTGGCAAATTGGCAGAGACTAAATTCAGATGCCGAAGTAGAGCCTACGCTTGATTACAGCGGGCCAATGACAGCTTAGCAACCATTGCCCTCAGACATTGTTTTTCCATCTCCACAGAGTTCATGCATGGAGTTAATGTTATTCATTCGTGACTGCTTTGTGAGAAATAATACATTATATTTATAAGGCGCCTTTCAGGGCACTCAACTGACTCAAGGTAGCCATACAACAAGTTAAAAACAGTTGATACAAACCACAGTTTAAAAGCAACAGGAAACCAAAAAAATATGGTACGGCTTGCAGCAGAAGTCACAGATCAGAAATTTGTCAAATATGTGCATAGGGAACATGCGTCATCCATACTGAGAGGCTGCACCTCTTTTCTTTTTATCTCATTTCCCAAAACAAAACAGAGCAAAATGTCTCTTGTGGATCAAAGCAGTGTGCCAGGTCACACTATCAACTCAGCGTAGCGACAGGCTCTGTGCCAGCTTTAGTTGATGAAGGGGACGCCTGAAAACGGGACATAACTTTTTTTGTAGGGCACAACTTTTTAGTTTATAGCCAACTAAACCTCTTGAGCCAGAGCTTCCAACCCTCACGCAATGAGCATGAGACCCACACAGTGTCTCAGGGGTAGAGTCCCTGGATGAATAGAATAAAGTTGGTTTATTTATGTGTTTTGCAATTACATGTAAATAACATCCGTTGTACTTATACATCAAAATGGGACAAAAATAGCACCGAAAAGGTCTAGGCTAAAGCCGAAGCTTATATCGCCCGGGTCAATTGCTACAGAGGTTATTGGCAAAAACTACTTTCTGGGCCTTGACAGCCCCACCCAAACAGAAAATATTGCAATCCTATTGCATTAAACAACATTAAATGATGTTAAACTCACTTTGCCATTCGTGTTATACATGCACATTTACAGTATTGTATATGGGATGCTCTATTGTAAATGGGAAATGGTGCATTTATCCAAGGCGCTTTCCATAGATTCACCCATTCACACACACATTCATAAACTGATGGCAGCGGAAACCATGAAAGGCACAACCAGGAGGAGCAATTAGGGGTTCAGTGTCTTGCTCAAGGACACTTCCGGCAATAACTTAGGGGGAGCACAGGTTCTAACCGGCAACCTTGTGGTTACAATCACAGGCAAACACAGCAGTATTTATGTACAAGATACAATGTAAATCAAACATTACTACCGGCATCTATATAGGAGCTATTTGGAGCAAGAGAGTCCGCCATGTACAATCTTAGGGGGACTTGTGTACTAAAACAAAAAGGGGCAAGGACCAACATCAAGGGTAGATGTACATCTAGAATAGGAGTAGACCTGTGGAATAGCCTGGTCAATGAACTTAAGTTATGCTGACACTTTTGCACATCAAATTTAAAAGGCTATTTAAAAGGAAGGATTTCAATAGATATAAAACATTATCATAGACAAAAGGTTTCATAGTCCCTTCTTGGCTCAGATCTAACTCAGCTGACCACTGCTTCCAGTCCAAATGTTCTCCATCCGAATTCTCTCATTTGTTAGACTAATTAAAAAAAAATGTGATTTGTGTATTTCTTTCCTTTGTATTTTGTTTCTTCAGGCTAGGCTCTTCAATTGCTAACACCACACATCATATTTCTCATGCCGTCAAAACGCCCAAATTGGAAAACTCATCATGTCGACTCATGCACCCCTGAGAAAACCATTACAGCTGGTATTTGAGCGACAAAGGTAATTAACTTATTGTATCAGAATATCCCCCTGCCCATTAACTGTAGTAAAAATGTGTGTTCGTCTCCTGTCTTATGTGTAGTACGTTGCACGCTGCCAAAGTTTGTATTTCCCGTAACTTAATTTGACCAATGTTGAATTATTTAGGGACCAAAGCGACTCCTCTGTACGCGTGTCTGGATGTGTGTATGTCTGCTCTGTCCAAGCTGTCTGCAGCTGCAGCTGCAGCAGCAGCAGCGGGAGAGACCACTGAATGCAAAAAAAGGTGTCACACAGTATCATGTTAGCATGTAGTTCTTTTAGTGTGTGTGCATGTGTGCGTCACGACAGGACAGTGGGTTAAACCACCAGGGAAGTTACGGTTAAAGTCGAATTTAAATGTTTTTTTCCTACCTTCATTGTGATACATTTAACAGTGAATATGCTGTGTTTATTCTCAGCCAATCACAGGGATTGGGCAGGAGTGGGGGCGGGATTAAACCTGCAGAGTTTTTCAGCTCAATGATTCATCTCCACCAAGCGTGCGTTTGTCTCCTCAAGCATCTGCTTCGACTGTTATCGCCCCATAATCACAGGAAAAGTTGTAATCAGCACCTTAGAAGCAGCCAGAATGTGAAAATCGCACATACTAGGAAAAAACTATGTGAGCGTTTGCTTTATATGACGAGGCGACACGGAAGTGAAGCATCACGGAAGCATCTGCAACGTGCTAGTAGTTATGTTTAGGATTGGGGATGAGGAGGCTTGACACACACACAGATGCATGCATGCACGCACCCACACACGCAACCACGCACATGTTTCAACATCGTGATAACGGTTGATTTTGTGTATTTTAACAGTAGCATCGGCTCCCTCAGGCTAATGAGATTGAAACTCCCAAGACATACCGGTACACCGGTATTCCACAGGCTATTTCACAGGTCTACCCCTATTCTAGATGTACATCTACCCTTGATGTTGGTCCTTGCCCCTTTTTGTTTTAGTACACAAGTCCCCCTGAGATTGTACTTGGCCTCTCTTGCCCAAGTGTCCTTGAGCAAGACACCGATCCCCTAATTGCTCCTGATGTGCTGTTGCTGGAGTTTCAATCCCATAGCCTGAGGGAGCCGATGGTACTGTTAAAATACATACTGCAAGCAAGCAGTGTTTAATCATTTTTATTGTATGTACAATACAATGCATTGTTTATAACGCTGTGTCTATTGCCTTCTTCCTTTCAGCAGGCAATCCTGTGTCTCCATTTAATGAATCAGCTGTGGAAGCCGTCTAATCAAACATTACACGTTTGTTTGACAGGTAATTAAGAATGGACTTGAGGATTTTTTGGGGGGGCATCTATTGTTAGCTGTCACCATTAAGATCACAGAATATGCTCTGAAAGCAGTTCAGATCTTTTAAAAAAAATGGTACCCATAAATTAGAGAAATCACAATAAGAACAACATATGATGATGTACAGTATACTACACTAATGCTTCAAACACAGATTCCTATATTAGGCTATTGTGCTTTATGTGTAATACCCTATGCACAGCTGATAAATAACGGACAATAACACTAAAGCTTTTCATGGTTATTAGATTACAGGATTTATAAAGCAGGCATAGCCCAAATTAAATAAGCATTCACACTTCAGTCTTTTAACTAGTTGTTTTCCATAATAGCATTGTTTCATTCTGTTTTTGTAAATCAATTTTGAGTAGCTAGAAAAGCAGAAAAGTCTGTGTAGAAAATGGGATATGTAGTATTATGTTTAAAAATGCCTTGCCTTAACTAATCTGTCTGGCCTACAAGAAGCTACCAGTTAATAAAAATGAGCCAGTCGGTCCAGACGAGGTGTACCAGGCGGTGGCACGGCACAGCCACCAGCAAAATCACTCAATTTTATGGGTGCGACACCTCTCACATTGTAAAGGTGGTTCTTGCAGGGGTGAAATGAGTAAATTGTACATCTCTCTGGTTTTAATTTGCTTTAGCACTCTCCCTTTGGTAGGTGCTCATTATACAACACAAACAATAGCTGTATGTAGATAATATTTCAGAGCGCATCATGAAAAGGCCAATTAATATAATTTATGTTTATTCCCCAATTATAGCCAGGCAGATTTAATAAAAAGTAGCTTAAGAATTCTTTTCACTCACCAGCTACAAACAACAGAGTTATGTCAACGCGTTCCTCCTCCTGGCTTTATTTACTGTTTTGAGCTGCAATTAAAATTGCCTCTTTCTGTAGACATTCTGGGTGAGTAGGAGGGTACATACTAATGACTAATGCTGCTTCTAAACGCTGTGCTTTATGGTCTCACAGCACACTGTAACATAGAATTAATTTTATCGTACTTATTTATATCATTGCCGTGTCTATCACTTTCTGTCTGTCATCTTGTCTGTGGCTGCCAGCCTGCAGCTTCACTGTCCTTACACCAAGATTTATTTTCCATGGTTCCATGGTTCAAAAATGTCAATGTCACAATGTCATGTCAAAAATGCCACTGAGAGCAGTTGTTTATCAGCTCACTGACTGCACTCTGTAGTATTGCACAGACACAATTATTATATATATATATATATATATATATATATATATATATATATATATATATATATATATATATATATATATATATATATATATATATATATATATATATATATATATATATATATAATATAACTAATAAATACTGCTATTCATGGGCATACAGGACAGCTGCTCATAATTCAGGATTAACACTTTTTTTTTTGTCTCGTCGCCATAGTTGGCACAATACAGAGTGGCGTGAAAACTATATTAATTTACCCAGTAATGAAAGCTTTAACCCCCCTCCTCTCTCTCTCTCTCTGCACAAAGATGAGAAAGCCCAGGGGCAAATTAAATTCTGCTTAGGTCTGCAAAAGCCTGGCTCCGGCCCTGGTCTGGGGTTATGGATCCCCTTTAGATAATGGACCTAATGAACTTTATAATATTCACCAAAATGTAGAAAAGTATCAAAACAACAATTTTTGATATTAAAGGACCACTATTTTTAAAATTATTTCTATTTTTTAATTATCAGGAGAGCGATGGCTTTCATTTTCGCATTGCAACTTTCCAGGAACATTACTACTAATGTACATTAGTGAGGGCATATTATATGAAGATACGTTGACAAGTGGTGAAGTGGTCCTTTAAAATATTCATTTGGAAGCATGAACTGCAATGCAACGTTCATTTACAATTCTTAAGCCACAGTTACAGTAACAGTAGGGCTCAGCTGGCATGGATTGACCATTACAGGAAGCTACAGAAATGCTAATCCTTTCCAAGCAGGACGTGCAGAGGTTCCTGAGTGAACAT
Organism: Benthosema pterotum; assembly: GCA_039105355.1. NCBI lineage: Eukaryota > Metazoa > Chordata > Actinopteri > Myctophiformes > Myctophidae > Benthosema > Benthosema pterotum. The sequence continues at coordinate 39,704,978 of CM076975.1, read as the reverse complement.
CAGGAAAGCGTGACAAATAATTTATCATTTCTTGGATTTACGCAGACAAGAACAAGATACTGTATCAGACAGTGCAGAATTGTGATTGGATGATGTGATTTGACTCATAAAATATGATTTAAGCCCAGCTCACACTAATTCAATCTTAAAACTAATTTGCAAATCTGGTTGCATTGCATACTATTGGTTAATCAAATAAGATTAAATAACCTTAAACATGCACGCACTGCAAGATTGTATCAAGATCATCATGCTTGGCTGAAAAATACAGCGCCTCACGTGACGTAGTCTCACATGATCACATGCAGCTGTACACATGTCATAAGTGGTGATTTCAGAAGCCATAAATAGGCTACTTCAACCAGTGGTCCTTGAGGGGGTTCCAGGTGGTCCCCATGTAAGCTAAATAGTGTATAGAGTCGGTAGCCAAATGGGCCTTTATTACATCTTTAACTACTGAGAGTAGTGTAAAATTAAATTCATTCCACACTCGTAAACATTATTGTTAAGCTGACACAGCTGCTTGCTGCTCCATCCCCCTGGCTCCTGCAGATCATGTACTGTTCAGAGGTACTGCTCTGCTTAAAACACACTGGACGCTTGTTGATCTGCCTCTCTGTTTTCAGTCCCAAAGGTTTTTGTGTATGCTGGAGGATGGTAGCTGCCAGAGGTAGATTTGTTGAAATGGGTTGTCATCACTTTCAGACTGATTATGGGCGTTTCAATGGTATATGCAGATGCCTTCCTGCATTAATGTAATTTTTACCATCGCCATCTGTAAGAGTAATCACAGATTCGCTTTTTATGCAGTAGACTGTCTAGAAAATAAGACATCCAAAATGCCTTGAATGCCTTGTTCGCCTGCATTTTTTTTGCTGTCTGGCTTTCCATCAAGTTCTGTTTTTGTAGTCATCATGCATTTCTGAAATCTGTTACTGTTATAGCCAGCTGTTGCTAACAAGGTCCACTCACATAGAGCCACACCCAAATAGTGTTTCTGTTTGTGTGCTTCCTTTGTTTTGTCGGGCTTGCACACTACTTTGGTTTCCGATTCCTGACAGGACTCTATAAAGTCTGTCCCATCAATTATACTGATCAGCCTCATGTCCTTGCATATGAATGAATCCTTTTAGTGCAAGCCGCTTCTTGGGCTACAGATAGCAGGCGTTCTGTGTAATATTTGAGCCCAAATATGCTTGTTTTGGTGGCGCTTCAGACTCCATTTTGTTTGGACATTTCACAGATTAAGTTTCATGTTGGTCATTGTGAAACTGTAGGCTAACTGTAGCAACATTATCTTGGAGTAACACAACTGAGCCCTTCTCAAAACCCCACACTTTGGTGTGGTGTTACTGTCCAATGCCAATCCAAATACCTTAGCAACTGTTACCATCCAGGTCAAGCTTTCCTGGTCAAGCTTTCCTCTTCTAATGTGCCTATTGGACAAGGCCGGATTGGGGAGGGACTTAGTGAAGGGCTAATTACTGCATGGATGCATGTTTTCTCTGTTTTAATCATTTAAAGTCATGAGTGACTCCTTCCATGTTACTGATTCTGTGCAACATGCAGGGTTCCAGTGTGCGAGTAAATTAGTTGCATATGCAATTAAAATGTCTTAACATGCGACTTAAAATTTAAGTCCAAGTAGCATTAGTGCTACTTGAGAAAAAGATAATTCAGTTTTTTTTTTTTTTTACCCCCCACCTCAACAAACACTGGGGCCTAGATTTCCGTCACCACAAAACCCCTTATCCCCTTATTAAAATATATATATATATAAAAAAAACACTTTTCAATAGTTACGGTGGCCAATCTACAAGCTCACAACGTGTCAATAGATTGGCATGTTAAACTATTCCAAAAAGTTTATCAAAATAGTAAAAAAAGAGGTTTAGTGTGTGACGAAAATTGAGCCCTAAGCGCCTCCCCATCCTCTCCTCTCCTGTCCAGCACGCCAGCGAGTTTCTCACTCCCTGTCTTTCTCACTGCCTGATGCATGTGCTGGACCACTCGCCAGCTGTGTGTCACCGCGGACCACACTATACTCTCGCGACACGCAGCGATACCAGTGTTGAGACCAGTGTTACATGTAGAACCAGATGAGATCACAGTGGCTTGGACCCGTTGATTGGAGATTTAGATTTTAAAGGTAAATGGATGGAAGTGTGTGTGGATGATGTTAGCCCTGCTATCTGCTTAGCTCAAGTGTTTACATTAGGGTTACTTAGAAGCTAACATTAATCTCTAGCCCATTATATTATACATCTATGGTCTAGCCCAGTGGTTTTCAACCAGTGGTCCGGGGACCACCAGCGGTCTTTGAGAGGGTTCCAGGTGGTCTCCAGCTAAGTTGGTTAACCAGATGTAACTCTTGAGAACGCAAAAAATGAAACCAAATGGACCCGCAAGTGTCCATTTGGTTTCATTTTTACACTCTCAAGAGGAAAAATATTCATCATCTTAATTAGCCCAAGTCTACACATAGAAGATTAATGGTCATTTTGGTCTGTGCGTTTGACCATTTTGTTTCCCAAATTCAACCTGGTATTGAGGACAAAAGCAAAGGAAATCTTTAGTTTTGGGGTCTATGGAGCTAAAATGTCCTTAAATGGTGGTCCGTGGCTTAAATGCTGAATAAATGGTGGACCCTGGTATCAAAAAGGTTGAAAACCCCTAGTCTAGCCCTATATGGATCCCCTCTGCTGGCCCTGTGGATTCCACATGGTATACTATGCACTGCAGTCCAGTCCCAGATAGATATTTTCAATGTTATTGATTGCAATGCTTCATCGTAGTGCCTCTCCAATAATTTTGTTTTGTTTTCATATGCTCTCCATGTTACTCTATGCACAGAATTTAAGGCATTTACCAGTATGCTTCAGCCAAAGCATATAAGGCCATGTACCACAATACATAAAGAAAAAATATGCTGCTCGTTAATTTGTAATGGTGCGAGTAAATGAAAATGTTGGTAGCACCAGTGCTACTAGTGAAAACGTTAGTCTGGACCCTGGCAACAGCCCTCTTCAACTTTTTACTTGTCAGCCATATAGTGTGGAATAAATGGTAAATGGTGCATTTATATACTGTAGGTCTATATATCCAAAGCCCTTTACATAGTGCATTACATTCACTCTTTCTCACATATATTACGGCGGAAACCATGCATGTCTTGCCCAAGGGCACTTCGACATAGACCTGCCGATGCATGGATCATTGGACGACCTACTCTAACTCCTGAGCCACAGTTGGCAGAAGGAAGAAAGCAGAGGAACTGCGTATAGAGGCACACCTACAATACCAACAGAGTAGGTGAATTAGGGACATGATGAAAATAAAATGATTTGAATGAGTTTCTGTAATAAAAAAGGTATAGAAGTGTCTTCAAGAGCGTATATCAGAGCAGGAAGTACCTATAGGATCTTCAAGAACTATAATCAGTGCCACTGTGTGAAACATATCATCAATTCTTCCCTTCCCCTAAAATGGCGACTGAAGCATTAAAATGCTTTAGTGTTGTGACTTCAAACCATGGGTGTGGGGAAATAGTATTCAAAACTTTGTAAGCATGCCATTTTATCTCATCCATAGCAGGCCATCTGGATCGTCTAGATCTTGCACAGGACACAGTTAAGGACATGGAGTGGAGGATTATTAGAGGACATACTGTATACAGCAGGACATGTGGACACAGGTCGCGGCATTATTTATAAAACAAGAACTAGCCACAGACCAGCATTTCTTCCTTTTTCAACAGATTAGCTTACCCCCAAAAAACAGTCCGTTATGTAATGTTTGACCGCAGGTTGATGGTCTACTTACTTTTTAGCACATGCTAAGCGGTTTAATTAGTCGACCTCTGAGCCAACAGGCAGTCAACTAACTTGCAAGTAATTTAATCCAACCTTGTAGTTATGTCTGCTAAATGCATATTGTTTTATTATGGACCAGATTAAAGTCAAGGAAACCAGTTCTAAGTTGAGGCATCCAGTAGCCACAAATGCGTTTTATTTACTATTGGAAATGTGGCTGAGTGAAATGAGGTGTAAATACAGCATTTAAATAATTAAGTCCCATTAATGGATTTTTTTCAAAAGATCTAGTGAAGGCTGATGAAGTCTTGATGATTGATACTAATAAATTGAAGTGTGCAAAACATTGGTACTGGTACACAGTGAATATCCAGATACTCGCTAATATCCAGATACTAGTGAAAGCCGGTTGACACTGTATTCTATTAAGTCCCATTTTCACTGTGAGAGACCCCTGCTAATTCAGGGCTCTCTCTACAGTGGATTATACGTTTCTGTCACTCACTCCAGCCACCTGCCTGTCCTCTCACAGCATCCATAACCCTCCTCTTTGGCCTTCATCTTGCCTGGAAGCTCCTTCCCTCCTCCACACATGTACAAATCCATCTTAACCTCGCCACTCTCGCCCAATCCACAAATCCTTGAACCTGGCCTATTCCAATGTAGTAATTTATGATCTTGTCTCTCCTAATGAGAATCGTAGCATTCTTAAATTCTTATTGAAGAGTGAGCACCGTCTCCTGTGCCACTGTTTACAGACCGTTGGAGATTCAATGGTTTATGTGATTAAAAACCTCCAGAAACAAAGAAGGAAAGATAATGATTCACATACAGTTAGGTGTGTGAGGCTGTGATGCTCCAAAACATGCCACATTTTATCTACAGCCCAGCAGATGTCTGATGAGTATTTATTTTTTTCTGGTCCAATGCCGATCCCGATTTTGGAGTCATAGACCACCGATTAGGGATTACTGATATTTTTCTGAAAATGTTCATCTAGAACTCTCAAACACAAATACTGAATATCAGATTGAAAGTGGCAATGTTTTGTTGCCACTTTCAATCTGATATTCTTTGTTGGCTGCATAATTGCCAAAAACAATAAGTGATTAGTAAGAGAAATTATGGCAGATCTATCAGCCAGACCAATATATTGCTCTAGTAAATTAGAGGTGCTCAGATTAATCTAATCTCTCTGTTTTTACTGTCAGACACTCTGGGGCTATCACCTCGTTCACTAATTTGCTCCCTTGGTTTTGCAGACATGGGTTTGCTTTGCATTCTGAACCAAAGGGAGGCAGGGTCAATGCTTGTGGACATTACTGCGAGAATCATGGCCTTGACTGGAGTATGTACTGTATGTATGAGTGGAGTATGTATGAGCCATAAAATATTGAATCATTCGCAGTGCCACCAGCTGTGAGTTCCAATAAACACAAGTGTGCAGGTCAACGGGAGGGAAGCTATCTGGAGAGTGCTTTGACTCGGTGTCTGCAATAGCGACACCAGGAGGTTGGTCAGGGCACCTGTTCAGGGGGGAGCTAACTGGGGAGAGCAGCATGTCCGCCCACATGTGTTACTTCCTCCCAGTGAAACTCCTCACTGTCAATTGAAAATTAGCGGCCTGGTGGTAACGTATCAGAGCGATAGACCAGTGGCTTTCAACCTTTTTCATACCAGGGCCCACTATTTATTCAGCATTTGAGCCACAGACCATCATTTGACGATATTTTCACTGCACAGACCCAAAACTAAAGATTTCTTTTGCTTATGTCCACAATTCCAGGCGGATTTTCACAAACAAAACAGGCAAACATACAGTAAATCGAAATGGCCGTTCTTCTACATCCTGTAATTGTCTAAACATCTTAATTAATTAATTTAAATGAATATTTTAACTTTGAGTGTAAACATGAAACCAAATGGACCCGCCAAGGGTCCATTTGGTTTCATTTTAACACTCTCAAGAGTTACATCTGGCTAACCAACTTTTCATCTGGTTAACCAATTTAGCTGCGGACCACCTGGAACCCTCTCAAGGACCACTGATGGTCCCCAGACCACTGGGTGAAAACCACTGCAACTATTGTGGTAACTGGAAATCCCTGCCCACTCACTATACCTGGCAGGAAGTTGCTCACCCATCGCATTAAACGCATTTTTACTGTTTTTACGTTTTGTGACCCCCTATCTGAGGTCACAAACAAATGAAAAGGATTTGCTATAGTATTATATCAATTCCATTTATTTTAAACACAGGGGGGTGATGAAATAAAAGTTGAATCTGACGCCTAAAATGAACAGTACGTGTGCAGCCATGCAGGACACAGTTCTCTACAGATAGACCAACAACATGCAGTATAAATTTGGCAGACGTCCATATCAGACATCAGCCACTCGTTGCTTTTAGCTGCAAAACTGTGTGCTCTCAGGGAATGTGCTCGTTATGCAAGGTCGAGTGTGTCAAATCCCCTGCTAAAGTATCATCCACTATCCAACTATAGGCTTACACTGAAAATATTGTGCCCACTCACGCCATTAACATTTTATGTCAATCATGAATGTACTTTACAAGCAGGATCGAACCAGAGTTGGAAAAAGGCTTTGAATAATGTTGTTGTTATCCTTGTGCTAACAATGAGCTCCATAGAAAGTATGATTATTTTTTACATGTAGATTAATTAATTTGGAGGATTTCAATTTGTGCGTAAATCTACAATTTGTTTAAAATGAATATCAAGTGATGACTCCTGCATTTTTCTTTGTTCACTGATAGCATATAAGCATACTATACTACAGAGAGGATTTACATCAGCCTCCACTGATCCCACGCCAGTATGGGTTTTTGAATCTCATAAAACTTAAAGTAGCAAACTTAGCCTGGATTGATGACATACCTGGCATGTCTTCTTAAAGGACAGTGGGTGGTCCTGGTCCACTGACCTTTGAATAATTTACTTCATTGATGCGAACAGTAGGAATGCTGAAAGGTAGGGGAGAAGGGGCTCTACCTTGGAAGATTGAATCCTAGCTCGGCAGGGGCAAGCTGTGGTTCTGGAGGTGATAGTCTTAACCTCAGCAGCTATATCAATGGACACACAGCTGGTGTGTTAATAGGCCGGGCACAGCGGAATCTAGGTTTTTGGGATGAGGCAGCTATTCATTGGAAGTCTCTGGTCGTGGTCTCTCTTATCTCACACCTCTGCTCCTACAGTAGGTTTGAGATGTTTCCCCTCCAGCTGACACTGCAGAGCTCCTGGCTAATAAATCTCTGGGAAACTAAGCATGAAGGCATGCATTCTCTGTTTCCACTGCCATCAGCTTCCAGTATAATGCCAAATGAACTGCAGTGAGATTTCAGGTAAAAATGATACTTTTATCAAGTGGAGCACAGTATAACAATGATTACTACTAAGTACAGTTACTGTTAGGGTTGTATGGTTTTCAAAATGTAAAACCTCAGTCTACCATGACCAAAACTGAAAAACACCACGGTTTTGGATTTTATCGTCAAATTAATATTAACGTGGCCATGCATTCACATTATTACATTTTGTCAATCAGAGACAGCTATTACACTTTCCCGCCCTTATTAGTGTTATGATACACAGGTTAGTTTACCACGGACAGACAGTTGCACACAAGACGGATGGATCATGGAAACTTGCGTATTTGATTCTGTCATTCTCTACTGCTATCATAAACAATAAGGCACCCAACCCTCATGTCAGCTGAAACAGTACATTCAGTTATAGCTGATGACACCCCGGTGACATAATTACACCGCATCAGCTGGTATAACCGAAATATCGTTCAATCCTAGCTACTGTACCATTAATTACATAGACGTTCGAACAGAATGGTGACTCGATCGAGTTAAAGGCTACTGCTCTAGTCGTACAGAGACTCCAGACTCGACTGGGATTCAAGCTAAATGACTCTCAAAGACTCGGGAGTATCATCACCGTATTTCTGGAGCCACATTAACTAATGAAATGTCAGGAAAAGATACAATCCCATCCGTTTCCATACCCACAGTGGGGCGATTGTGGCTCGTCCAGATTCGAACTGTCAGATGTTTGAATCCCGGCTGCTCCTGTCTACATATCAACGTTTCCTTGGACAAGACACTGAACCCCACATTGCTCCTGATGTGCTGGCTGATAACATGGCTGTAAAACACTATGTAAAGCACTCTGGATGAAGTCGCTATATAAATGCACCATTTACCACAGTGACGAGGCGAGCACAAACACTGATGCATGGTGGAGCCTTTCATCGTAACATTTAAATATTACAACAGCGAAAGTAAACAAATGTCTTTGGCTCCGCATCAGCTATCCAACATCATTTAACTTTGCATTTGTCTGATATCTCTGCTGTCAGAGGGAAACCACCTAACTCAAAAATGTACAAAACAATATAGATTTTTCAGGAAGTCAAGAAAACCTTATATTTTGAAAACAAAGCAATACTGCCTCAACAAAGTTAATGTTGTGACTTTTTATATTGTCAACGACTTTCATGAGCGGGGAAAAGGTGGTTGAGTTAGTTGCTTTAGCTTAGCAGACCGCTTGAGGGTCCAATGAAGTTAAGTGGTTTTGTCCAAAGCAATATTTACTATTTTCCATTGGTTCAATATTTTTGAAACAACACACAGACAAGGGTGTCCAATAGCCCTAGGAGGGGGGGGGTGCATTATGTTGATAGGATTGTCTGTGAGTTTTTTTTTTTTTTTTTTTTTTCTGAAATATTGGTGTTCCATTCCATGTACTGCTGACATTGTTAAACACTACATAATTAATGTTCACTGCATTTATCATCAAGCTCCTATGTTGCCCACCATGCCCACACTATGTTACAGTACCTGTACGCCTGTACAGGTACTGTAACATTGTGTGGGCATATTTGGCCACAAAAATGCTTAGTTGTACCCTGTACTCTGTACATCATGAGTCATGCATCATTAATTATATGTCCAAAACTACAGATTTGCAGGCTGTCAAAACGCCATCAAATATAGCGTTGAGCCGTTGACAGCTTGTATGTCTGTTTTTTGGGAGGGTAGCCGACACATTGGAATAATGGTTTAGAGAGGCTGATTGATGTAAACCAGTATTAAAGATTTAATAGTCTAATATCAGTTGTCACTACGATATACTGTACCATTGTTTTGGCCAATTGCACGAATAAGATGGATGATAAAAACAGTTCACTTTGAATGGAGACACTACTTGGACATACTAGCTTTGTTACTTCAGTGGAGACTTAAAGGTGATCCACCTCTTTCAGAGACATTTACTGTGTAGGCCAGGCGTAGGCAACCTTAGGCACAGGTGCCACCATTGGCACTTCAGAGGGTGGTCACTGGCACAAGTGTGACAGAGATGATTTTTTTTTTTTTTTCATATTTCTAAAGAAGAAGAGGGCACATAAGGGTGTATGGCTATGGACAATCAAAATCTGATGAAAATAATGGAAGTAATTTTGAAGTGGTGTCATAATTACATAATGTCGATACTAGGGTTTAATATTTTTCCCGAATTTGGCCAATTTTACATCCCGGGATTTTGCCGACGATCTCCCGGGCCCTCCCGGGAATTCCCGTGAAATCAAAATATAGAAAAAGTCCCCTAAAATGCTTTTATATGTAGATACTTAATATTCTCAATAGAATAGTGATATTTTATTGTTTTAAACGTTTTTGACCAAAATACGAGCACTATCAAATACCAATATTAATACCGTATTTTCCGGACTATAAGGCGCACTTAAAAGCCTTAAGTTTTCTCAAAAATCCACAGTGCGCCTTATAATCCAGTGCGCCTTATATATGGATTGTTTGACTGCAGGTGCTTCTATTCTATGTTAACTGTAGTAGCTTCTATTCTCTGCGCCTTATAATCCGGTGCGCCTTATATATGAAAACAGTTTTACAAGGTGCACCTTATAATCCGGTGCGCCTTATAGTCCGGTGCGCCTTATAGTGCGGAAAATACGGTAATGTAGCACGCAAAACACGCATATAATTGTATTAACATTGCTGAAATATTTGGTGTCGTTGTTTAATGATAAATTGATTGCAGCTGTGCGTGTTGTCGGCTATAGGCCTACAGGTTTTAGTTGCTGTCTGACATGACATGCACGGAATACAATGCACATAATATAATTTATTTTGAAGAGGATATATTATTGTCTAATCTCGGTGGACATAGGATTACTGGTCTGCATGCTGCCTGTCAGAGTGAGGGAGAGAGATGCTGCTCCGTGGCGTTTTTTTGCAGGTAAAACAAATGGTAGGCTGTTGTAAGAACATTGCAGAGTCGAGTGGCCGTATGATGCACACAACGAAAAACAAAAAGTTGTAGAACAGAGAAAATCTGTCGCGAGGAAAATAAACTCTCATTCACTCTCAGATTCGATAGCCTATAGACCTACGAATAATGCCTACTAATAATGAATGACAGGACAGATGCATTGCGTCTGCGCGTCCGTGCCTGCGTAGGACTTTGCGCTGCTCCAGTGAGTGCAGTTCTCTTCATACGTTCATTGCTAAAGTGTCTAATCCGCATCTAGGCCTATAAATGCATGACGATGCTAGCCTCTTACACCCACCCGCGCCAGCATTTTCATGATGTCTCGGCAAGGGCAGTCGTACTCGTGCGGTCCTGAGTCCTGACCGCTCGCATTTAGACCCCATGCGTCGCCAATATTGCGTCCCGCTGGCACCGCGACGCTCCCTTCATGTAGCCCTACCTACAGTCTAATTATGCAAGGGTTATATTTGGTATTTGACCACTCATAGATATGTGAAAAAACGCGATCTGTGTGGAAAAATTAAGAAAGAAATGATAACCTCCGGGAAGACGGGTCCCGAAGGCATTCCCGGGAGGGAAAGTAAGTCCGTTGTACCCGGGCTTCCCGGGAATCCGGGATCCCGGCATTAAACCCTAGTCGATACGCTGATTTTCAAGAAAATAAAGACACAACACATCGAGACACAGAGAAGGTTGCCTACCCCTGGTGAAGGCTATTCACTCTGTCCTTGCTGTGCGGTGATTACTGTAAACTGTGGGAAATGTCAGTCACCCCAGCAGCCAGCACGTTACTTTCTTTACAGCTCTCTACTTTAACTAGCTGGTTTTAAAAAAACTAGCTAGTATAATAGCCCTATTCTTTGTATATTTCTATACGTGTCAATGTGTATGCTGTATGGCTGTATATATTGCTGTTGAATTCAGAGTATTTTTCCACCACCTCCCCTGCCTAGAGATGTGGAAAGGCACTTGACCAATGAAATTGATGTGTGACTGTGTGTAGTATCCAAAGGTTGAGGACTTTCCTTCCACATCAATGGGTTCTGTTAAAAACACAACATCCAATCAAATCACATATTGAGAGGACTTTGACTTCAACCCTTATGGAAAAGTAACAAATGAAAAAGTTGTATTTTAAGTAATGAAGTTTGATGCATTAGCCTATATGCTATTTCCCTCTGCCACTTCAATTAGCCTCCTTTAACCCTCACTCTAAACCAAACCGTGTGCATGTCGCAGTGTGGAAGATTGTGGTAGAGGTTAAGGCCTAGGTTTAGTCACCACTAAACCCCTTATCCCTTAACTTCTTTGCCTTTTTAAACTATAAAAAAATACATTTTTCAATAGTCAAAATGGTCAGTCTACAAGCTCACAACGTGTCAAAAGACTGGCATGGTACTAACTAACTTTTTCAAAATAGTAAAAAAAAAAAAAAAAAAAAAAAAAAAAAAAAGGCAAAGAAGTTAGGGATAAGGGGCTTAGGGCTCCATTTTCGTTACCGCTATACCCATTATCCCTTAACTTCTTTGCCTTTTTAAACTATTAAAAAAAACATTTCTCAGTAGTTCAAATGGCCAGTCTACTAGCTCACAACGTGTTAATAGATTGACATGTTGAAATAGTCCAAAAAAGTTTTTCAAAATAGTGAAAATGAAATAAGGGATATGGCATAAGGGGTTTAGCATGTAACGAAAATCTCACCCATAGTGTGTTACAAAAATGGAGCCCTACATGGATATCATTGACTAGTGGCCAAATGAAGTCTGAGACTCAAATGAAGCATTGCAGTATTTCTACCTTATTTAGTTTCACATTTTATAATATAGCACCTTTACCCTCAGACAAATGTCATGCCATCTTCAGAAGCCTTTAAATAAAGATTTCTCCATTAGGGTAATCAAAGCTCTTTGAAGGCTCAATATGTTAATCAACACATTTTAACATTTGACAACTGATGCTTTTATCCTGAGTGCTTAACAAAGAGGGAGCAGGTTAGGGTTCAGTGTCTCGCTCAAAGCCACTTAGAAAGGACATATCTGCCAGAGCTCTGGGAATTGAACAATGGATGACACGGAAGGATGATAACAGGGTGGTGACACTGTACTAGGCTACCCTGTCACATGGAGTCCAACTTAGATGATTTAAAGGGCGTTGAACTATGAAGGACACTGCAACTCAGAAATGTCATTGGGCGCTGCGCCATCCACAAAGGCTTATTTCTGGATAATAAAAAATGTAAATCAATTCTCAAATTAATTGGTAGCCAGGAACGAGGGGGTATCATGGGTACAATGTGAGCTGCGTAAGTATAATGAATAGGCTATAAGCTGTGTATTATCTGTGTTCTATGCTGATGCAAGGAATGATGAATCATGTTATTGTCTGTTTAACTATGCCTGAGTAGCACCACTTTCAAACCTGACTGGACAAAAAGGTTATATTCTACTCAGACGCATTTCTTTCTCCCACCAACATTCATTGCCTTAATTCAGTTTTAATAAGTTAACCACGTTCAATCTCTGTTTTGGGCATGTAATTATCATCAAAAAATATTTTTCATGAATGTACCTTTGACATCTAATAGGCATTGGTAGAAGACCAGACTGTATGTTCAGTTTTCACATGAAGTTCTTTGTACCCAGTACAGTACATACTTCAACCTGACAAAACATTATTCCACATTTGGTATAATGTCACTGTGTTAGGGTCAAATGAGTGGTGCGAATGATATCTCTAGTGTAGTGTAGAGAGAGGACATCCTCTGTGACCTGTTAAGGTACAATAAATTGGAGCTGGTGGGAGAGAGTCTGAACCTAATGTCAGAATCAGACAGTACTGTAGTACACTGTAGCATCCCAGTACATCCAGCAGGCAGCGTTTTTGCATGTTGTAATATATTCGATTTTAAAACAATTCCATGAGATTGTAACTTTACCAGGCAATTAGCAGATTGACCAGCAAAGTGCAATATTAAGTTAATGGTATGATTAATAAAAGGTTTTCATATTGTGGCAGGAAAAAAGGAAGCAAGTCTGCAGTGTGTGTGTGTGTGTGTGTGTGTGTGTGTGTGTGTGTGTGTGTGTGTGTGTGTGTGTGTGTGTGTGTGTGTGTGTGTGTGTGTGTGTGTGTGTGTGTGTAGGGGGATTTGACTTGGTGTGCCAGCAGGGTTGTGATTTGGAATGGTGAGACAGACATCCTGGTGTTAGCTGATCTAAGTAAATAAAAAAAACATTTGATGCTGCCTTTAAGATAAACATTAAAACCAAGCATTGTGTATTCATTGCTTTGACAACCTTATCACAGAGGTATCTCACTTCCAAATGTGGTTGTGTAATGGTGCTGATCACCCCATGGGCTTATGTAAAAACAATTACATAAAATAAAATAAACATAGCCTCAAAAGATCTAATTTTACACAATTTGCAAAATACACACCCAGGATTTACCATACTCCCACCAAGCACCTCAAATATACATACAGTATACTGTAATATATATATATATATATATATATATATATATATATATATATATATATATATATATATATATATATATATATATATATATATATATATATATATATATATAAGGTACGGCCATGACAGCAATGATAGGGGGGGGAAAGATCCGATCAGTAATCATCTCCGGCTATTCGGCAAAGATTCAGTTTCGGCAAAGAATTTCCCTTTAGGTGCATCCCTACTTGTAATTAGTATTATTTTGCTTTGAAAACACAACCTTTCTACGTAAAACCACGAGGAATGTGATTTGTGTGCATTTGGCTCACCTTCATAGCAGTACGCCCCTCTGTAGCCAGTATCGGTGCAGTCACACAGGACCTCTCCCCGGTGGATGGAGCACAGGCCTCCGTTGCTGCAGGGAGAGTGCATGGCACATAGATAATCCAGATCGTTATGAAGACCTTGACCGTCCAGCAGGACCGGATCAGCCTCCCCCACCTTCAGGCTGGCAATAAAGCCCTGGAACGGTGGCTCATACTTGACCGTGCTGGACGTCAGGGCGGACAGACGCACGTCAGGCGAGATCCCGCCTACGTAGAGGTCGCTGGCCACCACCATGTCGCTCCGCTTGGATTTGACCTCAGCCACTTTGTCCTCGTTATCTACCACCAGACGGGTCTGTCGGTGGTTGCGCACCAGGAGGATGCGGTGCCAGCGGCGGTCGTTCACACGCGTCTCCGTGTGCAGTGAGGCCGGCTCGGCGCAGTGGATGGTGAAGCGCAGCTGCATCCTGCCGTCCGCGATCAAAAGCTCCAGGAAGTCACAGTTCCCACCATCGTCCAGGTAGAGCACCAGGGCTTTGCTGATGTTGGTTTTCAGGATGAAGCTGAGCTGACCCGAGGCCCTGGCCGAGTCCCACTGGCCGTAACGCGCCCACTGACCGGGAACCCCCTCGTATTCCAACGCCATGCCCATTACAGTCAGTACCAGCCCGACTAAGGACAGCGATAACGAACCCTGGTTTTGACACCTCCTCATGATTCTATGCATGATTCTAAGTCGACGTGTTATGAATCCAACCGAGAACGACAGCTTGCGTAACCTGTGTAAACTTTTGTGTGTTTGTTTGTTGTTTTATTTACGACGAAAGTGTTGCAGGACGAATTGAAATATATGTCTCTCTCCAAGACTGAGTTTCTTCAGCTCTCTACCCTGATTCTTTTGGTAGTCTCTCCATCTGGCAACATGTGAAAGAGTGAATAAATTAGAAGACGCATTGCAGAGACGACTATCGAGAATGTACCTGTGACATTTCAGAGCCGTATGTATATATATAGCTCTAGAGTGCAGGGGATCTCAAGCTGGAAAGGGAATGTCTCTGGATCTTTTGCTGATCTAGTTGGGATGTGGCTGAGAAGTAGAGCAAACAATGGAACGGATCCTCAATACTCTGTTTCTTCGTCTTCTCCATCCACCAAGTACGCTGGCCTCCATCCAGCAGTGTTCCAGTCAGTCCCCCAGTGGTTCACTAGGCATACAGCCAAGCAGAAACAGGTGCAGACTCCAACAATCCTCAGCGTCCCACCACCCTATAAGACACACCAAAATAGAAAAATGTGCAATGAGCGGCTAGGGTAGTTAATTGACATTTTAGTGTACCACAAATCCGTTGTTAATGTTTAAATAATCCCTACCCATTGTAAAACAAATTGGAAGACAAAATAAAAAGAAACAACACGCCACACAACAAATCACCGAAATGGCACTTAGAAAAACACAGAAATAATAAATGAGGCAACTGGCGGTTTAACACTGCCAACGTTTTGTACCAATTACTTCCCAAAGATGCCCTGTACAGAGTAGACTACATCCAAAGGTTGGCACGACTTGTTGTTTTGCTGCAGAGCAAGAACAGCACTTAGGGTAATAAAGAGATGTAATGGCCCGTTCTCAGTTTCAAAAGTCAATAATATACACTCAAAAATAAAATAAATAAAATAAAATCCTTTTATTACGTTCTTTACTCTATGCAACCAAACACAAATAAGTTCTTTAGTTTATATTATTTTTTTAAAACGTTGACCTTAATCAGAGGTCATTGTTCTAATGAAACTGAGCCCCAGGATGCTGTCATAATTTGTCCCATATTCAAGGGCATATGTTTAAGTAGGGGAAGCATGCTAACACTACAGCTGTCCTAGGGCACTTCATCCAACCTCAGTGCAGTCTGACCCCAATTGGTCAGATGGAGCAGCCTCATGGGTCACAGTAGGCCATCACCACCACAGGTCAGAAAATCGCCTGTTGGATCTCTGAATTTTGGCATATTTGACTTATTATTTTAATAAGGATGACAGAAATTGCAGTGGAGGTTTGACATGCAGCGCAGGTCAGATTCACATCCAG
Organism: Benthosema pterotum; assembly: GCA_039105355.1. Classification (NCBI taxonomy): domain Eukaryota; kingdom Metazoa; phylum Chordata; class Actinopteri; order Myctophiformes; family Myctophidae; genus Benthosema; species Benthosema pterotum. Next base: position 39,688,979 of record CM076975.1, on the reverse strand, counting down.
AACTTTGCCATAATGGTAGAAGCATTAATTGGCCAAGTCATCTAGGGGTGTTCCCACAGTGAATTTCACACAATGTGTTTTGAAGAAAAATAGTTGCTATAGTCACACCATGCACTCCAATGTAGTATGTAGTTTCTCTGAATATCCAAACAACTTACAAATTCCAGAGAATCCATATGCATTTAAATATGCGTTTAAGGACCACTTCACCACTATTCAACGTATCTTCATATAATAGGTCCTCACTAATGCACATGATAAAATAACACTTTTACTCAGTGTGTGTCTCACAGGAGGGCTGAGGGCAGTTCAGAAACTCGTCCTCCAATGACATCATCGATGGGTAATCCAAGCTAATAGAACCTGCACTCGTTCTATTCGTGAAAAGTTGCAAAGCTATATGGCAGCCATCCTTCTCCTGATAATAAAAAAGTTTTATTTTATTTTATTTTTTCAAACATATTGTTTAGAATATTGTTGTTCAAAAATCTGCAGAATGACCCTGAGCCCTTCTGCGAGAGTACAGACTGAGTAGAAAAAATAGTAGTATTTTATCATGTACAGTACATTAGTGAGGACCATTATATGAAGATACATTGAAAAGTGGTCCTTTAAGCAATCAACTCTTATGGAATGCCACTCATGCTTTACATCATAATTTACTCATATTTTCTTCAAGAAAATGAGGAGTTATCGTTAATGGATGTACAATTTTGTGAGTGAAACATTTCAGACAGAGAGGGAGATTATCTTGTGAGATAAAGACCACACAGAACCAGAACAAAGCTCTGTGGACCACTGTGTGTAAGGCGAGGAGAAATCCATGACGCTTATTATTCATGAATTGAAGCAATCCATGAGGCAGAGATACAAACAACTAGGCAGCTGACAGCGATGATGCACTGTAGCAAAACAAAGCAAACTACGGATAGCACGAGGGCATGGTCACTGTCAGCAGCTGGAGAAGAGGTGTGAGCCGTGACAGCCGTCCAAAGCCATATGCATAAAGACAACATCCTGAAAATACAAATGAAATGTTTTCATGACAATGAAGGGCTCGCAAATTATTCAACCATTTTACAGCGGAATCCCCACATCTGAAAACATTTCGTGCCACGCAGGGACCCCCATAGGAGACTTGTGTTGTTCAAAGAATACAGTATTCCAACTTTTTCCCCACATTTCTTTCAAGATATTGCGAAAGAAACAAGCTCACAAACAATAACTGGGTTTTTGCATATACCGTTTCGAAAATATGAAGCAAAAGGCTCTTCACAAAAAGTCAGATGAAGTAAATTTACCAGAAATAATACCTTCCATTTGCTAATAAAATGCTCTCATTGGAAGATAGTTCATGAAATAAGCAGGAGGTGGGACTATTTTGCAAGGCAAGTGAGTGCATATTTGGGGATTTTATTTTATTTTTTCCAGGCTATACTGATATGTTTTACAGTACTTGGTCATTGGGTTGCAAGTCATCTAGGATCTGCAGAGCCAGTCATTCAAACAGGCTTTCTGGTAATAGTACTAGGCCTCATGAATGACATTAAGGCCCCCTTAACACTAGAGCGATGTTCATAGAAAACAGCAAAATAAAGTATTCTTTGCTGGGTTCCCTTTAGACGAGAACAGCATTTGCCGGGAGTGAAAATGCAACAAGCCTCATGATAGGAAGTAGAACGGATGGTGTTCTTACTGTATTTATCTGGCAGGCTGTCACCTAATGACCTTGCATGAGTGTGTTCATAATCGGTTCGTCACCATGTAAAGTAAACACAACAGGACAGGTCGTTTTCTTTGGAGCCCATTTCAGTCTAAAAGTGGCCCAAGTTGCTGCACAATGCTTCAATTGGGTCAGAATTGCAATTCACCAGCACAGTACCAGTTTGGCCATATTTGGCCCACATGACCACTGTAGTTTAATAATGCTACTTACTTATATACAACGTACAGTACTTAATAAATCAGTTGGACACCACTGAGCACAAGGATAATTATAGTACACGTTTCCCCGCAGTTCAGTTACCATTTAGTCCTTGGCTGAAAACAGATTCCATCTTGAGATGTTAATTAATTGAAGAGAGAATATTCACATTAAAATGTAACAAATCCTTAGTTGAGTGTCTTAAAGTGTACTTTTCTAGATCGGCTATTTTCAAATAGCTGAAGGTTGTATAGGGGTAAGGGGACACCCTGGAACCCTCTCAAGGACCGCCGTGCGTGGGACATTTTATATTCCACATTACTGCAAATAATATGCAATATAAAATGTATACACTATATAATATAGTACAGCGAGTCAGCGACATGGGTGGATAATTGCACTTGTTAAAAGTGTACACGGAGGGTAGCAACATAATCCACCCACATACTATAGAAGCATAGAGATCTGGCTGGCACAACCCTTTACGCAAGTATCACTTGACAAAATGTATTGTCAACCAAAAAGAAAGTTTCTAGCAACAGTTAGGAGAGCCGAATCGCCAAGAACAAAAGCAATAGTCTCGCTGCCAGGAAAACATCCTAGACTACAGAATGGCAGAAACAAAGGACGTGCCTCCGAACTGTCATTGAACAAGAGTGAAAGGTTAGGAAGTTGCCAACACCCTTAAGGGGCTTGTCTTTCCACAGGCCTCCTCTGCATGTAGCAGGGCATTTGTTTGTTTCTCATTCACATTTTGATAGACACATTGGCTCTCAGACGTTGTGCAAGGCAATGTAGCAATTCTCTCATGAGATGCTGCTTTATCAGCACTCCAGCCACCCCTAGGTAGCTGTGGTATGCAAGACCTTTTCGTTGTTTTTTAGCTAGTATTTCAGATTTTTTTGGCAGAGCAGAGAAAAACAGAAACGCCTTGTCTTGTCTTGAATTGAATTACTACATATGCATTATAATCATGGCTGATTCCATGAATTTCAATTGTCACAATTCCTGTGGTAAACAGAAATTTGTTGTGGTGATTGATTAGACGTTTTGGATCTGTTTGAGACACATGTCCTAGTGATCCTACACGTGTGCCTGAAGTTGTTTCCGTGTTTCACATGTCAAAAACAGCAGACTCACAACACTCTGAAGAATCACTTGAGACCTCCATGAGATGGAGCATAAATTAGGCTTTACACATTTCAACCAGAGCGGTCAGAGCCCATGGTCAGTGTTAAGTAAGGAACAGATACTGTATCAGTCTGTCTTGAATACAGTAACGGCAGGGATGAACAAAGGCTGTTGCAGTTTAGAACCTGTGACATCGTGGTTACAGACCATCTAATTTACTTACTACATTCCTGACTAGCGTTGCAACGACATCTATCAATTCATTTTTGAGGGGCGCTAGTCCCTTAAATATTCAGCTATAGTGTAGATTTTCGTCTTACACAACATTAAATTCCCATTGAATGGAGATTTTACGTCATATGTGGATTATTTCTGATGTAGGATGATGAGTGACCCTCGCTTCACACAGGTGTGATTTAAAATGCAATAAGTAACACTTGTTGTATTATAAAGAAGAATGAACATTTGCTCAGATTTACTGGATACAAAGAAAAAAGTCTTGCAAATGTCTAGCAAGCCCCACTACACTACAGCTGCATGCTGTTGGGTGAGTGTTGATGTCGGACAATCTGCCCAATAATCTTTTGTGCTCCGACAGTGCATTATGATGAGCACATTTGAGCACATTCATTCATACACCTCAGAGGAAGAAATGCTATTGCTAACCACTTTAAATCAACCCTCTGACCCATTCACTAGGCTGGAGTCAGTCCAAAAATGTCAAAGCAAGATATTTGTACATAAATAAAAATACCTAATACACCTTTCAGTATGAACACGATGAATTGTGGTGCATGCCCTTGTGGCCTTCCCCCGAGCACCCCTTCCAGGAATATACAATAAGTACCACCCCTGCACACATTAATTATCTTCAGGATTCCTCTCTTGAAACCACACTAGCAGGGCTTTTGGTATTACAGCACAGTATGGCTAACCTCATGTAATTGTTGAATTGAGTGAGGTCTTGCAGCTCATTTACATCTAAAATGTGCTTACTATGAATTCACTAGTGCCCCCGATCTCTTGAGCAGGTCCTTGGTCTTTATTTCAACAATGCAATAACTGAGTATGTAAATATAGGCAAATGCAATAATAACCACCTTATGAAAAAACCTAACAAGGGGCTGTATAATAAATAATAATCATAATAATTCACAAGAAATAGATTTTAGTAACATACATATGATAATTTTATGTGACATGGTTATTTTTATTTAAATCATATTAATCATATTGATACCAATAAATAAGAACTACTACATATACTACTTTGGTTCTATCGATTTGGCCTACCTACCTGACCATGTGCGTGTTCTAATGCATGTGTTTTGGATGTGGGCTTTTGCATGAAGCATCTTATATTATGATTTTCCTGAAAGATGCATTTATATTCAGTACTAACTATGGATTTTTTGGCAACTCACAAATTGCTACTGTATCGAGTGAACTCAAATTTCAGTAACAATTTGATGCTCTTTCATAAGCAGTGTGGGAAGATATTTAGATGGGGGTCCTGCTCCGGTTCCATGAAATACATTGGAAATGGACTAAATGCAGGGTGAGGTTGGAGCAGAAAATGCATTACCTCCACCACTGCATCCATTGTACACTGCAGGACACTAGAGGAGAACCTCATCACGAAAGGCAAATTATAGATTATTACAAACAGAGTTTTTTTGATCTTGGTTCTATAGGGTCCAAACTTTCAGAAGATTCAGAAGTTCTTACACTCCAAATTTCCCAAGGATCTGCATCTATTTTGAGACCTCCAAGAATAGCATTTACCTTTGTATATACTGTCTGTCACATCATTGACATGAAAAGATTTGAGGTATTTTGGGTTGGGGTATTTTGGGGTATAATTCGGTTGGTTTATGTTGCATCAGTGATTTTTACAGAGGGTCAGGAGAACTCCAAAAAACGGCAGAGTCTTTCATCAGTGCATGAGCCCAATAGGCCACCCTGCAGAATCCTTTTAACTTTGTTCTGGACGGGATTCTGAGGCAACGGTGCCATCAGCCTCCTCATTACCAGCAGCATCAGTAGCCTCATCATCCTTAGCATTCCAGCGCGTCCCGCGTCATCGGCATATTGCAGTCATTATTCATCGTCCTCTTGATCTTATCCTTGACACACACACAACCTGTATCACTGCATCAGTTCTTATGTTGACGATGATACAGCCTGTAGACATTCCGCACGATAAAGAGAGATCTCCAGTGTGATTGGCGGCGATGTGAAGAAGGAATTTCGGCAACCTGCCTGCACTCTTCACACCGCGCTTTAAAGAGAGAGAAAGGAATGCTGCATTCTCGATGAAATATCAAGCTAGTTACAGTTTTCTTTTCCAAAAGGGGAGCAGCCAGTCTAGTCTCTTTTGTGTTCTTCCTGGATGGAGAGACACAGTAGAAAAGCTGGGAGTGAGCCGGTGTAAAAGAAAAGCTCTGCAAGGTTTTCATCCTTAGGCAAACAGGAGCACACACTGATAAGCGTCTTAGCCACTATGCAACGGGCCGGTGATACCATGACCTTACAGCATCAGCAGTTTAAAATGTGACCAAGATCTTCCTTGAAAGAGAGAGTGTGCACCTGATACTAGATTAGTAGCCTACAATCCACGTTTAGAATTTCAAGAATATTGAGAAACCTTCAAATCAGAAAAGCCGAAAAACAAAATAAACCCAAACAATGCCTTTCTTTGTGGTGAATTCAGTGCAGTTTTGCCTCTGTGAAATGCTCGGATTTCACGTTCATGCACGCAATCTCCTGTGCAACTGGCCACCTGGCTGTGCATTTTGTTCCAGGGAGTGACAGGTGTGAGCAGGGGAAAGCAGTGCTGCAGCCTTGGCTGCTGCCTCTGCCTTGGACGATGTGCTCACGTGCGCATTCTGCGCAAGTCACATTATCACACCCCATTTGCTCTGTCTTGTCAAGGCATTGTTTGAGTAAAAAGAATGAGCTGATTGCAGCCAGGCTGCAAAAAAAAAAAAAAAAACAAGGAAATTAATAAATTATACCGCCACTAGCTAGTGGTAAATCCCAGCTGTGGTAAATTCTGCATGCATGTATGTAAACTGGGTTTGATAAGAATGTCAATGGTGACAATGAGAGTGAGGGGTACACACACCCGGCGCCTGATTATAATGTTCCTTTGTTTGGAAGTTTATTTATTTTAAGAAATAAGGTATGATGTCTGGTAAGTCCCTCTTGAATTGAATAAAATACAAACAGGTACATTACCTCATCCTGTATAACCAGATCATTTCTATGATGATAATCTGGCTACATTACACCTGCTATATAATTTGTGCACCAGTGCCACACACAACTGTCATTCTTATATCATTAGCATGCAGCATGTTGTGCAGCCCCTTCTAGTGGGAGCATATACTGTATTATGCCAAATAACAGAGGGTCCATGCCTGCATAGCCAAAACCACTGGCGTAAAGGACAGTCAATGATAGCCAAAGTCAAAGAGATTTAAGAGAAAAGTATTGTAAGTATGAGCTGCCTGATACTGTACATCAGGGGTTTTCGACCTTTTTCATCCCAGGGCCCACCATTTATTCAGCATTTGAGCCACAGACCACCAATTGACGATATTTTTAGACGCACATACCCCAAAACTAAAGATTTATTTTGCTTCTGTCCATGACCATTAATCTTCCAGTTGTGTAGATTTGGACTAATTCGCATGATGGATATTTTAACTCTTGAGAGTGTAAAAATGTTTACGTTCTCAAGAGTTACATTTGGTTTACCAACTTAGCTGGGGACCACCTGGAACCCTCTCAAGGACCACTGGTGGTCCCCGGACCACCTGTTGAAAACCCCTGCTGTACATGATCAGCTCTGTAGGTTCATAATAACTGTACGGTAGTCACAAATCGCGACATGTTGTGTGAGCTTTTAAATCAGCTAGACTAACTCAGGCTTTACAGTATATGGAATGAAATTATATTATTATAGTTTAATGAGTACACTGTTCTGTATGTAAATAACAGTAACTAGTTCACTGTTCAATAACTAGGCAAATTAAGTTTAATAGAATTGTGACTATGTATAGTACAATACATTTGCCCTATCACACACCCTACTATATTCCACTGATGTTTTGTGTTAATATTTAAGCAATAACACCCCTTAGCTGCAATACAATCACAATATGCCAAGGCATAGAGTGCATTATTGATTTTATAATATTTATGACATTAATGAAACAAATACACAGTACTGTAGCTCCAAAATAAATACAATTAAAACTTTGCCAAATCACACCTACTGCACAGAATCAAGTTGAATCCACCAATCAGTTTGTATGATTTTCTTATTCCAAGCCAATACAATATTATATCCAAGTAGGCCACAACAGATGCTTATTAGCAATAGCATGTTCTTTTTTTCCCCTCAATTGCCATATGATTACCATATGCAATGCATATATGGTGGTATGTGTGCATATCAACTTATGTAACTGTAATAAGCATACCAATGTTATGATTGCAATGTGACAATTTCTCCATATATTTCATTATATCTTTTCATTGGTAAACACTGACAACATGAAACTTCGATATAGTCACTGTGTATAGCTTGGAGAAAAGGGTGGATTTCATTTTCCCCTCAAAATAACAAAAACACACAGCCATTAATGTCTAAACTGCAGGCAACAAAAGTGAGCACCCTTAACTACGGCCAACTGTTTTTATTTGAAATCTGACAAACATTATAGCATGATTTCTCATGCCAATAAAGCTCCTTTGAATCAAACTGAATTGACGGCATCATTTATGTTTCAAGTACAGTTGGCTGTTTTTGTATACTTACATATGGCCACTAATGTCAATGCAGCACTTTGAAAGTCCTACAGAGGAATGTTTGGTCGCACCTGCACATTGCTGCACAATAAATGCCGACAAAAAAAGGAATTGGCTGATAGTTTGAGCTAAGCACAGCAGAACTGATTAACTTGTGCTATGCGCTTGTAAACCATAAAGGGAATTTTGCAGCTGACAGTTGCACAAGCCAGTGGTTCTTACAGTTCACAAACAACCCCAAGTCATTTATTATTATTTTATTTTATTTTGTTTTATTTTTCTTTATTCTATTTTGGGGAGCATTTCAGCTACATGGTAAGTGAGGTGGAAAGAGAAAGGAAATGCGACACAGGCCTAAAAGCAACAACTTGCAGTTGTGGGGGTGGAGCCGCTAACAGCCTGTGCCACTGTGGCACCTTGCAACGGAAATAATTCACTCGATATTACAAAATGGAGGAAGCTGGCTGTTGGAGGAGACAAGTGAAGAAAATAGAATTTAATATAACTGTAATAGAACGTAACTTCTGGGATCCAAGTATGGTTTTCCCTTTAAATATTCTCTACTCTTCAAGTTTATTTGTATAGTATATTTTAACAACAAGGATATTAAAATATATTTACATGAATCCACACGTGCATTATGATGAGGCATTATGCCCATTATGGTCAATGTGTATATACTGTATGGGACGACTAACAGCAAACTCAGCGCAGTAACAAGGGCCCACCATCAAGTAATTTGGATATCCAACAAATATGCTTTGTATAATATTATGGGCATTCCAATATCTGGAGATAATTTTGGTGACAGTGATATCCAAAATTATGTCCATAAAAAGGGACAAGGATAGGGTCAATGGGTAATCTGACAAAGCCTCACAATACTAACACTATGTAGTCTCGCTCTTCCACTATTTCACCATTTCAATTTGCTAGTCTGGCATGGCACCTCCCGATTTCCGCTCACAAAAATAATATATTTAAATACTGTATATCTTTATGCTAAACAGCGAGTTATACATGTTTGGATTATTTCTATTTATATTCAGATACATTTGTGTGATTCTGTGAAACAAAAGTGGGGAGGAGACTCCACTTCCGCTTCCTCATCCTGTATACTGACAGACTGTATGACAGAGACACTTGAAAAGAGTCTGGGAATGTGAGGCACAGTAGCAGAATTGGTGGTGCAACTACTACAAGAAAATAATTATAAAATTAAAACCATAGTAAAGGTTGTGTAAGAACAGAAAGATATTTAGATTTGGTTTACATTTACAATGTACAGTAATCCAGAGCAGTGTTTTTCAACCAGTGGTCCGGGGACCACCAGTGGTCCTTCAGAGGGTTCCAGGTGGTCCCCAGCTAAGTTGTTTAACCAGGTGTAACTTTGAGAACGTAAAAATGAAACCGAATGGACCCCGACGAGTCCATTCGGTTTCATTTTTACACTCTCAAGGAGTTAGAATATTCATCATGTGAATCAGTCCTAATCTACACAACTAGAAGATTAATGGTCATGGACAGAAGCAAAGGAAATCTTTAGTTTCCTGAAGGGGGGGGTGAAGGGGGGTCTGTGGGGCTAAAATGTCCTCAAATGGTGGTCCGTGGCATAAGTGCTGAATATATGGTGGGCCCTGGGAAAACCCCTGATCCAGAGCATCTTAAATTAAGCATGAACAAAAGAAAAACATGGCAATACATCATATACATACGGAATTAAAAGAACTAAGAGTAGCAGGCACAGAGCCCTCTGGGTGTTTTTGCTAGAAATGTGCATGGTGCATACAAATTGAAAGCTGCTTCTCCACAGTTATTTTTTTTTTTACTCTGGGGACACAGAAGAGCTGACCTGACCCTCCCAGATGACCTGAGAGGTCAGGATGCTTTATAACTAAACACAAGTACATCAGCAACCAAAAAGACATTTACAAATGGTCGCGGGCAAGGATAGGAATATTGTGTTTCATATGCATTACCAGAGGCCATAGGGCTCTGTTATCAAGGCCAGCGTATGAACTTAGCTCACTCTAATCCTAGTTAAAGAAACAAATGTTTAAGGGTTAAATACCATGGCCTTAAATGGAGCTGAAACAATTTAATCATATCAGTGACTGAGTACGGGTAGCTGAGGGATTTACATATCAAAGAGAGGAATACTGTGGTTTTAATCTGTGTTGGAGTCTTTAAAGTACAGTGTCCAGTCTGGTTGCCGTTAGGCTACAGCTAATAAAATATATTACTTTGAAAAAGATCCATATGCACTAGTATTCCCTTCTTATAAAGCAACAGACTTTCATCATACAAAAGAACCAAGTACAGGACTGTGTGAGCTTGTCGATCTGTGATTATGGATGCTGGGCACTGCCAGTATAGATAGAATATACATTAGCTAACACAACGGAACTGTTACCACCTTTTCAGTGGGGATTTACATACAGTAGAAAGTATGCAGAGATGATTAAGCATCAAGTGTAGGGAATGGATAATGGACTGGAAAAGGAAAAAAAATAGGCAGAAACTCTTTTAATCTTCCTTGTGCCCATTTTTATGCTGGAAGTCCCCTCGTTTGTGTCTTCTGCAGTAGTGATTCTAAAACTTGTTAATTTCAAGGATCTCCAGTTTGTGGGTGATGCATTAGACCAGTAGTTCCCAAACGGTGTGCCTTGTGAGTTTGTGACAACACACATTGCATCACACCTATACATAATGTGACAGGCATGCCTTGAGATTTCGTCTTGATTTGTCTTGATAGTGATTGAAAAACACTGCATCAAACCGTGGACTGAACATCATCGTCTCCAAAAGGAAAGGCTTGGAGTTGGACTAATGTTTTTACCCCTGTCCATGTCCATGTTTGTGTTTGCATCTCAGACACTGCAGTACCGATCAGTGTCAAAACGTGCATGCACACTCCCAGTATAGGCCAATTTCAAATTGCCCACATGCAGCCACTACCATCTCACATGTTGGCCTATAACTATTGAATTAATTGAATTGAATTGACAACAACAACAGCAGCAGCAGCAACAATGTGCACTGAATGGCAGTAACTGAATAACAGGCACCAGGTTGCAATTGTTGGCAGAAACAAAGAAGGAGCAATGTTGTTTTATTAATTAATACAGTTTACTTGATGATTAATGCACGCCATGCATTTGTTTTTTACACTTGGGCACAATTTACAGCTAATTAACCTGCTATTAAATTATATATCCTTAGTTTATGGTGACAATTTTAGAAAGCAACATATGTCTGTCTCAATGTGTGTTAGTATCTTTTACTTGCAGTCTGCTAAGTGTGACCTGTGGGTCTTTTAAATGTGTAATAGGTGTATGACTGCTATTGGATGACACCCCCAGTGCCTGGAGGAATTGTATGATATCTTAAATTATTTTATTTTTGTGCTATTGTTGTCAACAAAAGTGTTTTTACCACCTTAAAAATAAACTTCAAGCACCTGTTCTATTCATCCAGCTCAATACAATAGCCTGTTCACACTGGGTAAATTACATCTCTCATCTGCATAAATACTTCCATTGTAAATTTACCTGTAGTGTCAGTGGCTCCAACAGTCTTAAGACTGCAGCATACTTCCTGACAATAGTTACACTAAGTTCGGTGAGGTATTATGAATAAAATGATGTCACTGCAGAGACAGAACAAACCCACTGCCTTGCTGACGTTTGTTTTGCCTTTTTAAAGGTCATAAAGGTGAGGTACTTATGATTTATATTCCTTAATTTCTGCCAGAAACGTGTCGCGGATAGTTTACAATAAAGTTTGGCTAAAGGATTTTAGAAGGTACAATTCTCAATAATCCCTGTCTGAGGGAATGCAAACACAACACGACGGCTTTTAAAGATTTGTTTTTGGCTTTTCTGCTTTTATTGATACTATCAAGTGAAGCTTGACAGAAGAGAGGGAGAAGAGGAGAGACATGTAGCAAAGGTTGTCATGAACGGGACTCGAACACGCACCACGCTGTCAGGCCAAAGTCTATATATGGCATGCGCCTGGAACACTAGGCCCGCGAGATGGCTTTTAATAAACGGAGAGACATCGCACACACTTTGTCCACTGTGTCTGTTGCCAGAAATTGTGAAATCTCAGAAACAAATTGTGTCAAAGTGTGTCAGACGATGATGAAAAATAAACACTGGAGTTCTGCCGTTTCAGCATTGTATACAGCGGGCGGGCTCTACTAGCGTTCAGAATTCAAGTGGGCTGCATTGACTATAAAACAATTTCATCCGCACAAATGTTGTTCCGTTTCCCGCAAATTGAAAAAAAAAAAAAAAAAAAAAAAAAACATTTGGCTTCTTTTGAAGCATGCCGTCAAATGTACTCAAGCCAACTATGTCATGATCTTGAATTTTGCGAAAATAATGCATTTTTTTACAGTGGAAATGCAGCATAATGTCATGATGGCTAGCAGCAAAATTATGCTCAGCCTTGGGGACAAGGATGGGGTCGATTTGAAGCCTTTAGTTTACTAGCAATTAATTTAATTCAGACTTACATTACATTACATTAACACACTCACACACAAAAACAGAAACTACGGGTTTGACAGCATTCCCATGGCGTTAGAGAGTAGTAATTATAGCCACATTGAATGACCACAGTTCAATTCTGGGTCAGGGACCTGCATCGCAGGGCCCCCACCTCTTTGCCCTTATAAGGGAGAACCTGCAAATAATTTTAATTATGTAGTTTCCTATTCATCACTTCCCTACTGTTCCACTCTATACTTAAAAACAAGCTGAAATGCTGGGAAAAAAATAAAAGAAGAAATGATAGGTTTGAAATATGGTTCGCTGGATGGGGTTTAATTGGCCGTGTCAAAACACATAGCAATACTAGAGAAATGTAGAAGTGGGAAAAGCCCACTGACTGGGAGCTTACATTTACACCTATCAGGGGTCGATGTAGTCGTCCTCTTTGTGGAGAAACTCCGCAAAACTGCACTATCCTTCAAATTGCAATTTCAGCAATGTGGATAATGCAAATAGCCAAAGCTTATGAGCCAGCATTTTGAGAGAGAGATGCAAGTAATTTCCATGAGAGTACAAAACTCTCCGGAAGGTATTCAATGAATAAATAGTTCTCCCAAAAATGAGAAAATTCTGTCATTGTCTACTCACCCTCATGTCATTTGGAACACAGATAAAGTTTATTTGTCCAAAACAACCCACAAGGTGTTCACCCTCTACATGCCGCAGCAGCAATTCTGTACTACAAAAGGGTATTAAAATCTAATACGGCTTCTGTCAACACAGGAAGAGAATGCTTCAAGGTTTAGCATTGCGCATAAGTGAAATTTCCCTGTGTCATCAATCAGCAGTACTTGTTCAAACGTAGCCATCCCCAATATACTGTACACTATAGTACTACAAATGTACTCTATGTCTGTCCTTGACATCTCCCTGTTAATCAGATCTGCGATGATCCGCATGCGATGATGACACACATGACTACAGAACATCCCCCGGTGTCAGATCTCATTCTGGGGAGAATGCCACCAGAAAAGGAGTCATAAGCGGAAGCTAAGAGACTTCCTATTCCCTTTCCTATTGTCACAGGCATGCATGCGCGCACGTGCACACATGTGCACAAGCACACGCACACACCTCTGAAACTGAAGAACTTGGGCAAATCTCAGGCAAGCGCATCTTTGCAAAGATCTGAGAGCGTCGCTCAGGTCCAATGAGAGCTGACACTGATACGGGCACGGAGTCTCCCAACACAGGTAGGAAGACACATGGGGACAAGCAGTCTCAGATGGAGACGCCTGAGGCAAGGACAAGATTGATTCTACAATGCAGCATTATGAGATTTTCAGCGCGTACTATAACAAATTAGCATGAATCCTCTTCCCATGAGAGAAAAGCCTGCAGACGGAGAAAGTGAATGGAAATAAACGACTGCCATGGTGTTTACCCCCCCCCCCTTGTGCTTAAGTCAGTAGGCCATTTTAGAGCGACAGGCCCAGTTTAGGCATGAGCAAGGACCAGAGTGATAGATGGACAGCCAGACGGCAGCTAGCTGTCCATCCGTGTCTAATCAAATGTCTTGATTTACACCCAGACCAATACAGCAGGCTGAGACTGATGGATTGCATCCATGTAAATCTCCAGGCAGCTTTAATGTGACATGATGAGAAGGAGAGGAAGATATATGAGAGTGTTTTCTTTATTTTTCCCTTTTTTTTTTTACCTTAAGCCCTGTAGCTTGTTTGGCAATGATTGAATTCCATTTCCGCTCTTATTCTAACATTGTTCTGCACTTTCACCTTCATGCTCCCTCCTACATGCATCTAGCTGCAAGCTCTTTTATTGACTAATGCTGAGGTATGTTACTGGATTCTTAAATGGAGGCCGGCCTGAAAATGAAACTCCACACCTCTCCATTCATATACAGTGTGTGTGTGTGTGTGTGTGTGTGTGTGTGTGTGTGTGTGTATATATATATATATATATATATATATATATATATATATATATATATATATATATATATATATATATATATATATATATATATATATATATATATATATATATATATATATATATATATATATATATATATATATATATATATGGAAAAACATCCAAGTCTCTTGCTTTGGCTTGGTATCAAACAATGCTATCACTTTGTAGACAATGTGACAATAACAAACAGTGACTGTAGCCCTTCAGAATTGTTAGCACTGCTCATTATCATCTAAATGTACGGATAAATATTACAACAAATACTCTACAGGCTCGGAGGGCCAGGCGGTATGCCAGTGCCTGAAACCCTTATAAGGTTCCAGCAAGTATGTTCGTTTCATTATTATATGCCGGTACCATTGCCAGTGAAGACCGAACAGTCTACTCCGAAATCACAGTGAATTTTTTGGCAAGTAATTGTGCTTTCGATTGGGAACATTAGCATTGGATTGAGACCAATATGATGAGCTCAAACAAACATTTTAACTGAATGTATGGAATGTGGAATTCTGTTCTATTCTCAATCCCCCGCCAGATCAAGTTATTGAATCCAGCAAATGTACAGTATGTATACATATTGTTTTTACTCACATGTTTAGACAGACTACATATGGATCCACATGCGTGCATATGCTCCCTTATTTGCCTTAAACTGCTCCAAATGAACCAAAATCCAGTCTTTGGTAGAGTTGTTATTCCCTCTTTTTATACATGAAAACAACTATGAATTCAATATTAGGGCTGTTACACATTTTGGTTGCCCTGAGATCTCTTCATTAGTGCTTTTGACTGTTACTGGCTTCACATTCCAATCTATGGTATAACAGAGATGGATTGTATTATTAACAAATATATGCCTTGACAATCATAGCAATGTAGAAAATTAACTATTTGTATGTACAATTGTAACGCATCCTAAAGGTTATATTCAATTTAAACCTCTGTTTAAAAAATAATAATAAATTAACAGGCCATTACTGTATGTACATAACCATGCCTCTAAGCTAATCAATGTGACTTTGACAGTGTTTGTTTAGGATTTTGTTTTCTACAAATTAGCATGGTGCCTGCCAAGGCGGATTTACAACTCAGCGGGTTTATACGCTCTGTCACGTACTGTAAAATTCACTATGTCCTCATACAGCACACATTCAGAATAATATATCCTTTTATTTCTGCCAGTGCTGTTCAGAGTCAGTGTGTCTCATTTCCTCTAGTATAACACTTGAATGCCGTGCATGAATACCGATGTTGATTACCAAAACTACATTTTTCAGTACTATTTCAACATCTTTCTGCCATCGTGTCACAAAACCTTCAGTAGACTTTCTGCGGTATGTCAACTTACTGCACTCTTTGAAGTGTCTGCTTTTTTTGTGCCTTTTTTGTTTTTCAATCAATAACAGCTTTTTTTCTCCTGCAAATGTCACCACCAGGGACACGAAACCTTTTATTCTTCAGGCACACTGCCTGTCGGCTTGGAAATATGATTCAACATGACGTGCATTTGACGGCCACTTTCACTAGTTTAGCTGAAAACTGTATAATTTTTTTGGAAAGGAAACTCCATATGACATTTAGTTTTAGTTATGTTAGTTATTATTGCGTTTTTAATATAGTGGAAATAGCAGATTTACAAGCATGCAATGTGATCTTGTAAAAATGGCTGCTGCCACAATTGTGTCAGTCATGTGTTTTGCCCTGTGCAACTTTTGTTTGCAAAGCCTAAACGTTAATGTATAGAAATTATTAATCACAATCATTTGTAGGACAATTAATCGTCACATTAAATTTCATAATCCTGAAAGCCATATACACACTGCGTTGAGACACAGCATAGATAGAGCATTAGCCTCGACGCCCAGGCTTTCATTTTCGTCTGTGTGGCACGAAAACGGAAAGCCTGGACTAATTTGTTAGCCACAGTGGTCTAGAATTGGGAGTCAACCTTTCGGGTTGGGCTTCGCTCCAAATGATGTGACGTAGCACAGCAGTGGAGGGGTGGTATGGGGAGGCCCCGAGCCAAAATTATTTCAGCTTGGGCCAAGCTAATAGAGCATAGGACAACATGTCTTTCAATCAACACATATACTAACGTGTGGTTGTTGTTTTTCTTCTCTCAATTAAAAAATTAGCCACATTAAAAATGTACCAACATTTCCTGTGTCTTTAAAGTCTTAACCCTTAACATACAGTATTGTACACTATGTTGTGGTAAAATTGGCCTCTTAGCCCCTTGCCAAAGCACCCACTTGCAGCAGACATAGAAGGATCCTCTACTTCTCTCTTATGCTGCATGTCTCACTGTCCCTCTTCTCAGGCATCATAGTTTCATAACAATGACTGGCATGCATAATGCTGTAGTATAGCCTAGCACTGATGGTCGTAATGTTGCCAGTGTGCTGTTTTAGCCACAAACACTGTAAGTCCTATATAATCATGTTGTCATTATGACAGATACTGAAAATAGCCAATGCATGTTCACATTGCAGATGTGCTGTCATTTTTGCAAATTTGCTATAATTTGCTGTTTATTACATTTTATCCCACGGTTTTGTTTTTGTTTTTTTCACTCACTGTCAATTATCAACAGGCAACATAATACTGGGCTCCTGCCTACCTGGGGAGAGCAACAGACTGAACTCATGCTTCCTTTCATGAGGAGTGTAACGTGTGGAAGGAACACATTATTCCAACCAGTTCATTTCTATTTGATCAGGCCCCGCTGCTGGCCAGGGGAAGACAGCTTAGAGATCAGTATTATCACATGTTTTTTGCGAGGGTACCGGCCTTAGGAGACACGGGGTGAACATGCAAACAGAGAATGGCTCTTTCACCAACCCTAACCCCAACCAGCAGGAAACAAACCCAGGACCTTCTAGCTGTGAGGCAACAGCACTACCAACTGTGCCAGTGTCCCTGTTATTGCAATTTTTTTTAGAAAGAGTTTGACAGTAGGCAGACCAGATTGAAAACACATCTAATTCATCCAATCTTCATGTAATAATGCTCATGATAAATGTTTTTTTTTTTCTTTCTTTTCTTTTCTTTTTTGTCCTACCCAGTCTGTCTCATGGGAGGTGTCTCATGGGAAGGGTATTTGTATTTTTATATGAAAAGTCCAAAAAATATTTCAATTACTTCCTTTGAAAGAAAACGTGCTGCATTATGATATGTCGAGTCCTGCATGAATAAAAAGAATCTTGATTTAATTCACCTCTCGTTGCTGCCATGTCCTCCAAACACAGCTCTCATTCAAGATAACATACAGACAGTGTGTAAAGGATTACTTGTTTTGAACGTAATCATCACACTAAAATATGTATCTGAAAACATAATAGGCTAGAAGTAAGTAAGACGCGCTGCGTCTTAGTAAGCCGAGCTATGCTCCACACATTGAAGGAACGCAATGTTCTGATTGTTCCAAAACACACAGCTTTCCCTTTCAGAGTGAAACTCCAAAATAGAATGCACCAAAGAGCCATTTCACAGGGTCTTTAAAGGGTCCATTAAGGGTCTGTCACTACTCTATAGGTTCCTGAACTGTACGTATAATTAGCGTGGACTTAAGGGCTTTACAGACGGGGAGTGATAAACGCCTGCATTGTCTTGGCGATTCCACCATGCCACTCAGTAACGACAGACGAGAATCGCATAGTGTGGAAAAAGCTCACAGGATTGAGGTCTAAGATCAAACGTGAGTGTGTGCACGAAACGAGCATGTGCGCAACAAACAACACTGGACCCGTGCAATAACACCCCGGCGTCACACACATTTTTTATGAATGAGCATTACTCATGAATTGCTGTGGTATAGCATGAGAATAACTATAGCTACAATGTCTCAGCCAGTGAGTTGAATGAATACTATCTTTCTATCTATAAATGCACCATGTCTCTGTGTGTGTGCTGTAATACACTAAACTGGAGAACCATTTTCCCCAACAACATCAAATTTGACACACGCGTTCCGCAAGGAATGCAGTGCCTGGCCTTGAGTCAGTGAGATAGACCACTGTCCAGAAGCAGGAGAAAGCAGGAGGAGAAGCAGGAGCATTGTCAAGCGACTAGGATGCTGTTAGATGCTGGACCATTCTGAATCAATGCTGCTGGTCTCGGACAGGGTCAAATTGCATGTTGAAAAGGCCCTCCGCTGTGAACTTGATAGAATCTGCACTTGGCTCGCTGATAAACTTTCACTACACCTGGGAAAAATGGAATCCATTCTCTTTGGATCGAATAGTAATCTCAGCAAGACAGACGGCTTCCCATTTAAATTAGGTGATAATATCGCAAGAAAGACTAAATTAGTACCTAGGAGGCAAATCTTTCCTGTGATAAAATGGCTGCCAATGTACGGTAATCAAAAAGGTCAACCAAAGCACAAATTTGCCATAAAGCATCTGTATGAGGGCTAGTCTCATACAAGGTTTCTTCGACTATATGCAAGCATTTATGGTACTGCACCTGAAAGGCTACTACTTTGCCTTACTCCCAGAACTACCTCACCCCCACCCATTTTGACAGGCCGGAATGTCTTAGCTTTGATGACAACTGGTAGAGGGGTTGATCTACAAGATTCTCTACCCATGTACCCTTCAATTGCTTCCATAATGTCAACAAAGTCCAGAACACAGATTGACAATGTAATGTGGAACGTTTTACCAACAATGAAGTCTAGACTTCTTCAAAACTGCTCTTTAAGAGCACTTATGGGCTAACCTGACTCTGCCAGATGGAAGACGCTATGTTTTACAACCGACATCCATCTGCAATCACTGCAGCCCATCACTGAGGAAACCGGGCCCCTTTTCTTTCAAGCTACATACTGTGCTTGGCAGGTGAAAGGCAGATGGGTCCAAACCGTTTACCTTTTTTTTTCTGGTTTTATCCTCATAGCAGAAATTGTGAATAAATGTTTTAATCAATCATTCATTCATTCAATAAATATATAAAAACATCGCTGATCTTTTAAGTAAAGAGTAAAGCCATGCTGTTTGTTGTGTCTCATAACTGATTCTGTTTTTCTATTTTTTAACATTGTCATGTTTCATTTGACCTTCATCAGACATGGTTGCCTGATGGTCTAATGTGACCGAAACATTGCTAAATAAAGTTTCTACTGGTGAAGACAGTGTGCACGACTCTTTCCCTTGTACTTATCTATTTGTCTTTTTTCCTATGCACCTGCCCAATGTAGGTGTGCATAAGGACTTTTTTGAGCATTGTCATGTTGTCATAGTTACTAATAACTGCATGATTGACTTTGATTCTATATAGCTGAGGATTTTTGTTTTATACCTATGCAAGGACATTACTGGCTTCTGTAGTGTATACTATTCATTGCAATTTTGCACCTTATGCACTGGACAGAATTCGTCTTTGTAAAAAAAAAAAAAATCACTCACTATTTTACACCTGTGTGAGTCATGTGATAAATATTAAGATAAATATTCACATTATGGTTATGCCTCTGCCAATCAGATCTTATAATACTTCACTGCATTGCATAAAGTCTCTCAGAAGCATTTGCAGATATGGGACTGGCCAGAAAACTTAAGTACATTGTCCGGAGACACGGTGCAATTAGTTATTTTACACCTCTGATGGATTTTTAATATCTCTGCTGTAGTCCAGACATGGACCACTAGCGTTAGTGCTTTTCTGTTTGTATTGCAATCTTCTGAGTACTGTAACTGCATAATGTATATCCTGACAGGGGGATATCGTGTTTCATATCTCTAAGGGCACTGATTGTGCTGCCTGGGCACATTTTGTTCAACAGTACAGTTTCAACTTCCCCTCTCTCCCCTGCTGTCATGCAGTCACAACGATGGATCTGCTGAAATAGTTACAATTGCAATGTAATGCTACACCGCAGAAGGCAAAAGAAAACCAGGATGGAATAGTTTTGTCCTCTAAGAGACAGCTGTTGTTGTTGTTTTTTTTTTTTTGTTTTTTTTGCTTTGTTTAGTCAGAGACAGATGTGCCATCAGTCTGTGAACATGTATCGTAAAATAACAATCAACATGAACTACATTTTTGTGCAGCTACTCAAAATTGCAGTATTAAAAACATATGCTTTATATGCATTTAGCACTATAAACACAGATACATATTACACAGAATCCTAAGGGAAGACATCCGTTAAATAATATTCTTCTGTAGTTAACCACAATGTACAAACCACTCCAGACAGAAACCGGAACTACGTTCCAAATATAGGCGTTTATAATCAATCAACTAATCAGTCAATAATTCATACGCAACACAATATATGTATGTACAGAAAACATACACAAAAAACATGAGACTGTGGGAAACCTGAGAGCTAACAAATTGTTACTGGAAGTCTCTCCCAAATCCAGTGACCAGCAAAATAAGACATTCTCAGGTATAGGCTTAATAACGTGTGGCTTGTTCCATGTAAGGTTACATTTTCTGATTCAGAGAACAAAACTTGTCCCCTTGGTTATAGAAACAGTCTACTTGGGAAGGATGCAAGTCAGAAATTGTGAATTATTATGTACATGGATGCCAGTGTATCCATTGGCAGTCATTTTGTCTGTGTCCCTTTTGCACCCATACTAGGTCTTATTATCCGTCTGACCTTGTCTCTTCAATGTCCATATATGGACATCTCGGATGTCATCATTATATGGGCATATCGAGGTGATATGCCCATATACTGATGACGGCGGTTCTGAATAACTGATTTTCCACGTTTCCCTACATGGCGATTCTGGCCAACCATACATCCTAACTGAAAGGAAGTGAACATATTGGCCACTGGCCAGTCATACAATAGGTACTGCATTGTATTACGGCTGGGGCCAGAGTCAGACACATTAAGGAGCAAAAACAATTTCATTCAATAAGCTCAACTCACAACAGCTTATTTACAGAGTTGCACGCAAGGGTGACACTAGTACACATTAGTCCAGTAAGTAAAGTGAAACGAAAGAAAAAAAAAAAAATCCTCTCAGTTTGGACAAAATTGAATTATTTTGTTTCTGATTCTGACAGGAAATTAGGTCTACTAGCCAGGATGAAAACAAAATATACCCTAATCTGCTCAATGCGAGCCCCGCAAATTCACTCTAATCCAAGATGGCTGCCACCACAGGTACGGAATGCTGAGCAGTGTTTTGGATGTCACCGCTCATAGTCTATCACAACCATCCACCATGATCATATTCCCTAGGCTCCATGGCCACCATCCATTGCTTTCTTTCTGCTTTCTCTTTACTGCCTACCTGCCTCCATTCTCTTCCTTTCCGCTGCTTTTAGGTTTATTCCCTATTCTATTTATGTCACTGTCTACCTATTATTTAATTCCTTCATTCTCCCGTTACTCTGGTCGTGCTGTGGTGCGTTTCCTTTTTTTATGTCTCGACTCAAGTTGTCAAAAACAAGCAACCTACGCTCCAAACTTCTGTCCCAATCACATTGCTTGGAGGCTCCGATATAGGCCTTAACCCCCTCTATTTTTGAGGGGTGCTAGCTAGAGATGAAACCGCCCATATCGGCCAATATTCACTCCAATCGGTGATCTGCAATTTAAATACCCTGTATAGATATACCATATTGTATATATACTGTACACACACACACACACAGACACACACACACACACACACACACACACACACACACACACACACACACACACACACACACACACACACACACACACACACACACACACACTTCATTTTGCATATTTGTGACAGTTCTAAACATTCTCTCATTCCTTCCCACACACAAAGGAACAGTTTGGACGTGGGCTTTGCTATATACAAGATCAATAAGCATACTAGATTTATCATATCAGCCCAGATTTACCATATCAGGATTTTTAATGTTAGTCTTATTGATGCCCCCCCCCCCCCCCCCCCAAAAAATAAAATAAAATAAAAAATAAAATAAAATAACGACATCCCTCAAAAATCAACATGCCACGAAAATGATGTCATAAATGATCATGCTAAAAATATATTATGCATGATTCCCAGTTCACTGAGCACTGTATTCCCTCAAGTCCCCCATATATTGAGCCCTGATGTCATCAGTAATAGTATATGGCATATGTATGCATGTCTAAATATGGGCATATCGGGTGTTTTCCTTTAGCAGTGCGCACACCATCACTGTGTGCTACACCTGATGTTCCATGTTCTATTTAGGGGGAGGTGAACACCTACGTACTAGATATGGGGCTTGGTTATTATTATCACTGGAAAGTTAGGCAGGATCAACATACATTTCAGACATCCCAGAACCCAAAATCCTGTATGCAGTAAAATCCCCATTGTTCATTTAACTAGGAAATGCATAAATGTATTGTTGATTAGATGAATTAATTTGACTGTAATCAACATGCTCTCAACACCAAACACGCCAATAAACAACAGCACCATTCAAGGAAGGGAATCGATAGCAGGCTACAGTACATGAGTGTGTTAGAGGTGCAATCAAAGGTACTTTGTTTGCTTGTTTGCTCTGAGGCACGAAAGTAAAGTATTTGGATTGTCCATCTTGAATTTCTTTATTGCAAGTTCCTACATTACAATACTTCCGCATCACAAACTCAAAGGACAAAATTTGTCATTTGCACCTCCAAGACAATGGCAGACCTCACCCTAAATACCGCCATACTGTAGTGTACAATGTCTGTATAAGACTACGCCCTTTGAAACACTTTCTGATCACTTTGAACATTTACTGTAGCCTATAGCTACTGTACAGTATCTTATATTACACAGCCCAAAACAAACTCTTTCACCTATAACCAAGCTACAGGTATTTTTGGAGCAGGCAGTGCCCCTCAAGAATACCAGCTCAAACCTCAAGTCCTTCCATCTCCACATATGGATAATGTCAGAACTTGTTCCATATGTTGATTCTACCCCATCCAACCGTCCTTCCACTTACAGAGCCATTTTGACGGATAACTGCCCATTTAAACTCTAAACTGCTAAGACAAGCTCCAGCTAAAAGGAACGGACAGAGTAAAGGGGTATTAGTAGTGCATATATCGAGCAGCATTACAGTATGGGCTTAATGACGCATACAGTAGCATTACAGACATGATCGTCGGCTCCATGTATCACAGCTCCCACAGAGATGATGCATCTCGGGGAAAATTATATTATGCTGAAAATTACAGCTTCCATTCAGGAGAATGACTGGCAATTTCACTGAGCATTATTTCACAATTCTACAATTAAGAAGCAATCACTTCAGAATCACTCATGTTGCCACTGCAAATGGTGGCGTGATGTGATGTGTCAGATGCCCCCATTGCCCGGCCCTGTAATATTTAATAACAATTCACGCAAACCTATTTGACTCGGTACCATTCTATATAAACGACCCAGATAGTAGCTTGACTACCGGTGCCAAAACTCGGCGCAATAATACTCCCTCCTGGAATGTCTTAGATTCTTATCCATTGTGCACATTGCACAGGCTGACCTGTAGCGCCCAGCAATTTGTATGAGTTCATAAGTCTAGCTCAACAGAGCTGGCACACACACACAGACAGACACATAAATGAATTAAAAGAATAATAAGCCTCCCCCCGCACACATGCACACACACACATTCATAATGCAGGGACACTTTTTTCCAGGCTGTGCAGCTGGAATGCAACTGAGTCATGCGTCAGCCTTGATTAGAAGCAGCAGTGGTCCGCGGGCCCCCGTTCGTTCGTTCCTCTGCCAGCAGTGCCAGAAGTGGAAAAGGCCAGAGCCACCACCCTCGCTGTGTGGAAAACGACCTTGATGGTGGCGTGATAGAGAGGAAGCGACACGACTCACAATGCCACACAATATCTATGAACCTCTGCATGCTCTGCGCATGTCGAAAGTAATTGAGATTTGACTTAGGAGGTCTACTGTGTGCAGGCCCCCACCCACCCACCACACAGCACTCATCACACCTGCCTTGGCCGTTTCTGCCCCCCCCCACCAACATTGTTTTATTTTCTCTTTCGTCCATTGCCTTTTAGTTGCGACAGTGGCGGATTTAACATTTCCCAATTGGGGGGGCAGAAGAAAATGGTTAGGGGGCGATGAAGCTGCCCCCATACCATTTTCAGTAGTGTTTCAAATACTTTTAAATACAAGCACTGAAATATCTTGGGTTGTTTTGCATCATGTTTGGTGAGGCAGACTGGGCATTTAGGGGGGCATGCCTATGCCTAGATCCGCCCCTGAGTTACGATCAGCTTCTGCCATGCAACATAACTGTTGCTCCGAGTGAAAATGCCAATGAGATGAAAGTGCACATTCTAAAGACAGAGAATGAGTGATGTTCTTTGGGTGGTTCCATTGTTGGATCTGATTCTATAAAACTGTGATTAAAAACAGCAAAAACCATTTGCTTACACCATGGAAAACATTACACAATTATGCTGTATTTGAACGAAAGTGTATATGTTTCGCAGCTGTGATATTTGCATTGTTATCGTTATAATAGTCTTTTAAATGCCTTTACACACGAACTCTTAGCCAAACAGCTGTTAATTAGCAAAGGAAAATGGTTATGCAAATAGGAAAAACAAGCATGTTAATTATGAAGACCAGAGCACTACCAAATATTAGGTGCATTGATTTTGTGCATGGCCCGTAAAATGGTCCATATTGTCACAGGACAAGGCTGGTAAAGCTAGAACAAAATGTTTAAAACTCACTGGGGATATAACCATGCAAATTAAACAAGGCGAGAACACCACATGCGGGGAAACGAATTGCCAAGAGAATAGAAGCAAAAAAACAAAAGCAAATATTACAACAGGATACAGTGCTCTTTTCCCCAATAGCCCATGGCCAGTGCAGAAAGATACACCACAGTAAATGAGCTCCACATAAGGAAGGGATGCATTGACAAACACTGAAAGAGGAGTTGGTCCT
The DNA here is from genome assembly GCA_039105355.1 of Benthosema pterotum. NCBI lineage: Eukaryota > Metazoa > Chordata > Actinopteri > Myctophiformes > Myctophidae > Benthosema > Benthosema pterotum. The sequence goes on along the minus strand of CM076975.1, from coordinate 39,663,693 downwards.
TGTTTCATCTCTTTCATACAGCGGCATCATGGAAGGCCACATGGCTCTCTTTCCTAAGGCCAATCGGTTGAGTAAAGAAAACAAGTGCATTGTATACCTAGGGGTCTGCTAGTAGCCCCTCTGGAGACTGCTGGCAATAAGAGCATGTGCAATGGATCTGAGACATGGCTTCTATGTGCTGCTGCTGTCCACATGCAGGGTGCTGAAATATGTATTGAAGAGCTGGGACTATTGCTAGAACACATCCAATAGTCCCCGTTCTGTTGCTGTGAAAGATTTACAGTGACCTCAGGAGAAAACAATGCACTTTTTTATACAATACTGCTGGTGGAACTTGCTAAAGAGGGGCGCCTATAATAACGCGACAAGCTATTAGCAATGGGGCATGGCAAATTCAAAATCTCCATATGGGATATACAAACTAAATTGTGATTTACCACAAAAGGATCATGAGGAAGACGACAATGTCTCTTATTATTTTTGATTGATTGGCTTTATAGGGCTATTCCTTCAACATCAACAAACTCGTGGATTTCTGATTAATTGGGATTCGAAACCAAGCAGGAATATATCCTAATTGGAGAGAGAGAGAACTGCCTGTAAACTGCAAAGCATATAGGCACACGTTGAACTGCCCATCGGCATTACATTGTTCCATCATCTTCGTTCTGTATGAGTGGCTTTCAACCAGCGGTCGGGGGACCACCAGTGGACCTTCCAGGTGGTACCCATATAAATGGAGATATTTAACTCTTGGGAGCGTAAAATGGACCCTTCAGGCCGGAAGGCTCCATTTGGTTTCATTTTACGCTCTCGAGAGTTACATTATTAATAATAAATAACTGCAATAGTTAATTTACAAGAGGTCCAGACAATTTGACGTTGGCATCTCTATCTCATATTATTAACCACCATAAATAGCCTACAGTATGGAACTGTGAAGAAAATCTTGTCCAATGGCAAAGACAGCATTTATTTTTTTTAGTTTCGGGTACGATTGAGGGGCCCTGATAATAAAAAGGAAAAGGAAACCACTGCTGTGGCCCAGTGGTTTTGAACCCGTGGTCCGGGGACCACCAGTGGTCCTTGAGCGGATTCCAGGTGGTCCCCAGCTAAATGATGGACAGTTGGTAACCAAATGGACCCTTATATTTCTGTAACTCTTGAAATTGAAAAATTAAACCAAATGGACCCTTGCGGGTCGATTTGGTTTCATTTTCCACTCTCAAGAGTTAGATACATGTGTAAACATCTGAATTACTTAATTTCCAATCAATCCGCATTAGAAAATGCAGAAGAATTGTCATTTGGACCAACGTTTTGCCAGCTATCTCTCCTAAATTGTGGACACACATACACTTGAAAAAGCCTTGATTTTGGACTCCAAGAGACTAAACTCAACATCAAATGGTCCGTGGCTAAACTGCAGAATAAATAGTGGGCCCTGGTATGTGAAAAAAGCTTGAAAACCAGCTGCTGTATAGCCGAACCTCGGGCACGTCTTCCGGCACGCAATTATAAAGCGAGCTTATCCGCTGCTACTCATCCGTCTAGCCCACCTTAACCGGCAGTAAACATTGATAACAAAGAAAGGTATTCACCAGCACACCATTTCTAGTGAATGAATGGGTTCATTTTCCCTCCACAATTCCTTAAAACAAACAACAAAACACAGACACCGTACAGAGAAGCAGCCTATACCTATCAATATTCGGCGAGGAGCAATAACATCACTGATTTTGGGATATAGGCAAATCCCGCTATCACATCAGCAAGAGGGGGGAATGAGATCCACGTTTTTGATCGTTCTATTCTGTTGTCTACACTGCAGCAGAGTGTACAAGAATCCCTTCATATAACGTTCCTGTAGGTCATCTTTTCCCCCCGTAACAGCAGCGAGGTGTGTGAGGTAGATTACCTGTGCAATCCGGCGATCCGACACATGGATACAGCAGCGAGCTTTTATCATCCCAGGCTTGACGGAGGGGAAAGAAGCAGCAGAAAGAGGTGGGGGAATCCTAAACTGAGCAGCAAGCAGCCCAGCCAGCCAGAGATGGATGCGGCAGATGAATAACACGACCTCTGTCTGCTGTTGTCTTCAGAAAGACATAGCCCGGGTCTTTAGATAGACGTACAGCGCCGATAAGGCGAGCAGAAAAGCCCCCCAAAACAAGACCTTATTCCTCCTCCTCCTCCTCCTACTCCACCGACCGCATGATCACCAAGAAGAAGCAAGCAAACCCCATCAATCCCCTCCTCGACACTTGCTGCTAATAGTTGGGTAGGTAGCTGGATGGGTTGAGGGCGCGGTCAGCGCCAGTTGACCAATCATGTTTACTCACTGTCAAACTAACATTAGCGTTGCCATGGAGGATTAAGTACCTTTACACACCCACGCACGCGCGCACACACACCCGCGCGCGCGCGCGCACACACACACACACACGCACGCGCGCACACACACACACACACACACACACACACACACACACACACACACACACACACACACACACACACACACACACACACACACACACACACACACACAAATTCAGTGATTCCGGATCATTTTAATTTCAAGACCCCAATTTTATCTCCATGACCCCATCTGCACACACAGTCAATTTAACTCAGACTACAAAGCAGGGGTGGACTGGGAGCTCAAAACGTACCGGGCAATTTTGTCTCAGAGCGGCCCTCTGAAGACCCTTATAATTAGCGTTGCAATCTTTGTGGGGCTCCGGGGCCTGAGCCCCCATGAGAATTTAAGACATAAGGGGCTCTGGGGCTCGGGCTAACTAAAATTAGTTAGTTAGTTTTAGTTAACTATAAAAACCCTGCAATAGGCAGTCTCATTTGAAGAGGACAGAGGGCCGCCAGCACTGATTCGTGGGCCGGTTTTGTGCAGATTTTTTTTTTTTTATTCATTATTATTATTTTTTAATTAAAACACGACATTAACGGCCCCCGGGGGGGGTCGGCCCACCGGGAAAATGCCCTGTATGCCAGACTGTCAGTCCACCCCTGCTACAAAGGAACCTAAGGGTGCTTGTGTGTGTGTGTGTGTGTGTGTGTGTGTGTGTGTGTGTGTGTGTGTGTGTGTGTGTGTGTGTGTGTGTGTGTGTGTGTGTGTGTGTGTGTGAGAGAGAGAGAGAGATTCCGAATCTTTAATTTCAAGGACCCCAATTTTATCTCCATGACCTCATCTGCACAGTCAATTCAATTCCACTCAGACTACAAAAGGAACCACACACACACACACACACACACACACACACACACACACACACACACACACACACACACACACACACACACACACACACACACACACACACACACACACACACCTTGTTTTTAATAATGATACTGTACCATTATTTCGTAGATCCTTTATGTCTGAGGCGGCAATGCCATCCCACAGTGCATGAGATAATTTGCTTCAATTAAAATGTAACCTACATCTATCGATAACAGGATTTGAACAAAAATGACGCCATTCAGCCTCTCTAACAGCAAATTAAAGAGGCATGAGAATTCGAGCCTAATTTCACTCTCTCAATGCTTCAACACTCGAAGATATAATTAGGTCTGTGAGCCTTTAAATTATTTAACGAAAAGAGAAACATTCCCGATTAAATGCTCATTATACATTTTTTACTCTTTATGCGAGAAGATGGTGTCAGGAAAAAGACAGCAAATCTATATTTGAGAAAAAAAAAACACATCCAAACTTCTCAGCTCTGTCTAACATCTCTGCTGTGCAGTCCTGTCGCAATGACAGTCTCCTGCAGTTCAAACAAATTGCTTACTGCATGTCTGGGCACAGGCATGTCCTCAAAAAACCTAATTCACACTTCTTCAAGAGGTTAAATGTCTACAGAAGCCTGTGCAGAAAGTATTTAGCACAGAGATGGAGATTGCCTTTGAGCTATCTGCTTGAAATCCCTGTTCAGCATGCCGTTTAGCTCAGGCAAACCTACAGTTACAGTACTGTATATCTCATTGTCACATTCTCACTGCAGCATTTTCTGCATTTCAGTACACTCTATAGTCTATACATGCCGTATCTGCTATAAATGGTACTCTATATCTGCATCAGAATTTGATGGATTAATAGGCACTAATATGATTGAGGATTTGTAACCGGGTCCCTATTTCACCTTAGAAATGGCATAATATTTGCATTAACCTTTGTTGTTAGCCTATAGCGAATGACAGAATTATTCTTGGAAACGTATAGTGCAGCAATCATAACTCTGCATAGCAACTATTCTCAAGTTTTTGACAATGTCATCATAAATAAATCCAAAAACAAACAAACTCTGTCTTGGAGCAGAGTGAAATCTTCACCACTTCCCAACATATCTCCTGCAATGACATCATCGATGGGGAATCCAAGCTAATAGAAACTGCAGGCTTTCTATTGCTGAAAAGTTGCAATGCAAAATTGGCAGCCATTGTTCTCCCTATAATATATATATGTATATATTTGTTTTCTTTTCAAAAACAAATTGTATAAAAAAATCTGCTGAATGATGATGTCATCGGAGGACGGGTTTCTGAACTGTCCACAGCCCTCCTGCGAGACACAGACTGAGTAGAACAAAATAGTGGTACTTTATCATGTACATTAGTAAGGACCTATTATATGAACATTGGTTGAAAAGTGGTGAAGTGGTCCTTTAACCATGGTCGCTCCAGGATTATGAGTTATCAATCCAGCCTTCAACCACATGCACATGCACCACATCCACATGCTTCAGAGCCTTGGGAAGAACCGCTATAATGCACAACATTTTATGTTACTGGGGCAGTTTATTGTCTATACGTACCAGGGGTTTTCAACCTTTTTGATCCCAGGGCCCACTATTTATTTATATTTTATATTTCAGCATTTGAGCCACAGACCACCATTTGATGGCATTTTAGCCCACAGACCCAAGTAAAGACTTCCTTTGCTTTTGTCCACAATTCCAGGCAGGATTTTCTCAAACAAGAGTCAAACATACAGTGAATCAAAATGACCATTTCTCTACATTCTGTAATTGTCTAGACTTCTTGATCAAGTGGTGCTCATTTACATGATGAAACCAAAATGTAAACATAAAACCAAATGTACGCTCTCAATAGTTACATCTGGCTAATCAACTTTTCATCTGGTTAACCAACTTAGCTGGGGACCACCTGGAACTCTCTCAAGAACCATTGGTGGTCCCCGGACCACTGGTTGAAAACCACTGGTCTATATAATACAATATTTTCCAGTTATTGATCCCAAATGTTCTACACCCCAAAACACTGTTGGGTGGAACACCCAATGTTGTCGTTTGTTGTCAATCACCTCTCCAGTCCAACGTTGTAATATACACCCAGGATGCACTCCTTCCCCCAGCCACAGTTTCACTAAAGTATTGCATTTCAAATGCTGCACTCTGAGATGGAAAAAAATACACATTGCATCCTCTGTCACAGTCCTATTCATTATCTGTATTTGCAATAAGATAGTGGATGGTGCCCATAGGGCACAATGTTAAGACCCTCAGGACCCAAGTTAAGTCTGGACATAAATACTGAGACACTGTCTGCTTTCTTGACACTTGCAGGAAGATTGCTCCTGGGAGAGGGAAGAGGTCCTGTAAGCAAAGACTTCTTTTCAGCCCCCCTGGCTATTTTATGATGGTGATAATATAGTTTATGATGTATTCTTGCCAGAAGGCACACAATTGCCAAGTAAGCAACATTTATTACAGGCATTTAGTTGATGCCTTTTCCAATTTGCAGTAACAAGGAGTGAGCAAGATACTTTGGCTTCCGAGTGTTGCAGTTATTTATCATTGATCATTGATGGACACATACTAGTATAGGGCAACATCAGTTATCTACTTCCAGACTGACTCACTATATTCATCTTTTGTAATTACCTGCACTAGCAGAACTCACTCTGCTCACACAAGTACTGTTGTCGGTTTGTGGTCGGTCGGTTGGTTTGTCGCAATTCTCAGTCAGTCGTTCATCAAGCCACGTTTAAAAACATTGGTATATGGCTTACTTGTGTGCAAAGCACAAGTTGGCACTCGACAGAGTGCAGAGTGCAGAAAAGAAACAGACCTACAATCTCACAAAGTGGGGCATTATGGTGCTTTGTGAGCATTGTAATGTACCTGAGCATTGCAAGCATTGTAGTGTGCCTGTACATCTGCTATTTTTAAACTATTCTTTTAAACAATTTGAATAGGTCACAAATACAACAATAGTAGAACAGATGTACTGTACTGTAGAGGCCAGATCGTCTAAAAATACGAGACGAGACACACCTGCGCCACAAGGTCACCATGCCACCTAATGCTGCATACAGGAACTGCCAATTCTGTCGTATTCAGCTCAAACATGCTGATCTCCCAGCTGACGATATATTACTGTGTCGATTGAATTAGGTTGAGCTACTAAAGAGTGTCTGCCCTGTGGTCTCACTGTTAAAGTATAATGAAACCAAAAGCCATTTCATCCAAATACTTAGCATGAAATGGGTTGAACATTACCCTACAGGTCTCAGAGCCACTACAGGTCATGTTCCACTTTGCCCAAAGGTCATGCTCACTTCACCGAAAAGTAAATTGTCCTTTATAAAATCCTAGGTAAAAAAAAATAATAACCATTCAATTTAACACTATTGAACCTTCTGGGGCTGTGCAGTCAGCACATTATGTAAACATTATTAAGTAAACCATGCTCATATTTTACATTTTACAGACCAGAAGACAGAGTACTCTAGTCACGTTCAGGTGTTTAGAGAGATATCTGGGAACTGATGGTGCCCAGTGGAGTTCCTCAAAGACACCTTTGTTTACGGATTATTTAAAGCTTTTTGAATGTGAATAATAAACCAATCTGTAAGGTAGAGCATATTTATTATTATTATATAAGTAACAACTGCAGTGGTTGTATATCATCAACCTGCTCCTCTATGACATTTAGAGGTATTACATGAAATTCTAAGGAATAATCTCATCATCCCAAGCAAGCTATCCATTACAGCTCGACAGTACAAATGTCAATGCTTGCGCAGATGACATTTTACAGATTGCATTTTTAAGAAGAATCTGGAGTCCAATTTGATCTGTTGTCATGTATTTCAGTATACCTATGGTGGCACCTTGCAGAGATGGAACGGTGTATGGACTGCTATATTTATCTGTTGCACATCATGTTGTTCCTTGTTGTACAGCATGGCTGCAAGTATAGCTTAATTGAAAATGAAATATTGACCAATGACCCAGACCGATTTCACAGTGAATCACTGTTTTCCTCTGTCTTGTCATAGCATTTTAAAAAACATTGGAAAAATGTTAATTTCCTTCTAATATGATGTCAAAACAATCAACACCTGTAAACTACTTTTAGATTGTAAAAGTAGTTTAAAGGTGTTGATTGTTTTGACATCATAAGGTTTTGACCACAAGATGCCACTGTTGTTGCTATGCCAACAGTTTCACATAGCAGAGACTGCAGGCAGATCCCTGTCATTTCATGCACACACAGCTTTAGTGCAACTGCTTTAGTGAACTGAACTGGTTCTCAATGTGGGGTATGGGGTCCACCGACGATCCTAAGGTTACGGTCAGGGGGTCCCCTGCTAAATCCTTCACATTAGGAACCAATATAGCTGTAACTCAAGAGTGTGCACAAATGGAACCAAATGACCCGTAATGGTTCAATTTGTACGCTTTCACAGTTGAGTGTATCAACCGGGGGTCTATGGCCTATAATACATACTGTATCAATCAAGGAGGTCCTTGAAATGAAATAGGATGAGGTTCACTGCTTTAGAGATTTGAAGAAACATTTTCCGCTAGTATTGTAGTGATTCTCAACTGCAGTCTCGGAGACCCAGAGTACTCATGCTTGGAGTGTCTCTTAATGAGAGATTAATTAATTACACTTGTGAGCAAGGTAAACACAATTCATTAGCACACCAAAAAACATTATACTAACAGTAATCAAAAGTTACCAGGGCCAGAGGGAAGAACAACTCTAGTAATAATGCTCTATGATTGTCATCAAGTGGACAAACACTACAGTATACGTGAACAAACACTACTACAGAAACTAGTAAGACGCTGCATGACTTACTGCCGCGCAGGAAGTGAACCCATGCAGTGTGTATACACACACACACACACACACACACACACACACACGCACACACACACACACACACACACACACACACACACACACACACACACACACACACACACACACACACACACACACACACACACACACACACACACACACACACACACACACACACACACACACACAAAATGGTTAATGGCAGGGGGGGCAAGGCTAAGTCGCTCTGCCACTGACTCAGACACAGCCCTAAATAAACCCCATACGCTTGTGTTTTGGAAAATTTGTGTTTTTAAGTAATGTAGTTCATGCTAGAGAGCTCCATTACCAGTACATGTGTAAAATGTTGCTGTGACCTTTGAACCCAGAGTTCCTCAAAATATAAGCAGAGTAGCAGACACTGAGAGTTTTGTAGTTGCAGATTTCAATATTTAACGCACAAATAACTTTCCAAAAATGTTTTAATGTACAGTATACAATGTACAATATGTCCCTCAAGCTTATTTCTAATGTGCCTCAACCACTACTATGATATAACCAGTCTTGTCATTTCTTTCTGGACTTTGAAAGCATTTTTAGCTGCAGTACCACAATGAACCCCTAATTGATGAGCAGGATGGTGCCTTGCATAGTTTCCTCTGTCATCAGTGTGTGGGTGGATGAATGTCCTATCCACCATTTACAAAACGCACATGCACACGCACACGCGCACACACGCGCACACACACACACACACACACTAGCCGTCCATCTAGGCTGCAGGACCACAACTACAGAAGGCAGCCACAGCCAAAATTCTAATAAACAGAATAAATTTGGGAAAAGAAAAATCAGCTGTCAGTCTCGGGAAAGGCAATGCACAATGCCCATAGGCAATGACAGATCAATTGGTCAACCCACTGAGGAGAAAAATGCAAGAGAACGAATTGAGGACAAACTGACTGATTGCAGACGGACTGAGTTTCCTCTATTTCATAGTAGGATGCATTCTGGGCCATGTGCCATGTGATGCATCAGCCACTAGACATGTACATGTAAGAACATCATCTGTGCATCATAATGTTCAGAGCTAAGGGCATGTCAGCTTCAATCTCTGTCATCTGATGCTATACTCTCTTGATTGGGTCATTTCCTATATAATTTAAAATGAACATGAGGCAAAAGGGCATACAGTAGACGATAATTACAAATGGTGTTGTAGAAATTATGGTCCATAATAAATTCTGACCAGTCATGAAGTCCTCAGACTGTCATTTCAACAAAGTATTCTGTCCTTAAGTACCCCCTGTAATCTTTTTTTCTTTCTTTCTTTTTTTGATGCTGCTGCTGCCAGCCAAACTGCTGTTAAGGTTCACAGAAGATTCCCTTTTCTCTGCTTTTCTTCCTGTGATGCAATGCAGAGAGGGAAATGGTCTAGAATTTTAAAACTCTCTACTATTCCTCTGTCAAAATCCATTTGAGAAACCCAGGCACAGAGACTCTCGAGAGAACAGTTACCCTCACAGAACCCCTTAGTCACGTTCAGATCTGAAGGTAACAGACCAAGCCATAACCTTAAAGTATAAGGGCATGGTAATGAGATGCATACAATATCATAACCTCTCACAGCCAGGAACTGCGGCGGGACACAGAGAACACTGCCATACCCACACATGTATGGCGTGGTTCCGCTCACATTGTAGCGAGATATCGGTGTTGTCTGCCGGCCCATGCTGACATTAACAGGACATGCCTTTCAAATATCATGGCCTTTGGGACTGGGTCAGAGTTACTATTTGCGGCATGGGACTTCATGATCGTTGGCCCACCAGAGTGATAACTGAGAAGAGAGTGGAATTTAGTACCCTCCTTCAGCTGATCTTAGGTCAGTAACGGGTCGAATCTCTTTCTGCAGTATCATGATGGTGTTGTAGTAGAGCAGACTCTAGATCACAGATAGAAACAACTTACAGTAGGCTACAGCAGAGTCTTACAAATAAATTGTTCTATGGAACATATTTTAAAACCTTGTACAGGTATATACTGTTGCCCTAGATGTTTAGTTTAATACTTGATCCAGTCCACTTGTCCTTCTACACAAAATCTCATCATTGAAAATTGCTGATGTAATTATTTTATCAAAATGTTCACACAACATAGGAAAGGTCCTGTAAGTTCAGATGTGGTTAAAAGAAAAAAATATATAATATATAAATAAGAATATTTATTTCCAAAGAGAAACGGTTAATAATGGTATGGTCCAGATACAAATGATTGATCTGAGCATAGTTAGAGGGTATGGATTTAATTCCTGACAGCTTTGTGTTCAGGGGTTGGAAGCCGGCAGGGGATTGTGCCCTACTGGTCAAGCGGTGCACATGTTTAGCAGGGAGGTAGCCTGTGTGCCAAGGAAACTCTTTATTGTCAAGTGTAAAGGAGCTCCTGTCGACTTCACGTTTATCAGGGGACGCATGTGGTTGTCTCTGCCTTCCTCAGGGCAGCAGCAGGGGATGGCAATGACAAGGACCACAAACATGGGCAGAATTATCAATGGAGAAAGAAAAGAGAGGATATGCACATCCCTAGTTATTTAAACATGATGTTGGACTCAAAACTAACCAAATGAAGAAAAAATGCCATAATTGTTATCATAATTGTCAATGACTAATACTAGTAGGGCTGGGCAATATGACAATATTATATATTGATATTTTATCAGATGTCATCTACTGTAGGATTTTTAATATCAATGTTGTGAATGTGATATGAGATGACAGCTGTCTCGTGCTGGTTTCAGTCAATTACGCCTTATATTCTATGCTTTCAGAAAGTGTGAAAACATTTAAACAATAGGGAAACAGGGGGCACACAGTATCAATGTTAGATAACACCCAGGCCTAATGAATAAATGTATAGCATGGGAGATAGTTCAAGCAGATACACTTGAGAGACTTACGTGGGCGTGTGCACGTGACGTGTATGCAATGTGACAATGTATTTAAACTAGGCTCATTCACTGCTCTTCCTCTTGCTGTCAGAGTCACTGAAGGTTGCACTCGTTTGCTCTCACCCCCACAGCACCCCCACTGGAATGAGAGCTCTGCTTTCTTTAACGGTCCCGTTTTCCCCTGGGGGGTTGCATATATACAGTACACACACACACACTATATATATATATATATATATATATATATATATATATATATATATATATATATATATATATATATATATATATATATATATATATAGAGAGAGAGAGAGAGAGAGAGAGAGAGAGAGAGAGAGAGAGAGAGAGAGAGAGAGAGAGAGAGAGAGAGAGAGAGAGAGAGAGAGAGAGAGAGTGTGTGTGTGTGTGTGTGTGTGTGTGTGTGTGTGTGTGTGTGTGTGTGTGTGTGTGTGTGTGTGTGTGTGTGTGTGTGTGTGTGTGTGTACATGCACGCACAGATACCTGCTCTTAAAGGTCTTCTTATGTGCCGAGTATAGTATAGCCTGAAAGAGCAAATATCTCTGGATGATGAACTCTCTAGTTCATCTCGATGCTCTATCTGCCCAGCACTCCAGTAATTTCCACCCCCTCATCTTTCTTGGCATGTTCACTTAAGTAGGTGTAGGACCTACTAGGACGTGGTGATCGATGAATGTATGTTGGTGGTTCCCATGGCACAAGCCTACGAGCTGTGAGCTCGTGGTGTTATAGCAGCAACCAGTCAAGCTCATTAGTCATAACCCTAGTTGCGATGTTCTCACCCACCCTTGGTAGTCCACCATATACAGTAGGCGGTTGTTGGTTACATGTTCGTCCAAGTTTATGCTCAACTGCTGCACATGGAATTCTGGTGGTGTAGTGCTATGCAGGGTTCAGAGTCCAGCATTCACAGCCATATAGATCGGACTATGGCCGCAGAGAAGAATCATATGCCGACATGTATTAAAATACATGAGACAAATAGACACTCAATAATACAATTGACCCCCAGCCTCAAACAGGCTGAAGATAAAAGCCTTGATACATTTTTGTGTCTATATGAACATCAATTTTTAATGTTGGCATTTCACTTTTCCATTGAAAAATGAAATGAGTAAAGTCATAAAACTTTATTATTGTTACATTATTATTGGAGGAAACAAACAACAACAGTCGCACATTGTACCCTGATGTTTGTGATGTCTATGATGAAAAAGAATTGAGGCCATAAACACTGGACCATACTGACCTGCTGTAACTATCAGTGCAGTAACTATCAAGAAAAGGCGTGGCCAGTAATGTTTTTAACTCAAAACCGATATCTGGACGGCAAATAAGTGACATTACATTAATTGTAAATATGTTCTCTGCAAATGCTAATTTGGGGACATTTGGGATACACAAATTAAGTCAGTGTGTCCACAAAAATGCAACAGCACTTTGGCTTTGTAGGCATGCATTAACATGCTACAGTTACAGTAGCATGTTGCAGTCAAATGGGGCAACAGCTTGATGCTTAGGTGGCAATTTGCCAGTCTCAGGGTTACTGTTGAGGACAATCGGACTGCTGTAGGAGTGAGAGAGGAGAGATAGAGAGACAGACAGCTGCAACAGTTCTCCTTCATGTAATGCCATAACAGCAACTGCTACGGTATGTGCCTTATGCTATATAATACAAAAGAATACATGGTATCCAATGTACACTCGTATGGGGGCCATTAACCTGGATTTGAATTTAATGTTTTTCATTTGAGCTAAAGTGTTTGATAAATACAGAAGTAAACAAAAAAAAAGAAACATTATTATTTGTATTGGATTTAACACATGTTCAGAAGCAATTAAGTGTTTCTATAATTTGTAATATTTCATTGCCATCTACTGGCTGGGCATTCCAATGAGCCATAGCAGAAACTATTCAGAAGTGGGCTAATTATGCATGTTTGATTATATACCAAATGAACAACACTTTCACTGAACTTCCCCAGTGTTCCAGCATGTTTCTCTCTGTTTCTCTCTGTTTAGACTACTTAGATATAAGAATCGCGCTGTCCAAGCAGGCTCAACATGCTGTGCTTGTTCTGATAAATACATAAAACTTTATCTTCAGTACTATACATCAATTAGTAATATACCATATTGGTGACCCATCTGGTTATGCAATAGCAGTTATATCTGTACCTCAAGAGTACTCATTGTACCCATCCATCTGTACCTTCTGTGTCATGCCCAATTATTATGGGATTTAGGCCAGTGATGTCATATTGATGCCATGCTGTATTTTTACTTTCTGCAGCTTTCTGAGTTCATTGCATTTCATGACTTGTTTCCATGAAGATCAAAGGTTTTATATTTCTTAACTAAGCAGACCAGTGCCTGCCTGGCTGTAGATCATCATCCGTTGGGTGGAGATGCAAATAGCATGCTGAACACTCCTGAAATTGTTTTTAATGCTTAACATCATATTGTAAGTCTCTGTAGTTTATTTTGAATGGTTTGAGCCTCAATCACCACTGATAGAACCAGTCCTTGTCATTTCTTTCTGGACAGTTTATCTGCAGTACCACAATGCCCTGAGGTGGCAGGGGCGCTGTTATGCAGATTATTTTTAGACATACAGCAATATAATTATTCCTCAGCACTTAGACCTACGTCACAAGTCACATTAATTATCAAGTCTTGGCAGACTTGAACTGCAATCACAAATTCATGAGTCACTGGAAATGAGTCATACAACCCAGACTGACACGGGCCGATTTCTAAATTTGTACAGGTTAAAAGGCCAACATGAAGGCACAAAAGCACAACTAAGCATTCATCTAAATCATACTAAAAACATACCTCACAGTAAACCATTAGTTATTGTAACTACGCGTCCATTTGGTTCCAGTTCAAGTAACTGCAACCTTATTAAAATTATCTCATCTTCCCTGCTCATTTGAACAATTTAAGATGTTCATCCTCTACTGTTTCGTATGTTATGTATTGGTGCTATGTGGTAGGATCATGCCCACACCTTTCCTAAATCTTCTGCCACTTTTAAAAGACTGAGGGCTCCATTTTTGCCACGCACTAAACCCCCTTATCCTTAACTTCTTTGCCTTTTTTACTATTTTGAAAAACATTTTTGAATTCTCAACTGGCAAATTTATATTGACATTTGTGAGCTTGTTGACTGGCCATTTGAACTATTCAAAAAACATTTATTTATTTATTTATTTTTTTTTTTCTTCAAAATAGTAGAAAGGAGCAAAGAAGTTTAGGGATAAGGGCCTTAACGGTGGCAAAAATGGAGCCCTAAATGCCTTGTTTGTTTTTAAGTCACTAAACAGACTGGCACCTGTGTTCACTTCTGACCTCTTGTCCTCTCACATACCTTCCCGCAATCGTAGATCAGCAGCAGGCAAAGTTTTACTTGATGCCCCCAAACACAAGGCTGGTGACGGACAGGACTTTTGCTGCTAGGGCTCCACTGTGGTGATGCGCAGGTCCCTGTGTACCACGGGTGAGTGCATGTTACCTGTGGGTCAGGACAGAGCAGGCCAAGAAATGTTAACTCTTTGGTCTGGGCGGGTTGGAGTCGGACAAATACAATACAGTTTAACTGTAACCCACAGGTTACGCAGGACAACCCGGCGAGTTGAGTAAAGACATGGTGACTTTTTTGGGGGCAGGTGAAGTTGGGGTGGGTCAAATTATCATCATGAATACGGGCAACTGCGGGTCGTTTTTTTTTTTTTTTTTTTTTTTTTTTCTCGCTGTGATTTGCATCACTTCTGCACTTCTGTGCAACCAACTCACAATACAAATTAGATACTGCTTCAGTGTACAGTTTTTATTTGTTGATTTGTATTACCTCTTTATATATTGTATGTGAAGCACATTGTAAAATTGTGCTATACAGTAAAAACATATTATTAATTATCATTATTACCATCTGCTTGGTCTGGGTATGAGCTACACATTCTATATCGTAATATAATGCTGCATGTTAGCATGCTGTGCCCTACAGATTGGTTAAAGTAGATTAGTAGAGTAGAGACATGTTGTCTCATGTTTGCCTCTCACGCAATCACTGGCAGACATGCTCTCATATAGCAGAAATAACCTGAAAACTATACAGCCCATGCACCCACGTGTTAAACTGTTGTAAACATTTACCAGCATGGCTGCTCTGTAAAGCACACGCCCATTCAGCATTACAACAGTCACCCTACTTTTCTCATGAACATGGAAATCGCACGGTCCTTTGCAACACCTGCACTCTTGTTTTAAAACATTATTTGTGTTTAGCACGCGCACACACCCACACACACACACACACACACACACACACACACACACACACACACACACACACACACACACACACACACACACACACACTATAAAATTATGCCTATAGTGGCAGACAGATGAAAATCATATTAGGAATGACTGTACATGACAGCTCTGCCATTTAATACTACTTCCTGACACCATAAACCACAACCGTCTGATTGACAACATGGTGTTCTACCATAGTCATAGAAAAGTTCACATAAGAGAGTGTCCTTATGAGTAAGTAAGTGTGTAAAGTTTATTCGTAGAGCACTTTCCACAGACCATCACAGTCACAAAGTGCTTAACAACATTAAAACAAGACAAATCAAAAAGTAAAACAAGTCATAATAATAAAGTAAGACAGAAAAAGAGTTAGTAAAGTAAAACAATCAGTGGCTGGTACGAGGCTGCTATGGTGCAACATGGTGCTAATGTATCTGGTGCTGGAACTGGAATTCAACCTGAGCTGTATTGTATGCATCTTGTCATAATGATTATGATTATTATTACTATTAATTATAACTATAGTTCACCATGCAGTATAGTGCTCCTAACCCCTCTGCTCAATATGGACAGCACATGCTCCACCCATCTGTTCAATATTCATGGTCGCCCCCCTTTAAATTCCTGAGCATGCCCTTGCACTGTGGGTGCTTCTGCTGCGGAGTGCCTGTGCTGTACTAGGAGGGTAGGTGTGTGCCTGCTGTCTACACGTCCCATAGCCAGTGTCAGAGCCTGAACGAGAGTAATCATGTCGAAACCGCTGTCAGACCATGACAAGAAGAAGCAGATCTCAGTGCGAGGCCTCGCCGGTGTCGAGAATGTTGCAGACCTGAAGCAAAACTTCAACAGGCACCTGCACTTCACACTGGTCAAGGACAGAAATGTGGCAACGAAGAGGGATTACTACTTTGCTCTCGCCAACACAGTGCGTGACCACCTGGTTGGCAGGTGGATCAGAACGCAGCAGCACTACTATGAGAAAGATCCCAAAGTAAGTATCCACTATCCATCACACCTGCATCACCTCTCCAACCCAAACCCTCAGTCACGTTGCACAGAGGCCAAATACTTACAAGTGAAAGGCTGAATAGGTACTCAAAAGAAACAAATTGCCACATGTAGACTACCGTGACAAAGATGTTGAAGAAAGTGTAACAGTATAAATGGGCATTATTTACTTGCAAGATGATTTTATGTTTACTACAGTTGTTACACAATTCATCCAAAAAGCATTATAATTAAAATCTCACCCCTTGTCCTATTACCAATCATCTTTATAGAGAGCAGCCATATCTAACGGATGAGTCATCTCTATGATCTGATAACATCTAAATAAACACTTTTAACAAGACTAATTTATGGTTATGGTGGCTCTTCCACTGTATGCAGTATATAGCACTCCTCCATCTATAATCCTTTCTTTGACATCAAGATTTTTATTTTATTTTAGATTGTTTCAGTCATTCAGATCATGCACAGCAGTGTTGTGTTACTACTGTGTATGTGTATATTTATTTTTGTTGGTTTCTAGTAACAACCTTTTCTCTAGATATAAGTGCCTCAGATAGATTCATGAGAGAACCACTGCATGTCATGACATTTAAACTGCCCTAGTGAGGGCATGCCTATATTGTATTGAAACTTAAACCCCAACTTGACCTTTTCTTCTCCCCATCTTGTTGAAACACAAACATATTTTGCTTCCCAGTATTTATCAGTCAGTTGTGCTGGTCCGCTGCTCTGTTCTCCAGATCTTGAATGTCTGAATTCAATTATTATTACAATTTCAAATACAAACTTCTAACATTGGAACCACATCACAACATATTAGTTTAAGATACTAAAATGATCATTTGCAGTATAATTCAAGGCAGACCAAAATGTGCTAAATGCACCCCTCAGCTCAATATGAGCAACACATTAATACACATTCATAGCCTTTTACTGACCATATGACCTTCAAATTTTATCATCTTGTTACAGAGTTCTGGACTGAAAGGTCATAAGTGATTCCCTCAAAGGTCAAACAAGAACCTTAGGAGAGGGGGGTGTCCAAACTAAGAGTAACAGTTGGTACTGTATGTACCAACCCAGGGTTATCCTTGACTAAAGACATTTTATGTAAGCCACTAGTCAGAGATACGGTATGTGTTGGGTTATCAATTCAGTAAATCTGTAAAATGGCTGCAGAAACCAGCCTTTTTCAGGATGGAGCGGTGTTCAACATTCAATGTGGATTTTGCAATGGCTACTGGCTATTGTAATACATACATAGATGGGTAGACTTCAGAGCTTCAAGAGATCTGCTCACCAAGTTTTCAAGAAATAATTCATTGAACAGCATTGAAGCTTAAAAATGACTAGGAGGAGAAAGTTCATTTACAGTTCTAAAATGCATAAATTAAGCTTCATTGTTTTACTGCATAACTCTTTAGAGTAAAAGTTAATAAATGGCAAACAGTGCATTTATATAGCTCCTTTACCCAAGGTGCTTTACATAGTGCATTACATTCACCCATTCACACGCACATTCATAAATCAATTGCCTTGCATGGCATAATCATTTACAGTATCTATACAACAGTTTTCTGTCATTCAATACACATAGGCTTGTTACACTTGAATGTGACAAAGTTATTTAAAAAAAAACTTTTGTTTTCCTTTGTTTTTTTGTTTGTTTCTTTGTTTATTGGATATCCATAGAAGCATTAGTGAGGGAGCTACAAAAGCAATGTGTCTTCTTCCCACATGGATGCCCACCTCTACTTTACAATGAATGCATGGCAGGGATCATGCGACTGTCTGACCTTTTGAGCAACCTCCAGAGGAGCTATTTTTTGCCATGGTCAAAATGTTGCCGTTACATAACACCCCAAAGCTATCTGCATGTATCCCCCTTCCCTTCGTGTGCCCCTCCAGTGTGTCTGTGTCACACCCCCTCGCTGTCCTGCAAGTGCACAAAGCTAAATGGCAAAGGCTAAGGGCCGTTTCAGGTGTCACAGTGCTGGCCATAAAGATAGATAGAGCTTAATATCTCCACAAAGTGTTTCCTAGACAGTTTCTGCACTTACCCTTGTCATAACTTCCCATTTCTATAGCTATACAGAGTTGGTGTGTGTGTTTTAGTTTTCAGAAAAGTGTCCTGTCATTGTCAAAATAATGTTAAATGCTCGAGAAAAAGATTGGATTACTGAGAATCTGTCCCTCATGATAACATAATAGTTATTCCCTGTTAAGGGCATCTTCAAAATGCAACAAAAAACAAGGCAAAACAAACAAACAAGACAAAAAAATATGAAAGATATTTGCTCATCTCCATCTCTAGCGTGTGTACTACATCTCCCTGGAGTTCTACATGGGCCGCACCCTCCAGAACACCATGGTGAACCTGGGGCTGGAGAATGCCTGTGATGAGGCAACATACCAGGTAAGACATGCAGACATGTCTAGCACAGTGGTTCTCAAACATTTCCATGCCAAGGACCCCCAAACCGACAACTGCCATCTGAAAAGATGTTGTGCCGTGGTCCTGCGTTACAGAAGATTTGTTGTTCAAATCTTTCAGATTTAGCTCGTATTATTATCTCATAACACCCTGTAGTGTGGTGCATTGTAGGCTTGTAGATCAGTAATTGTTAGTGGTTACAGTAAACTGACTTTGGCCTTTCAGTTTGCTGGGAGACCCCCGCAAACCGCCCCTTGATAATTACTGGTCTGGCAGGTCTTTAGCTATTGTCCTTAGCTGTAGGCAATTACTGCATCTCGGCCACAACTCTGCCTCTGTTTATGTTGCTATGGAAGCTGAAATGGTGTAAGCTAAAAATAAAGTCATATGCAGGATAAAGTTATGTCTGGAGGAAGGATAACTGCACAGTCATGTACTCCTTCACAATGTTGTACTCCTTCACAATGTCGGGGGTTTGTTTTCTAGCAATGAACACAACACCACTGTACATTGAAAATACACAAATAAACAATGTATCTTTTCCAACATGACATTATTGTGTTTCTGTACGCCGCCACAGAGGCGCTACATAGAATTTGATGAAGTTGTAATTTGCGTTTTCTTCTACTGCACTTGTAGTTGGGTCTGGACATGGAAGAGCTGCAGGACATGGAAGAAGATGCTGGTTTGGGTAACGGCGGTCTGGGCCGTCTCGCCGGTAAGCAGCTCCAGTTGCTAGAATTCATACATCTTAAATGAGCTATAGCAGTGCTTCTCAAACTTTCACATGTGATGCCACTTAAAAAAAAAAACACTGCTGTGTTGCATTTGATCCAGTGGATTTCGGGCATTTGTCGTCCTTCGGTGGTTTCCGTGTTTATAAATGAGGCGAGCTCCTCTTAAAGTCCACATTGATTTTTCATGTTCTCCTCTCCTCCGTGTCCTCCAGCCTGCTTCCTTGACTCCATGGCTTCACTGGGTCTGGCTGCCTATGGCTACGGTATCCGCTATGAGTTCGGCATCTTCAACCAGAAAATCCAGAATGGCTGGCAGGTTAGAAACTCTCTAAAAAATGTTTCACGCTTGTTTATTTTATTGTATTTATTATTAACTCTGATTTTACAATCTATCGCACTGAGGAGGCTGATGGTTCCCATGTCGGATTAGATGTGCTTTAATTAAATTGTATAACAGATACAGATTCGTATCTGGGATGCACACACGCGCACACACGCACACACACACACACACACACACACACACACACACACACACACACACACACACACACACACACACACACACACACACACACACACACACACACACACACACACACACACACACACACACACACACACACACACACAGAGAGAGAGACCTGCCTGGATTACACCACTTAATGCTTCAAGGTTTCACCTCAATTAACTGCTGCTGGCCTTAGTTACCACTATCTTCCCCCTCAGGGCATATCTGTGCTATTTTGTTAGGTCATTTCAATGCAGTGACCTAGTGAATTCCTCTGTTATGCTGGCTCATTGATAAGGTTGAGGAGGCTGACGACTGGCTGCGCTACGGCAACCCCTGGGAGAAGGCCCGTCCCGAGTACATGCGCCCGGTGCAGTTCTATGGCAGAACTGAGCACCACCCTGACGGTGTGAAATGGGTGGACACTCAGGTACAGACATGAATTACATTAATATACAGTATAGTATATATACCGTATTTTCCGGACTATAAGGCGCACTTAAAAGCCTTTAATTTTCTCAAAAATACACAGTGCGCCTTATAATCCAGTGCGCCTTATATATGGATTGTTTGACTGCAGGTGCTTCTATTCTGTGTTAACTGTAGTAGCTTCTATTCTCTGCGCCTTATATATGAAAACCATTTTAAAAGGTGCGCCTTATAATCCGGTGTGCCTTATAATCCGGTGCGTCTTATAGTGCGGAAAGTACGGTACTGCCTGAATATATGGCGACTATTTTATTTGACATTCAATGTTCTTTTTAGAGAAATGAGTATTGAAAATGGGGGTTGTTTTGTAACCAGGGTGGTCTTATATATATGGGACAATACGGTACATGTTACATGATGCAACAAACGAATCGTTAAAACCAATCGATTATACAGCCTTTGTAAAAGACGAAGTGCCTGTTTTCGGAATGTCATAGGAAAAAAGTAAATTAAAGTTAAACAATACATTATATTGACCATAGATGTTCTAAGCTTTGTTTTACAATATTGATTCTTTTGACATAAAAATGATATATGAGAACTGATATTCATTATGTGGCTGGGTATATTGTACTGTACAATTCACAAAGACACAGAATGAATTTTAAGCTATTTATATCCTCCTCTGCATTTGAACCACATGATCCCCTAGTGTCCCTATTTCAGGCATGTCATAAAAATAGACAAACAAGAACATTTGCTATAAGCATAGCATATAGAACTGAAATGGTTAAGCAAATCTGATGTGTATGTATATGTCTCTGTGTTTCTGATTGGCTCATTGTATCATATATGATATTTAACCTATTCATTCCTATAGTAAATACTACTTTGAAAATGCTACTTTTAAATGCTTAAATGCTTGAATGCTCTGATATTTCCCCCTACTGTACATAATTACATGCCCAAGGTAGAGATGCCAGGTTCAAAGTGGCGAAACTGTACTTGCACAGCGTACAATTGTATGCCGTGTGAATATAAATAGGAGTAACATAATATCATTAACAATATTGAAGTGCTGCCAAAATGGCAACTGTTCTCAAGTTGTGTCTGTGCATGTGCTGGTTTATGACAGACGGTCCTGGCCCTGCCATACGACACCCCCATCCCTGGCTACAAAAACAACTTCGTCAACACCATGAGGCTGTGGTCGGCTAAGGCTCCATGTGACTTCAACCTTAAAGACTGTACGTATGTCTGCACTCTGCAACCCCACACTCAACCCCACTATACCTGAGTCAAAGTACACTCAAATAATAATTAATAATGAATGTCTGTAATATAAACCAGTGGTTGTCAACCAGTGGTCCGGGGACCACCAGTGGTCCTTGAGAGGGTTCCAGGTGGTCCCCAGCTAAAATGGAAAGTTGGTTAACCAGATGTAACACTTTGAGAGCGTAAAAATGAAATGGACCCTTGCGGGTCCATTTGGTTTCATTTTCATGTTCATGTTTTCATGTTTCATGTGTTTCATGTTTTCTTTACACTCTCAAGAGTTAAAATATTCGTCATGTGAATTAGCCCAAGTCTACACAACTAGAGAATGTAGAAGATTAATGGTCATTTTGTTCTGTATGTTTGACCGTCTTGTTTCCCAAATCCAGCCTGGAATTGCGGACAAAAGCAAAATAAATCTTTAGTTTTGGGGTTAAAATGTCATCAAATTGTGGTTCATGGCTCAAATTATGAATAAATAGTGGCCTCTGGTATCAAAAAGGTTGAAAACCACTGGTCTATAGTATAATGCAGACATTCATTATTATAATGTACTGTATAGACCCTATACAGTACTGTGTCCTGATCAAATTTGTACTAGAGGTACTGTGAGAGAAAATACTGCTTGCTTTAAAAAAAATGTGGGTCTGGTGGTGCATTTCTTCCTCTGTGTGCTCATGCACATACCCAAGGTGGGATTGGCCAAAATGTGGAGTATGCATGTTTTTCCTGTGTCCCCTAGGTCCCAGGAGACACGGGGAGTACATGCAAACTACACACTTACCTACAGTACCCTAGGGCCTAGGGTAGATACCCTCACAAAAACATGCAGCAATCCTCTACTCAAAATTGCCTCCCCTAAACTGGTCAGAATCATGAGTTCCTTCCACACACTCAGATGGGGAAAATCTCCCCTGTCAAGTGAAAAGAAGCAGCTTGGACTCCTCATGCATAGAAGGAGGCATGAGGTCAGTCCGCAGCTCCCCCACAGGTTGGCAGCATAGCGCCCAGGATTACATTAGATAATTGACACTGGGTGAAAAAACTGGGTTGCAAAATAAAGTACAGAGCTAAAGTAAATATGCTGTGTTACTGTGCACCACAGGAAATGTCCTGGAGAGGACCTCATAACTTATGACAGAATTATTCTAGTGTTACACTGATGCAAATTCAAAAGCCACATTTTATGAATTAATTACCCTTAGCTGTAGATTCTACTTAGCTGAGAATTGGATTAATATTTATCTGAATTTTAATTAGAATTTCTAATTAGAAGAGAAAGAAATAATTTGAACCCAATTAGAATGAATGTCATTTGGCAAATAAATTGGCACATACACTATAAGCTCGAACCAGCAAAACAACAAACGTGGTACCGCCACAGAAACAAATACATAGTAACGCTGTCGCTGCGCTACCATGGAAGAAGATTCCATCTAGTCCTTTATATAATCGATTTCTCTAGGGGTGCAGTGTAATGGAAAGGTGTAGCAATAAGTAGTCTGGCCAGAACCCACACTAGTATCAACACTATAAGAGTCTCTGTCAGAGCAATGCAACTCCAATGGAGACTAAGATTAATAGGTCTACTTCTGAACTGAGAATTGTGCTTGGAGTTTTTAATTATACACAGGTTTCATTTTATTACTAAACCATACTGTAGTAGTCAGAATTATAAATGACCCAAAGTTTGAGTTATAGTCATTTGTCAACTGTAGGGTATGTTTCAATTCTGTTTCTTTTGCCCATTCAACAGTCAACGTTGGTGGCTATATCCAGGCCGTGTTGGACAGAAACTTGGCTGAGAACATCTCCCGTGTGCTGTACCCCAACGACAATGTAAGAGCCCACTCTAATATACCACCGCCTAATCAATCTGCTCTACCAATGACACCAGGAACTGTCCACCTCGTGCTATTTCAGAGGAGGCACAGTGTGTTAAAAAAAAAAAAAAACATCACATCTAGATCTAGTTATCCATTTGACAAGCCTTATTCTCCACCACATACATTCTCTGCATGCATTTATGAAACCCATACTCCCCTAAATCATATTTGCACTACAACACACCAACAGTAGTACTATAATAGCCTAAAGGCAGGCTTAATATGCCATGGTCAGCAATAAAGAAACCACTGTGTCAGCAAACAATAGGCTGTGCACTCTAAAATAAAAGGATACGGTACTGTGGCTATTTTCTGTGAGATTGGGTTACGGTGTGGCACCACCACTCTCCTAGCCATAACATAACAATGATGAAAATTAATGTGTTCCCTTATCTGCTGGGAATGACTTGTATGTGTTGGTGCCCAATTGGTATCCCTTCCCTATAACCAACTCGCTGTTTTTCTATTGTAGCTTATTTTTCCTTAATTGTTTCCTTTTCTAAGGTCACCTTAGATGAGAGCACCAGTGTCTAATTCCTTCAACGATATTTTAAGAAGTGGGATTTGAAAGAAATCCCAGTAAATTGAGCCTTAGCCATTTTCAAACAGGCATCCCTATTCTGTTTGCCCGGCTCTGGCGATTCAGTAATTACTTCACTTCAATAATGGACTGAAGTGAAATGATAACAGACTGTGAGGCTACTATTTTGTCATTATGGGCAAAAATGTCAATAATTGAGCAGTTGAGATGAAGAACCATTAAGGCCATCATTTATTCTGACCGCTCCTGAAAATTCATATCTCTCCTGACCACTTATCCATAATTTATACATTATGGATAATTATTATGGACTTAGATGGTTCTTTGTCTCAGCTGCTCAATATTGTCTTCCCTTTATATTCCTCTCGGAAATAGCTGCTGTCCAAATTCAGGCGAGTTTGAAAGGCCCTTTTTCCACTGTGCAATACCTTTTAGATTACAATACATCAGCAAGATCACGCAATGCTTGAAAGCTTGATTATTATTTTAAAATATCAAATATTTTTTTATAACAACATGCATGAAACTGTCATGCCAGATTGAAAGTGTTTAACTCAAGTGAATCCTAATACAAATCATATAATTAAAAACATACAAATGAAATGAGTGCAGCCTCATACAGCTTTAATTGTAGATATTTCCTTTTGGCAAGATACACTGTCACGGGGAGCCAACGATGTGACGATGCCACAAGCGCAATGATACATGTAGCTGCTCCAAAATTGACAGTGACTGGTAGAGTGCATCTTTGCATCTGCCTGTGTCAACGGAACATTACACTAACTCTAGTGCCAATCGAAGATACAGTAGTGAAGTTTAGGACTAGGAGGAGCAGTTTGAATCTGCACAGTGCCTCAGGCGTTGAATTTGTGCTTATGATCAAATTGCAGGCAACGTATAGGGATTCATGAAACATTTATGAAATAAATGAGAGCGTGAAAAGTCTGTATTTGACAGGCAAGCATTAAGCCTACCTTTTGATCATTATCTGATCATGGGTTGCATATTAATATGAAACCCTTGTGTGAGGACCTCCCGCAGGTCTCCTCTCTCCCCCTCTGGTACATGTTCAAAACAAAGTAAATAGTCTATTGTTCAATAAGAGAATCAGACCTGTCTGAAGTAAGTGTTGCAACAGTGCCCCTTGTTGGTACCCTAAACATAGGGATAGACAGACAGACACGGCCAGGGACGGACATTGCTGTTACTTGAAGTGGTTGCACCACTTGAAAAAGACGTTTCGCAATGGGTTTTCTCAGTGCAGTGTTATAAAAAATATCTAGTTATCAAAGGTAACAATTGAAAAAGTAAGAAACACGCATGGTACGCACGCACACGCGCACGCACACGCGCACGCACACGCGCACACACACGCGCACACACACGCACACACACACACACACACACACACACACACACACACACACACACACACACACACACACACACACACACACACACACACACACACACACACACACACACACCCACACGCACACCCATTTCAAATAGGTAGAGGACAAAAGGTACTAGTTTTTGTTTATTACTAAAAAGGGGAAATTTGGGTGCCACCCTTTTGGGATTTATGTAATTCCTATGTTATTGTGGTTTAGATTAGAATGATATTGTAGTTTCCAAAACTACAGACAATGCAGTATTTTACTAGCTTTGCAACAAAACACTGTAATGCTTCATTTCTATTCAGAAAGGAAACATCCCCAATACATATAGGAATACATCACTAGAGCTGCCTGCTCAACTTCAATCTGACTCAGGACGCGTGTCACATCATTTTCGCTTTGTATCCTATCTATACCGTCTCCCTACCCAGTCAAAATAATGCAGATATACAGGAAGAAAGAAAAAAAGAAAGAAACTCTATTGCTTTTTTGATCAAGACACAGATGTCTCTGAGGTCTAGCTCTCACAAAATGAGAAGCCTAGCATCATCTTTGACTTCTGGGGAATTAGAATCAACAGTGAAAAACCGACTGAATCATTGCCGTTTGATGAAGATAAGGGCAGCTCCTGGATCTGCCGTGGGGATTCGGTTAAAATAGTTTTATACGTTGCAAAATGCGGCTTATGATAGTATAGCTCCCATACTTAATCTTTTTCATTACTTTATTTATATTGTTACACTTCATGACCTGCTGTACAAAGACATGAATAAACTGAACAGTAGAATAATGGCATGTTAAAAGAATTAACCTTTTTCTGCTGCCAGTTCATGTGGTTTCCAACCGTGACGACTGCACAGTGTCAGCTGTCAAAAATAAACCTCATAGCCACACTCGCTCACTCACATGGGTGACACATTCTCATTCCGTGACAGGCTGGCTGCAGGTCGAGAGCCTGATCCTCGAATGTTTGAAGTGCCTCTTCTTTGACACCGCGCAGCCAGTGATGTCTGTATATATCACATAGGGCACTGGCTCTCAGACATTCCAAGGACCCCCGGTCTGATATGAGTTTTTTTTTTTTTTTTTTTTTTTCCTGGGACTACGGTCTATGTCTAAAATCCTTAGTGTTAATTTAATTCTTGATGTGTACAAGCAAATTAACCCGTATACAGAGAACGGTAGTCAGTCTTTACTGGGCCATGAAAAAAGCAGACACTTCACTTCAAATACTACTGCAATTATACCCAAAAGATAGGTGTGTTAACATGGCTCAGATCATACATGTATATATAAAAAAACCTAGACGCCTCATTGACCACTGCATTTCTTTGGATCGGAGAAAAAGGGGATGGGTGGGGCAGTTTCAAACACACGTCTACTGTGTATATATATATATATATATATATATATAATATATATATATATATATATATATATATATATATATATATATACAGACTTGATTGATAGGTAGATGCTATTGGGATTGAGACGGCACCCCATGATGCAATGAAAAAAAAAAAAAAAGATGGTAGCACTAAGAAGAATTACTTTTACTTTAGTCTTACTATTACTATTTCCGTAGTGGCCATTGGTGTAAAATTCTTCTGTGCAGGTACAGTATACCGGTATGCATCTACAGATATATGCATTATATAAAAGCAATGTGTTGAAAAAGTGTAGTCTTGCCTGCATGCAGAACAGTTCAGTGATACTTCTGACATGTCCTGATCCACAGTTCTTTGAGGGCAAGGAGCTGCGTTTGAAGCAGGAATACTTTGTGGTGTCTGCCACCCTTCAAGACATCATCCGCCGCTTTAAGGTCTCCAAATTTGGCTCAAGGGAAGTCGTTCGCACAGACTTCACCAGACTGCCAGAGAAGGTGAGGAAAAGTTCAGAAGAAACGGAAGATTGTGCTTAAATTTCTTTTCCCCAATCCCCATGTCTCCTTTTCATTAATCTGACAGGATGTCACATCGCACAGAAAAATCCTGAACATTAATTTAACAATGGAGAGAGTGCAAATGGAAACAAATGAACGCTTACGGGTTTTCATTTGCACTCTGCAGTTGTTTGCTGGTGCTTTCAAGAGTTTACAAATTGCTTTACAGTTCACAACAACATAATGAATGTGGTGAATGTGTGGCACTCGCAGGTCGCCATTCAGCTGAATGACACTCATCCTGCCATGGCCATCCCTGAGCTGATGAGGGTGCTTGTAGATGAGGAGAAGCTGGGATGGGAAGAGGTAAGCACGGAGGCTGAAGTCAAGTGCTGTCACACTTTCTGTTATTCTTGGGTTTTCGTGAATTAATCTAATTATGACCATTACTGACCTGCTCTGTTGCTTCTTTTAGAGGAGGGTGTTTCAGTGGCAATTGAACAGCAGAGGGCAACACAAATCACCTTTATTTTGTGTAGCGGGCTGATATAAATATCACCTCTGTAAAGTGATACCACACAATCATTTCTTGGATATTTGTATATTGATTCACCCACCATGAATATTTGTGTTAACCATGAAGGACACATTTTATTAATATACACAAATTTGTTTATTTAAGATGTTTTAACTGTTTAAGGGACAACTTTGTTTTGTTTTAGGTTGCAATTAGAGAAAGTAAAAGATGAGTGTTAATTGTTTTTCATTTGTTGCTTTCTTTAGTTTTTAGTAGCTGTACTAAAAAACAGCTGTAGCTGTTTACAGAGTTTTACAGTCCTAATAAACCCCTAGGAAATTATAACTGGCCACAGAAGTTCACAGGATATACTGAATGTGAAGGAGGCAGCACAACACACTGCACTTTCCACTATAGTAAGCTGAATATGGCAGTTTGTCACATTCAGTAGATCCTGTAATCTTTTGTGGACAGACGTAATTTCTTGAGCTTTATTAGACTGTAGTAGATTTTTTTTTAAATCACTGTAAACTTTTGTAAAAAAAAAAAAACAAATATGTATTCATAGTCGAATGCCCTGTCTAAAACAGCTAAAATCCCTAAAACAAAAGCAAGCAGCAAATTAAGATGAATTAACACTCATCTTTAAATTTCTCAACCTAAAACATTAACCTTGTTTGAAAAACAAACAAAGTCATCCTTTAAGTTGCTACTCCAGTCTCATCTCGAGTCAACTTGTGGTTGAGAAAAGCTGTTCTATTGTGATGTTATATACAGTACATTACAGTGCATACTGTAGTTTATTGAAATACTGTTTGGGATGTACCAGTTTCCCCCTCCCTCCCAGTCATGTTCTTTTCCCCCCTCTTGCATTTCACCTCTGTACAGGCCTGGAAAATCTGTGTGCGTACCTGTGCCTACACCAACCACACCGTCCTGCCCGAGGCCCTTGAACGCTGGCCCATTGATCTGTTTGCCCACTTGCTGCCCCGCCACCTGGAAATCGTTTATGAGATTAACCGTCGCCACCTGGAGGTGAGTGGTGTAGACCAGGGTGGACAACTTTGACCATGGAAGGGGCCAGTGTATTTGCACCCTTACTCCAATGGACCACATTGCAGAAACAGACCATCTACAACTCAAAAAGCACGACACTGTGACACATTTCGAGCTTTTAGATTTTTCCTTTCTAAATTTCTAAATAGAATACCAATGTGTTGCTAATTTTGAACTGAAATCCTGAAAAGTATAATACATATTTAATTTCAAATGCCCGTATTTGTAGTTATAAATTCATTAAGTAAATACAGAATACATTGGACAAAAAAACACCCCACCTTGGGGGTCCAAGTCCAGGCTTTCCGTTTTTGCACAACACAGACGAAAATGAAAGCCTTGGTGTCCAGGCTAGGGACTAGAATAAGGTAATGGGCTTAATGGAATTATGTGGAATTGTGTGTGTTGTAATCCATTATATATTTGAAATAATATAATCTACTGTACAATATACAGTATACATAGTGGCTAAAACCAACACAAGGGCATACAGTAAGGCTGGCTGATCAGGAAATCAAGAAGGGCAACATATTGTGCCACATCACAATATTATGTTATTTAAACACACACACACACACACACACACACACACACACACACACACACACACACACACACACACACACACACACACACACACACACACACACACACACACACACACACACACACACACACACACACACACACACACGCGCGCGCACGGAAAGTAGCAGTCTATATTCATATACATACATGCTGTATCACTCTCTCCACCCAGAATGTTGCCAAAAGGTACCCTGGTGATGTTGACCGCCTGCGCCGCATGTCTCTGATTGAGGAGGGCGGCCAGAAGAGGATCAACATGGCTTTCATGTGCATCGTGGGCTCCCACGCTGTCAACGGTGTGGCCAGGATTCACTCTGACATCCTCAAAGCCACCATGTATGTCCCCTGCATGTCACACTTAAGCCTGATTCATAGGTGCCGCTGTACGGCAGAGCATAGATGATGAGGCATGAGGATGGACTAGACAGTTATCTTGGGTGTTAAAGCCCGTCAAGGGGACAGAGACGTTGGCTTCTACATATTTTCAGTTGAATAATGAACCAAGGTGTCTTCATATAATTGGTTCTCCTCAGAAATGGTACCGGTAATTATAAAATGGCACCATTTCAGTCTACTCACTCTTTGTCTGAGAGGGCCGTCAGAAATCTAACTACAGTACCTCAGAGACCTGATCTATTTATAAATGCCCCAAGTCTCTCTGTCTGTATGTCTGTTCATGTGTGTGTGTGTGTGTGTGTGTGTGTGTGTGTGTGTGTGTGTGTGTGTGTGTGTGTGTGTGTGTGTGTGTGTGTGTGTGTGTTTGTGTAATGGACATAACTCAAGAACCACTAGCCCTACCGGCTTCAAATTCCACACCACCACAGGGTGCAGTGCCCAGTGCCCAGTGTTGAGTCGATTGGACCCACCGTTGTCCAGAACCACTCTAAAAATGCCTCCATATATGGGGGCATTTCTGGTTGTCCAGAACCAGCACAAAAGCCTCATTCCATCAAGCAGGCCAGGCACCAAACTGTAGAGGCTCCAGCACATAATATCTGGCTGGGCCTTACATTTCCAACTTGTGGAAATGTAATCGCACAGGTGTCGCAGGGGTGTGCAACGCACAGGTGTGCAACATTTAAGCTACAAAATAAACATTAATTCTTCTTCATTGTCAAAGGTGTTTTAAAACAAACATCATTGAAAACAAACCATTAAAGCCATGGGGCTAGCACCCCTCAAAATTTGTAATTATCTAGCCCTATAATAGAGTGATGCCATGTTGTAACATAGCAACCAAAATTAATGTTGTGGTGTTTGTTTCTTTACCCTGCTTGCAGTTTCAAAGACTTCTATGAGATGGAGCCAGAGAAGTTCCAGAACAAGACCAATGGCATCACACCACGTCGCTTCCTGTTGATGTGCAACCCTGGTCTGGCTGAAGTCATTGCTGAGGTGGGAATCTGGTCTGGCTAAAATCATTGCTGAGGTGGGAATCTGGTCTGGCTAAAGTCATTCCTGAGGTGGGAATCTGGTCTGGCTAAAATCATTGCTGAGGTGGGAATCTGGTCTGGCTAAAGTCATTCCTGAGGTGGGAATCTGGTCTGGCTAAAGTCATTCCTGAGGTGGGAATCTGGTCTGGCTAAAATCATTGCTGAGGTGGGAATCTGGTCTGGCTAAAATCATTGCTGAGGTGGGAATCTGGTCTGGCTAAAGTCATTCCTGAGGTGGGAATCTGGTCTGGCTAAAATCATTGCTGAGGTGGGAATCTGGTCTGGCTGAAGTCATTGCTGAGGTGGGTACATGGTCTGGCTGAAGTCATTGCTGAGGTGGGTACCTGGTCTGGGTGAAGTCATTGCTGGGGTGGGTACATGGTCTGGGTGAAGTCATTGCTGGGGTGGGTACATGGTCTGGGTGAAGTCATTGCTGAGGTGGGTACCTGGTCTGGGTGAAGTCATTGCAGGGGTGGGTACCTGGTCTGGGTGAAGTCATTGCAGGGGTGGGTACCTGGTCTGGGTGAAGTCATTGCAGGGGTGGGTACCTGGTCTGGCTGAAGTCATTGCCCAGTCATTGCTCATTGTCACTGCAGGTTGGAAACCTTGTCTGTCTACAACCGTTCCATTGTGTTTATTGATTGTCTTTCCTTTTTAATATAGTAAAAATAGCTGGGGTGCAATCTCACAAGCTTGTATATCTGCTATGATCACTCCTTTTGTGGGAATTAAATTTCAATATATGTTATCCAACTGGAATGGTGATATTACGATTATGCCGAGTATTTGCTATGCTATGCAGCACTACCAAGAAACCAAGCAAAATGCAACACATTGTAAATTACTCTTTTGTGACTTTTGTGTTTGACAGAGAATCGGAGAGGAATTCATTCGTGATCTTGACCAGCTGAAGGCTCTGAAGAACCTTGTTAATGATGACGCATTCATTCGCGACGTTGCCAAAGTCAAGCAGGTGAAGTAACCAATGGATACTATCATCTTAACAGAAAGAAATACATCTATGTGTGGCACTGAGGTTGCTCTAATGCTCTAATCTTTTACCGATGTAGGAAAACAAGCTGAAGTTTGCTGTCCATCTGGAGGAACACTACAAAGTGAAGATCAACCCCAACTCCATGTTCGACATCCAGGTGAAGAGAATCCATGAATACAAGAGGCAGCTGCTCAACTGCCTGCATATCATCACCTATTTCAATCGTAAGTTGGGTTGAAACCATTTAACCTGCAAATGTAACTACAAATAAAGTAATGCAGATGCTAAGGGCCGTAACTCTTCAGTGTCGACAAAACCAGGGGTCATTTTTTATTTCACATCAGTGATGATAGAGACTACAGCATAACATGCCATTATTAATACAGTATGTATTGTAGTTTAGCAAAGCTCACTCCATGCCGTGAAGACAAACAGAAATACTTAGATGGGGAACTATTTGGGCACCTTATCATCTCTCATCTCACTCTCTCAGGTATCAAGAAGGAGCCAAATAAGCAATGGACTCCCAGGACCATCATGATCGGAGGCAAGGTACGTTGGTTTTCCCTAGTTGCACTAGTACACTATCTGCACCGCAGCTGTAGTTCTATCAAATGATCTCTGGCTTTGCCCACTATGGTTAACCACTCAGCTTCATCATGGTGAGCGTGGCTAACCCATACCCATTAGAGAGTGAAGCTCATGAAACAGAGCTGCCGTATAAAACTCCAGTGACCCCACCCCCTCGATTCATCCTTAATGCGTCCGGCTGGCACTGTCCCCATCTGCCTCTAGGCTGCCCCTGGGTACCACACTGCCAAGATGATCATCCGTCTCATCACAGCCATTGGCGAGGTGGTCAACAACGACCCGGTGATTGGAGACCGTCTCAAAGTCATCTTCCTGGAGAACTACAGAGTCACATTGGCCGAGAAAGGTATGCAACATCTCCCTCTCCCTCTGAATAATGATTTCTGCTGTTCCACCTACCTCCCACCTACTTTTTTTTTTATAGATTGCCATTTTAAACGGAGCGCCTATTCACATGCATATCGCCCGCCAACATATAAAGAACATGTAATGATACAGTCTCTCACCCTACAATCATAATTACTGCAGTCATGAGTCATTCCACTGGCCCTCCCTTGTTTATCTGCTACCCCTGAGGCTCATACTGTAGCTTTCAAAACTAATGACCTCAATGTGTCAATTTGTTGTGCAGGCCAGTGCACGCACACATGCCCAGATGCACACACATGCATAGACAGACACATGCATACGCACACGCACACACACGCACACACACACACACACACACACACACACACACACACACACACACACACACACACACACACACACACACACACACACACACACACACACACACACACACACACACACACACACACACACACACACACACACACACACACACACACACACACAACCATACCCAGTGGTGTACAAAGTATTCCACTCAAGTACATGTGTTGGTTAATTGTCTCCACCAGGCCAAAGGCATGGTAGGAAAGTATATATGGGCAAGCTATACTGTAGCTTGCCCATCTGTGTGTGTGTGTGTGTGTGTGTGTGTGTGTGTGTGTGTGTGTGTGTGTGTGTGTGTGTGTGTGTGCGTGCGTGCGTGTGCGCGTGTGCGCGTGTGCGTGTGTGCGCACACACACGTCTGTGTACAGTCTGTACAGTCTATTTTTTATTTGCAAGTTTTCATGCTGACGATACCTCAACATTGTGGAAATGTGTGTGCTCACACACCGCCACTTAGGAATATTACACAGCACTGCACTGCTGAAAGGCCAAAACGTTTCTACCCTGACCATTATAAATAAAGACTCTGTTCTACTCTTGAACTACTACTTGACTTAAGTTAAAGGGGTGCTACACTTTCAAAAAAACTTTTGGTCATTTTATGGTCTACTCAGCCTCATGTGAACACACCAGACAGTTTATAAGTTACTCCTTTCAGTATTTAGATATTTGATGTTTATTTTAGCGCCTCCAGCTCCTTCCCATAGAAACCCATTATAACTTAAAACTCCATTTTAACCATGACAGATTATTCGAAAACAACCAATCTTTTTTCTGGTGACTCATATTGTCCTCGGAATACGTGAGAGGACCGTGGAATTTCATTTACAGTTTTTATTTATTTTTTAAATATTGTTTTGGAAAATGTAGCCGCCTCCATATTTGGGAAGGCCTACCCAAATGAATAAAACAATATTTTAAAAATCAACAAAAACTGTAAATGAAATTCCACGGCCCTCTCACGTATTCCGAGGACAATATCAGTCACCAGAAAAAAAAATTGGTTGTTTTCGAATAATCTGTCATGGTTAAAATGGAGTTTTAAGTTATAATGGGTTTCTATGGGAAGGAGCTGGAGGCGCTAAAATAAACATCAAATATCTAAATACTGAAAGGAGTAACTTATAAACTGTCTGGTGTGTTCACATGAGGCTGAGTAGACCATAAATTGACCAAAAGTTTTTTTGAAAGTGTAACTACCCCTTTAAGTACAGTAATCACGTAAATGTCACTGTGTCCACCACTGGCTGTATTCATTCCAGTTCCGTCTTCCTCTCCACAGCTGTCCCCGCGGCTGATCTGTCTGAACAGATCTCCACGGCGGGCACAGAGGCGTCCGGCACTGGCAACATGAAGTTCATGCTGAACGGCGCCCTGACCATCGGCACCATGGACGGTGCCAACGTGGAGATGGCCGAGGAGGCCGGCATGGACAACATCTTCATCTTTGGCATGAGGGTGGAGGACGTTGACGAGATGGACAGGACTGGCGGGTAAGGAATGAACGAAGGAATGCTGGGCCAGCGGCACCAGTGATTCAGGGAACAAAGGGTCGGGGTCAGTCCAAGATAAAACTTTAGAAAATGTTCGCTTATAACAACGTTCCCGAAAATGTCAAATTGTGGTCCAAATATCAGCCAAACCAATGCTGCTCTACAAAACATTCTGCATTCTGTAGTTCTTATATTGTATTGTATATCAACCTGCTGCCTGGCAAAATGAAAAACATTTATGCAATCTAAATCGCCGATCTACAAGCTCACAAGGGGAACAGGGTTGCATTCTGATGTCATTTGGACTAAATGGTAGCATTCCTGTGCAGAATGCAATTTACATTGTTCATGTTGTGAGCCTGTAGATCTTTTTTTTTTCTTTTTTGCAAACCACTGAAAGTTCTTACATGCCATATAGGGACAGCGAGATTGAAAGTGGTCAGTAAAGGGAGCTTGCATTCAGATTTGCAAACACACATTGCATGTGTAAATTAAGGGTGCACAGCCAGTGAGCCAAAGATTTTGCAGTCTGCTGTTTGGATTCCTTAACTCTTAAATGTTTCATGCCCATCATATTGTAAATTGCGTGATCGGGAGCTAAGCCTCTTGTGATGATCTGTAGCAGCCACTCTAAGTGCACTTTGAAGAAGAAAATGAGGGACCTTTTTATCCACAAGCCTCTTTGAATAAATTAGA
>CM076975.1:39538066-39623066 GCA_039105355.1 Benthosema pterotum | reverse complement strand
TTACGGACATTTTGATACCAAGCACATGTCTGTATGTACTACGGTTCTTGAGTTACAACATATAGGTAGTTATGAGGCACCATAAGGGTAACATTTTGGCACGTTTCACTTATTTACTCAAAGATCCCTTTATCACCATCTCTACTATGTTCAGGAAACGGACCTACATGGGTCTGCTATCATAAACCACTTTAAGTTTTTCAATTGATGAAACGGGCCGGGAGTTATTAAACCGAACGTGAATGCTGTTCCAGTGTTAAATTTGCTGTGCACATTTTGCGAAGATAAGCCAGGCAGAATTGTCCTGTCTGTGCATTACACTGAGTCTGTGCTTCACAATAAGAGTATATGTGAAGCAGACGCACCAAGTGTAGCATGTGTCATAGTGTCATGGTATAATATGCTAATAAGTGCAATAGGCTAATACGTGCAATATCATAATATACTGTGTACAATAGGCTAATAGTGTAATACATGCAATAGTGCCATAGGGTAATATGTGTAATAGTGCAATATATGTGCATTAGGGTAGTAGTGTAATATATGCAATAGGCTACTAGTATATTATATACAGTAGTGGCATAGTGTAATAGGATATTATGTGTAATAGTGTAATAAGTGCAATATATGTAATAGCGGTAGAGTGTAATAGGGTAATATTTGTAATAGTGTAGTACAAGTACAATAGGCTGATAAGTGTAATAGTGCAATATTTGTGCATTATGGTAATAGTGTAATAGATGCAATAGTGTAATAGTGTAATAGGGCTAAAAGTGTAGTACATGTGCAATAGACTAATATTATATTATATACAGTAGTGTAATAGTGTAATAGGGTATTATGTGTAATAGTGCATTAAGTGTAATATGTGTGCATTGGGGTAATAGTGTAATATTTGTAATAAGTGCAATAGGCTAATACGTCTAATAGTGTAACATGTGCATTAGGGTAATAGTGTAATATATGCAATAGTGGTATAGTGTAATAGGACAATTATACTATGCCACTATTGGATATATTACACCATTACCCTAATGCACAGATATCACACTATTAGTTATAAGCCTATTGTACTTATTACACTATTACACAATTACACATATTACACTATTACCCCAATGCACACATATTACACTATTACACTTAATGCACTGTTACACATAATACCCTATTACACTATTACACAATTACGCTAATGCATATACTACACTATTACCCTAATGCACAAATATTGCACTATTACACTTATTAGCCTATTTTACTTATTACAGTAATTACACTATTGCACTATTATACATATTACCCTATTACACCATACCACTATTGCATATATTCCACTATTACACTATTACCCTAATGCACAAATATTACACTATTACATTTATTAGACTATTGCACTTATTACACTATTACACATAATACCATATTACTACTACTGTATATAATATACTATTAGCCTATTGCACATATACTACACTATTGCACTATTAGTCCTATTACACTATTACCCTAATGCACAAATATTGCACTATTACACATATTACCCTAATGCACATATATTGCACTATTTCACATATTACCCTTATGCACATATATTGCACCATTACACATATGGCACTATTGCATGTATTACACTATTAGCCTATTGTACATACAGTATATTATGATATTGCACGTATTAGCCTATTGCACTTATTAGCATATTATACCCTGACACTATGACACATGCTACACTTGGTGTGTCTGCTTCACATATACTCTTATTGTGAAGCACAGACTCAGTGTAATGCACAGACAGGACAATTCTGCCTGGCGTATCTTCGCAAAATGTGCACAGCAAATTTAACACTGGAACAGCATTCACGTTCGGTTTAATAACTCCCGACCCGTTTCATCAATTGAAAAACTTGAAGTGGTTTGTGATAGCAGACCCATGTAGGTCCGTTTCCTGAACATAGTAGAGATGGTGATAAAGGGATCTTTGAGTAAATAAGTGAAACGTGCCAAAATGTTACCCTTATGGTGCCTCATAACTACCTATATATTGTAACTCAAGAACCGTAGTACATACAGACATGTGCTTGGTATCAAAATGTCTGTAATGCCCAACTTTATATTAACGTTCAATACATTTATGGGGCTTAAAAGCTTCGTATTTCGAGTTACGAATGAAAAACCACATTTTTGGACGGACATCTTGGATTTTGGGGGCTGCCATCTTGGAATTTTGCAGAGCATGCAGTACTTTTATAAATAGTGGGGTTTGAAGAGTGTGTGTACCAATTCCCATGCCTCTATCACCATTTGATTGACTTAAAAATCAATGTTAATAATGCCTTGCTCTCCTCAATCTGTGAAAGTACCTATATGCTGTATCTCAAGAACCATAGGAGATACAGACATGTGCTTGGTACCAAATCGTCCGTAATGCCCAACTTTGTATTAATGTTCAATACATTTATGGGGCGTAAAATCAATGCATTTCAAGTTATGAAGGAAAAACCACATTTCCGGGCAGACATTTTGGATTATGGGCCCTAAAAAAAATTCCCCGCACTTTCAGAAAGTACACCCCGGCCAAATTTGTTTAATAACCCTCTTAGATGATAATTCCATTGAGAAACGGACCTTTGCTCTCCACGGTCACGGAACGGTCGGAAACGACCCAACTAGTATGGTAACATGTGCCAATGATGAAAATTGCTAAACAATGGCATCCGGCAGTTTCTACTCACAATTTCTAAAACCTCTGTGTAGTCAACATGTCTGGGTTCACAATGGGGATCTATGTGCTGGCAAGTAGACTATAGCCTCATAGCACCCTAAAAGCCGCCCTGTGCACTCAGATCAGCCCACTCAGTGAAGCTGGTAGTACCCCTCTAAAAAAGCCTGGGCAACACTCCACACGTCCAAAACACTTTTCCCTCCTGGCCCCAGAACTATGAAATGCACTTCCCATTGCAATCAGAACCACAGACTCACTTCTGCCGCAGAAAGCACACCTCTTCAGACTCCATCTCAGCCCATAGCCAAACACACACGTGTTTGAACCAAATAACTTTTTTTTCCTTGCCAGTGTGGCTGAGACTAAGTTTTGCAGCACGACCTTTATGCAAGTGCGGATGTTTCCTTTTTACATTGATCTGCAAGAACCCATCAGCCACTGAGAATATAAGCTGGATTCCGAGTAGAGTGTGCCTACACCTAACGGTTCTAAATTTTGCTACATATTTTTCACATGGGCCTGTTATAGTGTCAACAGGAGGAGGCAGAGTTTTGAAAAACGTTTGTTTCTATATAACCATCACACAAGCAGGTAGGCTACCCAATGAACTCTAGTCATGTCATCTGTCTCTGATTTTTCATATTATATCTGGCTTGGTACAATTTGCATCTAAAGTTTGCAGCAGTAGTAGCTTATTTCCACTAGAGAAACACACACTTTCTACATATGCATATTATAGTGACACAAGCAGTCAGATTTTTGCCAGACAAGTATTTTCATATTACTCTAACAGATTTTGTCCAAACACCACACACAAGTTCACATGGGGCCAATTTTAAATGTGTGCGGTTCCCTCAGGTAATATGAATGCAATAATGCACCAGTGGAGATATCTTAAGTACCTTAGAGGAGATTTCAGCATGACCATGGATGGAAGTAACCAAAAATCAGCATGGCAGTATTCATCCATCCCCCAGGATGTATGAAATCCTGGCAGCAGTATAAAGATAAATATTTTTTTTCGGACCAAACGATTTTATTAGAGCCCAGCGGCTAGCAGGGGTAACCTGTGTCCAATGTACTGAACATCCACTTAAAAACTAGTCTATCTTTGTCCATTTTGCCATAAAGTTGTGAAGCAACTCCCCAGCAGTATAGATGCTGCTAGGGAAGGAACAACCCTGCATATCACAGGATGATTACTATGAATGAAATATCAAATAGAAATTTACAGTACCGGTAATTTAAAAATGTAGATTTTCATCCAGTGTATTTCAACCAAAATCTAACTGTAGCCGATTTCAGGAAAGATGTGAAGGATTTAGATTAATATAATTTTACAACATAGGTAAATATTTCAAGTCAAATTAATTGCACAGTCCACATACATATGCATCTATTATAGGCCTATGCAGCCCAAAATTTAGGCTAACCTGACGTAATTTGTAAGCCTCTTATCTCAATGTAAACATGACCAACCATCGTAACTTGACATGTTAAAGCCAGGTGTATATCACACAGGGTTCAAGGACCAATACTATAGGTCCACTTGTGTTTGGCTCTAACTATTAACAGGGTGTAATGTGTCACTATTCTCACGTTAGTTCAATGTTTTACTTTAGTCCACTGCCCTCTGAGCAAAGTCGTATTTTAGACGTCTAAAAATTAGTCTAAAAAAATGTTTTTTTAGTGGTCTAGCTTGAATTAGACGTTGACACATTGTTTATTTATAGTATATTTATAGACAACATTGTTTCAACGTCTATACTGTATACAGATTTATTTGTTTATTGTTTATTTGTAGACATTGATTAGCCAGACTAGTTTTGGACATCTATAAATATACTGTAGGCTATGTTGAAACAACATTTCAGCATCTACTTCAAGTCTAGACCACTAAAAAATAAAAAAATACTTTTTAGACTATTTTACCCAATTTCTTATACCACCCTAGACATCTAATAGACCATAAAAATGCTCAGTGGGTCCCTACTGGACTACATGCACATGAATCTGCAGTAAGAAATAAATGAATAAATAATATCCACGTACACCTTAATACAATTAGCAAAGAGAAATGGAACTGCAAAAAATGCAAAGGACAAAGGATACAAAAAAAAACATGTCAGAACCATAGAGAACCATATATTATGTGTGTGTTATATGAGACAATAAAAAAAAAAAAAATATATATATATATATATATATATATATATATATATATATATATATATATATATATATATATATATATATATATATATATATATATATATATATTTATTTATATTTATATATATATTTATTTTTTAAGGTAAAGGAGAAAGCCAATGGTTAAAATGGTAAGCAGACGCAATGAGCATTGGTATATATTTGATACAATAAAAGGCAGCTTTCATCAATTGTCCATTCTTTTTTGCAGCCATCATTCTCCATAAGAGTTTTAATGTTGTGAGTAAGCAGATATTTGGTCAGTTATTACTATTGCATTGTTACAACACCGCATGGAAACACGCCAACTCTGCTGTTGCACGTAAGTTGTATGTTGTTGTGAAATAGCTGTAGCCTATGCTGTTAGCGTTGTTTACCTGCCACATTATCTGTAAACTATTTGGATTATACTCATTGTGTGGACATTGAGAATCATTACAGAGATAACGTCTGACTGAATTTTGATTGTACTCTGTGTACAGCAGACAGTATTGAATAATTTATTCATGCCTCACACCATTTCATGATAGAAAAATAAGATAAAACAAACAAGATTAAGACTTGACATGACAGAAAAACTAGTATGTGTTTGGTATGTTTTAATTGAGACAGAAAAATAATAATAATGATCTTGTGACTTGTGCGAGTCATTGTGTGGCTTGCCATTGTAAAAGAAGCAGCTGATCACAGCTAGTGTAGCTGTGACCGGCTCTGCTCCTACTCCCTCTCTTGGAATCTTAATTATTTTCATACTTCACGTGTGCCTTCTACTACGACAAACCCAAGGGAGATAGGAGAGGTGCTCATAAAAATAAGATTGAAATAAAGATGAGATATGGCATATTCAAATTACCAGCACAGCTAACTCTCCCTTATGGTTGATTCCAGCCGGGATGTATTTAGTTTAAACTTAAGTAAATAAGAGATAAGCATTGTTTCGAAGTAATTTTGACCACAATCAGATCAGACATGAGCCCTGCTATGAAGTGACATTGCTGAGACACTAGTAGCATATTTTACCACCCATTTTATGGCCCTTTGATGACTTGACACACTAGAACTCCCAACAAAGAATGTCTTTTGCTATTTTCAACTGCAATAATTAATGCCAGATTAGGCACCTGCTGTGCATATCTATTGTTGCAGCTGGAAGTTCATGACCTGTCATCTCATGCTGATCCGCAAATAAGGCCACATTCCTTTAAGTCCAAAACAATTAGACTAGTACATTGAAGGTGCATACTGTGACTAACTGCCGCGTGTCTGTTATGTCTATACAGTCTGGAAAATAATGCACAAAAACACACAAAAAATTCACAATGTTGAATTTCTCCACAAAGCTGATCTGAAGTAGTGGGTCTAATAGTCCCTGAAGGCCAAAGACACAAAAGTGAAGGTGCAAATTGTGGTTGGATGTAGATGTGCCTTTGACTGAACATCGCATAACAAGTGTACCAAGATGATGTCGCTTGAATATATATAGTCCAGTGTCACTGTTTATTGTCAAATATATTGTCCAATTATACAACCGTGGCTGGAACAATTGATGAATGGAATTTGAACACGTGTAATAGGTAATACTGGCTCTTGTCAAAATATCAAATAAGAAAGAGGCAGTAAAAAGTGAAAATAGCTGATGTACAAACAATGCAGGGCATTGCGAGGCATTGTGAGCTTGCAGATCTGCTGTTTTTCACAATATAAAAAAAGAAAATCTCAATCTCAACTGAATTACCCCAACTGCAAGTGCTATGTCACATCCCCGACACAAAATTGTGCTCAACAGCATAAAGTCAAAGGCAGTTGTGATTGAATGGGAGGTTTTAGTAGTGACCGCAAAATTGAGGACAACAGCATGAGGGGAGAGACGAAGAAATTGAGGGCTGCAAAAATAAAGGGAGAGGACCTTGTGATTGAATGGAAGGTCTGCCATTCTGTGCCAAAATTGAGAATGGCAGAAGAAATGCAGTGGCAATTGTGATTTTCTGGGAGGTGTGCCAATCTACGCTTTGATTGGCTCTAACCAGATGCAATTTAGTTTCGACAATTTGGCTGGAAAAATGAAAGACTAGACAACTGTTGACACACAATTGGTATATTATGAATACAAATTGCAATGAGAAGATTTAATTCGCAAGAGAATCAGAATCAGAAGAAATATTGACTTCCATTCCAATATTGATTCCAGCGACAAACAGATTACCATGAGCACTTTGGGATAAGCATGCTGAAAGATTCAATTATATGAACCATCTTTGTAATTAATTGAGCTAAGGTATCAGGTTATCAGAGTAAATTCCTGAAAAAAAGTGGTTTGATGAAGACCCATACATAGGAAATACAATCAAAATTTGAGGACCCTCGCTTGTTTTAGATTTTTCTCTTCCCAAATATGGAGTCATATACATCATACAGTAGAAGTGATATAGGTCTGCGGTTCCCAAAGTGGGCAATAGGATACCTGCCGTGACCGATAGGATACCTGCCGTGACCGATAGGATACCTGCCGTGACCGATAGGATACCTGCCGTGACCGATAGGATACCTGCCGTGACCGATAGGATACCTGCCGTGACCGATAGGATACCTGCCGTGACCGATAGGATACCTGCCGTGACCGATAGGATACCTGCCGTGACCGATAGGATACCTGCTGCCGTGACCGATAGGATACCTGCCGTGACCGATAGGATACCTGCCGTGACTGATAGGATACCTGCCGTGACCGATAGGATACCTGCCGTGACCGAT
Source organism: Benthosema pterotum (assembly GCA_039105355.1). Taxonomy (NCBI): domain Eukaryota; kingdom Metazoa; phylum Chordata; class Actinopteri; order Myctophiformes; family Myctophidae; genus Benthosema; species Benthosema pterotum. The sequence continues at coordinate 39,615,379 of CM076975.1, read as the reverse complement.
AGGATACCTGCCGTGACCGATAGGATACCTGCCGTGACCGATAGGATACCTGCCGTGACCGATAGGATACCTGCCGTGACCGATAGGATACCTGCCGTGACTGATAGGATACCTGCCGTGACCGATAGGATACCTGCCGTGACCGATAGGATACCTGCCGTGACCGATAGGATACCTGCCGTGACCGATAGGATACCTGCCGTGACCGATAGGATACCTGCCGTGACCGATAGGATACCTGCCGTGACTGCAAAACGGTTGCCAAGATTGCAGACCGATTACCTGCAATGATCGCAACCGGTACTATTGGTCGGGACTCATTTACTATTGGTTAACTCTAGCTGCGACTGATTGGACCATCGGCCGCAGTCGCAGGTCGTGGTCGCGAACTGATTTCTCTCCTCCTGAAATGGACATAGACTTCACAATATATATAGGGGTCCCAGGTATAGAAATGACATTAAATGGTGGTCCGTATACTAATGCATGTCAAACAGGGGGTCCTTTAAATTAAACTATTTGAAACTCACTGCTAGATCCGTAAAGTTCTTTTCTTGGGGGATCCCTGGCATTATGTTTTCAAATGGGCGTCCGCAGACTCATTAGTGTCCATTTGGGGTCCTTGACAGAAAAAGGTTTGGGAAACAATGGTATAGGTGACTAAGGCCATGGACTGGCCATGGCACGCCGAAATTGGCATGATGCAACACCATTATTAGATGTTGAATTGATTAATTGCTCAGCTGTAGTGAATGGTACGGCCTGGACAGCCACCCTCAGTCATTTTAATTAGCTCACCTCTTATCCCGTTTCCCTGTGTCCTTTCAACACAGACGGATGTCGGTGAGAGGTTATCTAGTCAGTCATTGACCACATATTTCCATTTTACAACAGAGGGTTATTGGATGCATGCCAAACAGACTAGAATGCAAGGACCCTGAATTCAGACTCATGACATGGTATAGCTGAACGTTTCAGAGCACACTGTATTTTGCAATGCATTACTTGTACTTAACAATGTACTTAATTTTTTATAAAATGAAGTACATTTTATAAAGTTAAAATACATGCTTATAAACAGGTATGTAGAGTTTCTGTAGAAGACCTAATAGCAATATAGTAATGTTGTATATCTTGATTGCTTTGGTTGAATAATTGATTGGTCACATATAGTATTTATTTTTCCAAATGTGCTAGTGTTGATTATTGTGCATTAATCTAATTACAGTAAACTAATACTAGCTAAATTATACTAAAAGACAAAAAGGAAAAAGCCCCTTTAACAGGGCAATAATGTTTTAAGTTTGCGCGGAAATTAGAAAAGTGCCCATCTGGGCACAGGTCTCCACCAGACCAGGTCAGGCTGTAGCCTCCTCCTTGTTCTTATGGCCACCTGTTGATGGCGCTATAAGAAGCCATTGTGAAAAGAAGAGTATGCCTGCTGTGTTTATCATTTGGTGCATTTTGTTGTAAACGGTCCAATCTTGCAAATTTTGAAAGCGAATTTTAGGTAACTAGGATGGAATACGAAGTATGGGACACATCCGTCATGAGCACATGGCTGTAGAGATACTGTGTAACGAATTGCGGGATTTTCTGCCAAAATCTGGATGAGTAAGTAACATGTTTTTCAAAAATCGGACTCCTGGTGGCGCTACAAAAAGCTGAGATGGAAAATACATGTCAAAGGTTTATCTTTGTCCTCAAAGGAGTGTCCATGAGACATTTCATGCAGATCTATGCAAGTATATACAAAATTGTGTGCTGCCTAAGGATTACAACATGTCGTTTTGGAAAACGGAAAATTTGAGGCAGAGGTTCATCGTTGGCATCCAGGGAGCGTGCGTGCATCGAGCGGTTCCGGAGATTAGCTGGTAACGGACGGACACAAGGACACACACACATGGACGGACGGAGGGCAAAACATACTCTTCCACCAGGGCTAGTGGAGAAAAAAAATGCGTGCACGCACACACGCACACACGCACGCACACACACACACGCACGCACGCACGCACGCACGCACGCACGCACGCACGCACACACACACACACCAAACATACACTCTATCTCTCGTCTCATTGACAAATGCAGGGACACTTGCACAATAAAGTTAGCCATAATTGTCACACTGTCTCTCATATCTGGTGACCAATAAAGTTCAGGGAGCATCTGTCCGAATGCATAACTATCCAGGCAGCAAGCACGTCTCCACAGCAGTCTTAGTTCACTTGCTCTGACGGGAGGAAGCTGTGAATTTCTCAAGAGATTTAACCTGAGCTACTAATGAGATAATCCACAGTTTTGAAAACTTTTTCCTCTCAGAAAAGCGAAAGGAATGTAAGAGCTGATTATTGCCAGCACAAAGCTCCAGCAATGAAGTTTCCTAAAACTGAATGGTTCATACGATATGGTTTATTTATTTAGTTTTTTTATATATATATATAAAGTTGTGACATTTTGCTAATCATATGGAAGCACAATATTTCATCAGGTAAGTTGAACAAATTCAAAATATTAAGTAAATGCAAAAATGATGAAATCATGTTTATTTGCGGTATTCCTCGCTTTCAATTCACAGGTATTTATCAGACATCCAGGGTCGTTAGAGCCACAGAGACCTTGATGTTTCCTTAACGTCTGGGACACAATAACTATTGCAGAGGCATCCAACTACAAGAGACAACTAGAAACACAGTCCTTTTAAGTTCCACCATGGCATTCGGTGATCTCTTAGAACTGGTAGGGAGCAAGGGACGCTTCCAGGTCCTGCACGTGACCTTGTGCTGCCTCCCCGTCTTCTTGATGGCCTGTCATAACCTCATGCAGAACTTTGTGGCGTGGGTGCCGCCGCACCACTGCAGCGCACCCAAGAACGTCTCCCGATCACAGCTGAGCACAGTGGAGACGCTGCTGGTCACAGTGCCTCTGGACCAGAGCGGAAGGCCCGACAGATGCAAGCGTTACGTTGAGCCACAATGGCAACTCCTGGCACAGAACGGCACCTCCAGCCCAGACGAGGAGTGGGATAGCGAGGATGGTCCAGACGTCGCCTTACAGGGATGCGAGGATGGATGGTTTTACAATTATACCGAGAGGACATCCTCTATCATATCTGAGGTAGTACTACTTCTATTGATACAGTATATGTACTGTATATATATTTTTAACCTTTAAGAAAAATTGGGCTTAAATTGTATACTGGTGATTGTAAGATGTATTCACACACTTAAAGGAGAATTCCACACCAAAACACATTGGGCATCAATCTACCTTGATTCATGTGACTTGATACGTAATGTCCTTGATTTTTGTCACAAATGCCCCCTTTTCTACATTTCACCATGAGATCCCCCTCCACCCAATGCAGTTTACATTGCCGCATGTTGTATTTATTCGAATACGGGTGTTTTATTAGTTCCAAACTTATTTTTTCAGACATGACATCAAACCACACACTACAAGATAATTGGACCACTATATGATTTTTAAAAAGTCAGCCGGCACCCGTGCGACAAGAGTTTCAACCGGAGTGATTGGAGAGAGTGGCAAAAGGGAGGGGAGGAGAGAAGCAGGAATAGATTACCTCTGGGATTACATGTAAATGCTGCCCCAGAGTGACGTAAAATTCAAACGTGAGTATACTACTAAAATAAGTTTGGAGTTACAAAAATACCCACATTAGAATAAAGACAACCTGGGAGGGGGGCGTCATGGTGAAATGTAGAAAATCGGGCATCTGTGACAAAAATCAAGGACATTATGTATGATGTCACAGGAATCAAGTTAGATGGATGCCCAATGTGTTTTGGTGTGGAATTCTCCTTTAAGTGTTTCTTAGTATAGCAGAAATCACTTACTGTAGGGCTCTTTGGATAAAAGAATGATCCTTACAAAGATAATAGAACAGAAGAGAAACAGCTGCACACCAACACAGATCTCTGAATTCTGAGGAAAAGCTAGAGTGGCTCAAATCTGCATTGCATTAAATAAAATCCTCTTAAGGGGACCTATTTGTATTTGATGTGCAGATATTTCTGCTCGGATCATCATCTTTCTCGATGTAAAAAAAACAACAAAATGTCTGCAGTATGTGTTACCTCTTGTTTATTATTTTTCACATTTTCTTCAGTGGAATCTGGTGTGTGATCTCCGCGCCTTAAAACAGATGGGACAAACTATTTATATGGGAGGAGTGCTTGTGGGAGCGCTTGGTTTTGGAGCACTGTCAGATAGGTGACATTTATTCTACTAAATATTGAAATCATTAAAGCGGTTATCAAATGTATAGTCTGTGAAATGTGCATTCATCTTTTTGAAAACAAAACACCTTTCCCCAACATATTTTTGTATGACTTGCAATCCTGCATAACAAGTCTTATCAGTAGACAGCCAACCTGCAGTAAAATCACCATTTATCCTTTTGTAACTCAGAGCGACAGGAGGTCTGACCGCTCTAATCTCTTTTGTTTTCCTCCGTAGATATGGTCGGCGTGTGCTCCTGATAATCTCTAACCTCATGTTTGCCGTGGCTGGGACATGTGTTGCGTTTTCCCCATCCTTCTCCATCTTCTGCCTGTTCAGGTTCATATGTGGCATGGCCCTATCTGGCCTGGTGCTCAACAGCTTCTCTCTCAGTAAGTTATTAGAGGCAAGTACAGCATACGGTAATACGGTATGGTGATCAACAATGTTTGACTTCCATATTAATCAAATAGACTGCTGACTTGACTTGAGTGCTGGGTAAACATATTATTTTCAAATGTCAATTTGATTTCACAAAAGGTACTACTTAAAAATGGTAGGATAATGGTAGGATTGTCTTTAGTTGAAATATCCACAGTGAAACAATAGAAAAATTGGTACAAATCGAGGGCCGGAGTTTCGACACACGAGCACCCCCTATGCAAAAAAAAAAATCCATATCAATGTTCAGTTTCCTGTTCTATGACCCTCACCAAGCACTGCTTTCATAGTAAAATGAGAAAGTAAATCAATGAGTTGCGAAAGTAAAACATTTATCTGCATTCATTCCTCATCATGGTGTGTGCAGTGTAACAGCAGACCAGTTCTAAAAATAATCAGATATCATCCTGCGGGTCTAAGATAATTCTTTCAGGGGCCTGATTTGGCCCCCAAGGCCCGGGGCCTGATTTGGCCCACAGGCCTCAATCACCTGGTTGAGCGTCAGGGATTTAGGCTTAGGGTTACAGTTGGAGGGGGCTAGGGTTTTGCTACAAACATACCTAAACCCTTCTCTAACCCTAACTCTAAACCTAACCGCAAGCAGATGCATTATCAATTGAAAGAATCCATGATATCTACAGACTGCAAGATGGGTCGGCAGAGCATGACGATACTGAGACGAAATTGTCCTGCTGACGGAAACTAATAACTGCGATCTTATCGACTGATAATGGTCGAATCGGGTACGCCTAGCAGTCTGCTGGCAATGAGGCGCATGTGTGCTCATTAAACAGATAAAACTTTTATTTGCATGGTCCTGACATAAAATCTTTGTGAAAAAAAACTAACAAACAAAAGCCATGTAAGCTATTTACAACCTCCAGCTCATGCCCCACCCACTTCCTGAAGCTATGTATGATCATACCGTACATTAACTTAATTTTTGGATGTTTATTTAACAAGAGCGAGAGAGAGTACAAGTGAAGGTCTAACATTAAACTAAACTGTTGGAAAAGGGGGAATAATTTGCAAAATTGACTAGTCTCTGTGTTGTCAGTTATAAAAGCCTGGCAACTTTGCAGTTATTTGATCGGTTAATGATTTGAAGAAACTCAGAGTAAAATTTAAATGCCTCACAAATGGTTTAAACTTTAGTGGAAATAACTGCAGATGCAAAGATAATGTATGTTTCCATGTTGAAAGAGGGACAGCAGAAAGAGGGATACCGGCACATTGCTACAGTAGCTGTTATTTGCACTTTGCACCAAGAGTGATTCTTTGTCTTTCATGTGCATGTGATTCAACTAAATTACATGGAGCCAATCAGTTACCACCATTGACCATTGTAGACATTAATATTGTAATCTAAGTCGCTGGATTAAGAGCGTCTGCTGAAAATGCCTAAATTTTAAAATGTAGACAGTCAGTTGAACATACAGCTGCCAGCTATATGCTTTGAAAAACCAAACCAGTGGTTTTCAATCAGTGGTCCGGGGGACCACGGGGGTCCGGGGACCACCAGTGGTCCTTGATAGGGTTTCAGGTGGTCCCCAGCTAAGTTGACTGGGGACCCCAGCTAAGGTTAACCAGATGTAACTCGTGAGAGCGTAAAAATGTTTACACTCTCAAAAGTTAAACTATTCATCATCTGAATTAGCCCAAGTCTACACAACTAGAAGATTAATGGTCATTTTGATCTGTATGTTTAACTGTTTTGTCTGTGAGGCTAAAATGTCCTGAAATGGTGGTCCGTGACTCAAACGTTGAATAAATTGTGGGCCCTGGTATCAAAAAGGTTGAAAACCACTGCTATAAACCAACATCATAGAAATCAATCTCTCTTGTGATTCTTTCCTTTCAAGTTGTGGAGTGGATCCCTACGCGTGTGCGAACTGTGGTGGGCACAGGGACAGGTTACTGTTACACCATGGGGCAGCTCGTACTGGCGCTGCTGGCCTACTTTATAAGGGACTGGCGATGGTTAACGCTGGCTGTCTCTGTTCCCTTCTTCGTCTCCTTTGTCTACTCATGGTGAGATGTGCTTCAGTGAGCTTTGGGGAGAAAACCTGGGTTATCGATTCACTGCAAAAGTTTGTCTTTGGTGGCGACTAACAGGGACATAACACACACAGACATCAAAAGGCGTCTCTCCAGCCCTTGCCCTTTTACCCATCTGTGAAAGTGCCCTTCCCAGACCACAATGGCAAAGAAAAGCAAAATGCAACTCCTTTCCATGCCAGCCTTCAGAGTAATTGCTTTTTTTTCCTGAACTTGAACACAACATTTTGCATTGAAGAAATTTGTTTAGAAATTTATGTCATACACCACATCTAGCTGGCACTAGTTAAAGAGTTGCACCTTTGTGCCCCAAAAATAGCTGTGCAATATTATTGTGAGCTTGTAGAACTGTTTTTTCACCATTTTTGTTCAAAGGTGCCCTCTAACACAACCCTTCTAACACTGTCTGCACATTCTTGGTGGCTAAGTTGAAAGCTCCACTTTATGGATTGTTATTATACTCAATACTCATCATCAATCACTAACATGATTTTGTATAGGTGGTTTCTAGAATCAGCAAGGTGGTTGGTCCTGAATGACAGGTGCGACCAAGCTGTCAAAAACCTAAAGAAAGTGGCCCACATCAATGGCCGTGGCAAGGAAGGAGACAAGATTGACCTCAATGTAAGGGAAAAGCCGTTTAAAACTTCAATCCATACATTTTTTGTACAACTTTTCATTTTATGGTCTACTCAGTCTCATGTGAACACCCCAGACAAGTTACTCCAATCAGTATTTAGATATTTGATGATCATTTTAGCTGAACGCCTCCTTCCTATGCAAACCCATTATAACTTAAAACTCCATTCTAACCATGACAGATTATTTGAGAACAACCCATTTTTTCTGGCCACTGATATTGTGATATTGACAAAAAAGATGGGTCGTTTTCGAATAATCTGTCATGGCTAAAATGGAGTTCTAAGTTACTATAGGAAGGGGTTCGGGCAGCTAAAATGAACATCAAATATTCAAAGAGGAATGGAGTAACTGTTTTGGGGGTTCACGTGAGACTGAGTAGACCATAAAATGATAAGTTTTTTTTGTTTTTTGTTTTTTTTAAGTGAAATAACTCAATAATGAATGGGAGTTGGTCTCTCTGCTCTTCTTGCCAAATCAAGCTTTCCATCATAGCCTGGTTTCAACTACTGCGTTATAGAGCTGGGCAGTCCCACCCCTTTCATGACGTTGCCCGTGTTCCAGAAATAGAATCCTCATTCATTTTCCTCATAGACTTTTTCGAAAATGGTTAATATTGACACAATGAGGCCGTGGCAAAACCAATTTGGTCATGGCGAATCATGACAACCACCACAATATTATCATGCAATATCTAATTAGCAAGAAGTAAAAAACGGCAGGATACAAAACACATTTTGTTCCATTTTTCTTCTTAGAAATTATTTGATTGTCCCAGAACATTGTGTGTGTTATCATGATTTGTCACCACCCGAGTTGGCTTTGTCCGCCTCTTTATGTGAATCATTTTCGAAAAGTCTATGAGAAAAAATGAATGGGGAATCCATTCCTGAAACAGGGGTGACGTCGTGTGACATTACTGCTTTATACTGTATGTAGCCTCAATGTACAAACCTTAGAGATGTGCGTACTTACTGTACTAGCACCAAAGATAAGCTACATTGCCAAAAGACATCCGTCAAACATTAACTTATTTGTTTTCTATTCATGTCATTAGATGCTGCAGGAGTCCATGAAGAAAGAGCTGTCTTGTTCACAGGGAAGCTATTCTGTCTTTGACCTGTTCCGCACCCCCACCATGAGGAGAACGACCCTCAGTCTCAGTGCTGTCTGGTACATTCACCCAATATCTGAAAATCTAGTCTCAGTGCTGCCTGGTACAGTTATAGATCTCTGAAAATCTAATCAATACACTTTGTACTCCTGCACAAATCACCAAAATCATTAACTCACCTAAAATGTGCCATTTCCATTGCCATTTTAAACAACATGCCAACTGTGGTACCCAATGACCCAATAACTTGTGCCCGCTCCGCTCACGCAAGTTAAGTGATCGGTACGTGGTCGGTGCGTGGTCTGCAGTCCCTCGGGATACTCCAATTGGATGGTTTAGGTGAAGATGTAATGGTGACATAAGTAATAGACCTTTTTAAAATAAGTATTGGCTCATTCTGTTCACGCAGAATTAGGCCATGGCCTACTTGGGCACAACGTGCATGTTTGCACTCTGCTGAGAGCAGATCTAGTTGGACGTAACATTCTCACAGATATAATGCTGCTGGGTCAATCCCAAGTTCCTGAGCCACGGGTTAATTAGAAGGAGTTCTTGAATATGGTCTTATTCCAAATTATGTGAAAGTTCCTGTGGTTCAAAAGGGACAAAATAATTCATCCTAGAACCAGTTCACTCTGTACTTTCCCTCTGAACATTGATTAACTGTACCTCCACGTATGCTGGCATTAAGCCTAACTCATAATTCACTGTACGAGTATGCTCATTGAAAATATCTGGAAGATAAATTAAATGTATACGATACGTGGTTTAAACATGGTCATTCAACAAAGACACAATTGGGCTTTGGTCAACAGCATCTTGTCTAATAACCCCTTGAGTGTATCACCAAATCTAATCACTATATCAAATTTTACCATCAATCACTTTGGAACATCTTACAGTTCTAATCTCCACTGTATTCCTAAATTAGGTTATCGACCAGTTTTGCCTACTATGGTCTTTCAATGGACTTGCAAAAGTTTGGAGTGGACGTCTACTTGATCCAAGTCATCTTTGGAACGGTTGACATCCCTTCCAAAGTGGTGGTCACTGTGTCAATGTGTTTCTGGGGACGGCGGCCATCACAGTGTACTGCACTCATCCTGGCTGGAGTCGTCATTTTGACCAACATATTTGTGCCCTATGGTATGTTCGCAAATACCTCGTTTGCATACACTGCAACACTGTCATATTGTACATTACACTAATATATCGACTTCGCTATAACGTCCAGAAAAACAGACGCTGCGCACCTGCCTGGCAGTACTGGGTAAAGGTTGCCTGGCTGCATCTTTCAACTGCTGCTATCTGTATTCTGGAGAACTGTTTCCAACAGTTATTCGGTGAGATTTATTTTATTTTTTTATTTTTCACTTAACCATATATGCCAAAAACCATATATGTCAAAGTGTGATTATCATTATTACATACATTATGACATTACAGCAGCATTCATGTTCCTATACACTGGGGGTAATTTGCTAGGCATGTGCCCATTTTCGACTGGAGAAATAAACAAACAGCTGGATTTTCACTTTAGAATGAAAATGCATGGCCTATGTGCAACTATGTCTGTTGCCAGCGAGAGAGGAGCTGTGTACTGATGGTCTAGAATATTATGGTATTTTCAGGTCCACCAGACTCTGACTGGATGACTTATGAGTGGTTGCATCACGAAATATTTCAAATTTATATTCTCTGAACATTGCCCTGACATTTTTTGTTTTGTTTTGACCAGAACATTCCTTTAATTACCTTTGGCAAGAAAACTTGTTCAGACTCGCTATATGCAACCTGACGGCCAAGTGTGTTAAATATTAATTTTAAAATGTTTTAAAACCACATACGTAAACCTGAGCACGCCTGTGGCAATTGTCAAAATACAAGCTGATACACTTACAGCGTGAACACAAAAAAATTGGTGTAGAGAGAGATACCTGTAGAGCAGTGGTTTTCAACCTTTTTCATACCAGGGACCAGTGTTGGTCAATATTACTTAGGAAAGTAACTTCTTTACTTTACTTGTTACCCCTAAGGCAAAGTAATATCATTACTTTACTTATTACTGAAATTGAAGAGTAATATATTACATATTACGTTATTACTTTCCCAAGTTCTCAACCCCCACCTCCCCCAAAAAATAGAGATGTACAACATAATCTGTTTAGCGAGCTCTTTTTTTAGAACGGAATCCAATGTATTGGAATAATAATAGTCTCTTTGTCTCTTTGACTTAAACTTTTTTTTCACAATTGTTTTCAAAGACAATTGAGGTCTTGTATTTAAAAATAAAATACAAAATAAGGCAGTAAGCGATTTGTAGTGTACATAACTGTGCGCAGGATGCAGTGTGTGGACTGGATCTACAATCTAGTGCACATTTCTGTTGTTACAGTACCTGTCGATAGCTTGTAAATCTGTTCTATTTTTGCATGAAACAACAAGCTCATTTTAAACTAGTTACTAAAAGTAACTTGGCGTTACTTGCAAAGTAATGCATTACTTATTACCCATTTTTGCAGAGTAATCTCGTTACTTTACTTTTTGGAGCAAAAGTTATAATATTACAGTAATATGTAATTTAAAATTTGTTACTGCCCAACACTGCCAGGGACCACCATTTATTCAGCATTTGAGCCACGGACCACCTTTTGATGACAATTTCACCCCAAGGACCTAAAGCTAAAGAATTCTTTTGGTTTTGTCCACAATTCCATTATTCCAGGCACAATGTGGCAAACAAAACAGTGTAAACTTCTTAATTAAGTGATGCTAATTCAGATGATGAATAGGCCTATTTTCTAAAAATGAAACCAAATGGACCCTTGCAGGGACCACTCTCAAGGACCACTGGTGGTCCCCGGACCACCTGTTGAAAACCCCTGCTGTAGAGGGCAGCCTACTCCATATTAGATTCCCATTTTTTCCGCTTTGATGACAGTCAGTAGTGCCTAATAAAATATTATGATATTATATTTTTCCATATCGCCCAGACGCCCACACCTAATACTAGAATTCTAACAATTCTACTAGGTATCTAACATCAATGGTGTGTGTCCATGTTTTTCTTTACATCAGACAGAATGGCCTGGGTTGGGTCTCCATGATGGCTCGTGTAGGGGCCATGGTGGCCCCTATGGTGCTGCTTGCTGGAGACTATATCCCTTGGCTACCAGGTGTAATCTATGGAGGAGCTCCAATCTTAAGTGGGGTGGCAGCGTTATTTCTTCCAGAAACACTTGGTATGCCTCTACCAGACACGATACAGGATCTGGAGGACAGGTAATCAACACCTTTTAACCCATTAAGCCAGCATGCCGTTTTAGATGTATTTACGGTACTTCTGAAGACTTATTGAAGATTTTATGAAAATGTACAGAGTTTAGGCCGAAGACGGCACATGTCTACATGCGTTAAATGCGTAACAATCTAACATAGAAGCAAATCCAGTAGAAAAATAATAATGCAGCCAAATTAAAAACATTTTTTTTCTTTTAAAACACAGGGGATGCAAGAAAGGTTCCAACACTTTGCCAAATAAGGAAGCATGTCCTTTGAAAGACAACCAGGATATTTTGCTCAAGCCAACTGCTTGAGGACATAGTTAGGCACTATGATCCTACAGTATAAATTATATTTTGAAACATGATGTTTTGTTTAGAAGTGCATTTGTAATAATATTACTTTTTTAAATTAAATAATTTTCCTTGATTCGTAAAAATGTGTACTGCAACAAGCTCAAAATTGCACTGTAAAAATTCAATGTATTTCACCTCTCAATGCTTAATCCAAATGACTGTGGGTTTTCCCTAAACCCTAGTCCTTTGTACATCAATTAAAAAACATGTAGTCTTTTTTAAATTTCACTTTGTGTATTCATTAAAAAACATGTAGTCTTTTGGTGTGACCTGGTGTTCATTGCAGATTCCCTTTTAGTGTTCTATCACAGTCAAAGGTACCCAATCCAGGTGTAAAATCAGAGCAGTCATCTTTTACGAGCAAATGTTAAGTGGCCTGCATTTATATAGTTCCATCATCATCCAAATAATGAGACGCAGATAAATCCACTGATTCACACACTGCCATTTCATGCATGAAGGACAATTTGACACGAAGAACCAGGAATAAAACCCAAGCAGCCTCTAGTCTGTACACACAGCCACAGCCATGAACAACACATCTAACTACACAAACAATATGATTAAATATTCAAACTGTTTTCTTTTGCCAGGGTGCCCAGAAAAAGACATAGATAGCTCAAGACAGACTGTGGCTTGACCATGTAAAAAGACATAACAGCTGTTAAACAGCACTACCCAATTACAATGCATCTGTGGTTAATATAGGTGTTTATCTCTTGGTTGTCTGATGACTTTTTGACTTTTCAGTACCAGGTCTAAAGGGGCAGAGTGCCATGAGGCACCCTGCTACGCATTTTTCCATTCAGAAATCAGTTCCTTTGTTAAAACACAGACCTGTAACACCCCTTTGAGACTGCAACAGTGATTAAGGGCTGTGCTCATAATCAGCTCTGGGTGATTTTCATCATACAATCGCATAAGTAACCAACGAATTTCCTTCTGCAGGAAACCAGGTGAATACTGATTAGAGTCAAATATACAAACTAGGTATTCTTCCTCTAATTTGTTTCCCCTGCAGGGAGGCTGGCATTGACAAGAAATACTGTTTTGAGCAAATGATTGCAAACGTTATTTTGAGTTGACAATTTTTTAAGTCAGAATTCAATGTGACTCATATAGGGTTGATGTGGCTCCAAGCAGGAATTCATTTTTGTGATCAAAAAAGTGTTTGCTTTGTTGGTGATGCTGACTGCAAATACCTAATTCATGCATTCATACAATGCTTGCCAAAACATATCCAACCTGTATGATGCAATGTAATGTAAATACTACTACAAAGTATAAATACGGCTTATTATGGCTGCTGTTATTGGCAGTTTACAATATGTGAATAAATAAATAAATAAATAAAGGTTAAATATGTGAATAAATAAATAAATAAATAAAGGTTAGCATAATGTACTGTTTGTTTGAATATATGTAATTTGTAATGCATGGCTAGACATCTGCAGAAATTGACCAATGCCATTTTCTCTCAATTTTGAATAACATTCAGTCTTGTTCTGCCACCTACAGTCATGAAGATGAAGTGTGTTTAAAAATAGGGACCACTTAGGCGCTTTCCCCAATTGATCTCTACCCAAGTGCCACTCTGCATGAAGTCCCATTTACAGCTCTGGATGGCACTCTGTGGGGGGGGGGGGGTCGGAGAGAGTTTTCCGTTTTGAATGATGAAATGGTGTCGGTTTAGTGGTGCGACAATTGTATTTAGTAGCATAGTGTTTCAAATCACTTTAGTTTATAAGCACTTTAATTTGAAATATCTTTGAAATTTGGGTTGTTTGCATGACATCATGTTTGGTGCGGCAGTCTGGGCATTTAGGGGGCATTGGCCCCCCATGCCCATGCCTAGACCCGGCCCTGTTTTTATATCAGAAGCCGTTGAGGGGTGATTTCACCCTCCTGCAGGGTGCAATACTGTCTAATCATGCGTCAACCTAACAGGTCTTCCTGATTGTGAATGTTAGATCTTTAGGAAGTGAATGATTATCTTCAAGTTCATTGAGAACTTATGCACAACTCAAACCTGGTTAGACATGAACAGCATGGCAGATTCAGTGAGTCAGTGAGAAATTAAAAAAGAGGCAGTGGAATTGCCAATATGTGCTCAGAAAAGCTTATCTGCACAAAGGTCTGGATTGGTGTTCTCGTCGTTTAATATACTACCATGATGAATGTAAAATTATGGGCCTTCGAGCCACATAAACACTATTTACCCCAGAATTGTCTCAATATCGCCAATCTCATTTTAAAGGGTGTCATAACAATTGCTGTTTCCGATGGTTCAGTATCTCAGATCTTCAATGTGTGTGATTTTGTAACTGTCTGTACTGTAGCTACAAACACAAAGAGCACATGTGACTCTTAGATGATGCAGCTGAATTTTGTTGTGATTTTGCTGAACATGTTTTCTATCCACCTCATGTAAGGTGTTCTCGTCTAGAGATGTAAGGTTTTCACCTCCTAGACGAATAACAAAACAAAACAAAGAATAAATAAGGTGGTACTACGCCCTTTGAGACAGCGTCTGAAAGCAGATGGCACAGCACTGAGAACCTACACATAAAATAGAGTTGCCTATAATAACACTGTATGCACAAAGTCTCTCTCTCTCCATCTGAAATTGTACAACTGATGGTGACCTCTGGTGGCAATCCTGTGAAATGCAGACAACTACTGGATGACTAGCATCTCAAACTTTGAAGTAAAAGTATGCAAAATTATTCTAGCTATAAGCAACTCTTCCACTTGTCATGGTGACCCTGTGTTACTTCTATACGCATTAAGAACATCTTTTAGCAGGAGTTTTTCCTGGTTGCTTCAATACCCATGTTGTAAATAAGAGATTATGCACTAAGGTCTGAGCACTGATGGTGGTAAAGTATTTGTTATGGTTCATGCTGATTTAAGTGTCTTAAGCTCCCGGACCACTCGTCTGAGCATGCAATCAATAAAGGCACAACTAATTACTTCTTCAATTTTAATTAGGACAAAACAGAAAACGTATAAATTTGCCCCCAAACTGAGAAGACTGCGAACCTCTTGATCAAAATAACAAGCCTAAAGTGTTATTGTACACTGATTTTAAGTTGTATGTCCTGAATAATGAAAGGGACTAACAAAATCTTTTTCACATAAGTATTTCCAGTATTTCAATTAAGTTGTATGACCATTGCTATTGAGCAAGATGCAGAGAAACATATTCATGATTCGGTGCCAAGAAGAGCATGTATTCTGCGGGGTCATGTCTACTGTATGTTCCCTCAGCTCTATGTTCCCTCAGCTCTAAGTTCCCTCAGCTCTATGTTCCCTCAGCTCTATGTTCCCTCAGCTCTATGTTCCCTCATGCTTATGCACATGAAGGCAACTTAAGTCTTTCCACAACCCCTCAGGGAATTACAAGTTACAACCCCTCGGGCGTTGCGATTAATTTTGCGATCATAATTTTAGTTAGGTGTCCACCTTTGTATGTCATTTCTCTACCGTTCTGGTGCTCACCGGAACCAGATGGGGATGTTACAGTAACTAACACCACTCACTTTGTGAAGAGAGTGGTGTTATTAGAAAGTTTGCATTAAAATGAATTTAATCATGATTAATCACCATTCAAACTAATTTCTAAAATATCTATGTTTTCCTTTACAGGATTTGAACATTTAAAAAAGAAAAATAATCTTATTTATCAAAATAGGTGATCTACAAGCCCCAACCTCCAGCTATACTCTATGGCTCTGGTTACAGGGAGACACACAGCTATGTCTCTGTAAAACCGTGCTCTGCTGATTTCTTTTTTTTTCCAATGAGAAAATGGTCGGTTGAGTCAGTGTGCACATGTTTTAATCGGATTAATCAGCAAAATTAATTAACTAATTAACTTGTTATTTTCAACAGCATATATACCGGTAACTACAAAAGAGTTGTCTTATTTCCACAATTCCATTAAAAAACTTTTATTAATTATAGATTCAGTGCACACAATGTAAATGGTGAAGTATTTATTTGTTTGTTTTTACACAATTTTGGTTTCCCCACCAAAAAAAGGATTTAAAAAATTAGAATATTTTACGAGACCACTAAAAAGAAAAATGTTTTAAACAAGAAATGTTGACTATCTGAAAAGTATATTGATGTATGCAGTCTATACTTGTTCTGGGCTACTTCTGAACAAATTATTTCATTAATGGGGCGTGACATGGAGGTGATCAACCTGTGGCATTGTAGAGGTGTTATGGAAGCCCATTTTGGTTTGATACTGGCTGCAAATTAATTTGTATTGTTCAGTCTTATGTCTCACACCTTCCTCTTGACAAACAACCCAAATTCTATGTTGTGTTAAAGTCAGGGCTCTGTGAGCAGGTGCCAAATTGAGCTGGACAGGAAAATTAGCATCTCCATGACGCTTGTCAACATTCTGAAGCACAGGGTCCTCTAAAAAGATGTCAAGTTTTCACTGTCAGTGGATCAACACCAGCCAATAACATGGCCTAGAGACTGGACATGGCAAAACACATGATTTAGGCCATGTTATTGGCTGAAAACTTCAACACAGCCATCTTCTTAGAAGCTTCATGGAGATGCTAATTTTCCTATCCAGCTCGATTTGGTACCTGCCCACAGAGCTAAAACTATTAGTAACTGCTGTACTAACCATGGTATTACTGCACTTAACTGAGCAGCCAACTGTCCTGACTTTAACCCGACATAGATGGTTGTATGGCCAAGAGGAAGGTGTGAGACATTGATGCCCCATTGATGAAATAATTTGTACCCCAGACCAAGTAAGTATTACTGCATAGATTAATATATTTTTAAGAGTCAACATTTCTTGTTTAAAACACATTTTCTTCGTGGTCTAGTATAATATTCTAATTTTTAAAAATCCTGTTTTGGTGGGGTTTATGAGCTGGAAGCCAACATTCTGTAAAATAAATAAATAAATAAAAAATACTTGAAATCATTTACAACGTGCGCACTGAATATACAGTATAATTAATGGAAGTTCAAGGTTTTGAATGGAATTGTGGAAATAAACCAACTTTTCCATGATATATATATTTTTTTAATTGAGCCGGTGCCCCGAATTTCAGGCGTAGTCAACTGATCATGCTGGTGCATGCAATGATCTGACCGACCATTGTTTTGTTCAAAATTACTAGCCCTGTATCTAACTCTCAGAGTTACTCTCAGGGATTTTGCACATGTTTCAATTAATGAGACTTAGGATCTCTGGGACTTAGGATCTACGGCCAGTCCCCGCCAATCAGACAGCTTTGCTTGGCCCACTGGATGATGAGAAATTTTGATTTGAGGGTGAGTTTTAGAGATAATGTTAGTAATTTTAGTATTTTTTTTTTCAGTAATTTTACTTGTTTTTTGGATCAATGGCAGCCCTTATTGGTTACCCTGATTTTTCCGACCATCGGAAGAACGGGATTTTGTCATTATGGAAGGTCGAAATTATGGGAGGTCGGAATAATGACATGGTCGGTACCCCTGAAATCCGTCCAGTGGAAAAGGTTCTGGGTGCAAAATCTGTTTGCTATTAAAAAGGGTTAATTGTTTTATTGTGTTAGTGTTTCTGTGATTAATTAATCTTAATCTCAATTAATCAGTTATAGTCCAAGCACGACATACACGTTGTACATACTACTATTAAACTTGGTTGAGGAAACATAGAGCTGAGGGAACAAAGAGCTGAGGGAACATAGAGCTGAGGGAACATAGAGCTGAGGGAACATAGACACGGTCCCGTATTCTGCATGACCCGCACAAGTAGGATGGCTGCATGTTCTTACTAAAGGGTCCATCAAAAAGGTTACAGCTAGTTTTATTCTGAACTCTTCTGCTCCCTGTGCCATCCAGGGGCTACTTGTTTCTAAAGCTCTCAACGGGTTAGGAACAAAGCCTGCATCACAGACCCCCTGGTAATCCTGCACTAGCTCATAGATCCTCTATTGCATACTCGCTAAAAGCATAACCCAATCAACCCCAAAGGCAAAAAGTTAACACATTGTAAAACCTGTAAAGTCTACTAAATATAGCCAAGACAGCACTTGTCCATATAGCTCCACTGCATCTATAATACTGCAAGGCAGAATCATAGAATGAATCAGTGAAGCTATGGACCCAGCCACAATGCAAATCTAGATGTTTTTATCTAGATGAAACTAGAGTTGCAATACCCTCCATTGACTCCCCAGAACAAACAAAATAATCGGCAATATGTCGTACAATTACGACATACTGGCCTGCGATATTCACCTGCATTGCAGCAGGATTTACAGCAAGGGATTGCATAAAAATAATAAACAGCAAATTTACAGTACTAGTAGCATATCATGACAAAATGAATAAGCCCATTGTTAATAACAATGACAAGGACCATGTGCACAACTATTATTCACTGTTACCTCTTCTGTGGGATGATCCCATGGACACTCAAGCTAAGCCTGGGCCCAACATGCCTGTTGGATAATCCTCCCCTGGGCAGCTACTATGGAGTATGGACCATATAGTAGATGGGCCACACAGCAGGCCCACAAGGGAACGTTCAACACAGTTCCAAGCAGGCCTCAGGAACAAGCTAAAATATTTGTGTAAACATAACAAAACAAGAAACAAATAGATGCAGTCCAGTATGTTATACTGTCCGTAACAATACAATGGTACAATACCACTCACCAATGAGTCATCATCCATCCCCATCAGTAGTCTGTGTGGACACAGGATGGCCCTCCTGAGGGCCCTGGGATGATCAATTCTGGAACCACCAACTTTTGTACGTAGGGGTATGATCCACCACCTTCATCTTGTTGTCCTTGCTCCTCCCAGACCCTGAAAAAGGTAGGTGGTTACATATCCTAATTGGACCACAAACACCTGTTCCTAAGCTTGTTCTTTAACAGCAATTGTGATTTATTGACTGAATAAAACTAGCTAAAAAATCTGTCTGTCAGGCATCACGCATGAAATCAATATAGCCTACCCTACTATCTGGACCTTGCCCGTATAAACATAGCTATAGTTATAAACAGACTTACAAAACGTCACATATGAAACAGACCTTCAATCATTCTCAGGTTTTCTGTAGTCTAGAGGAAAAATGTTGCCATGTGTCCCAAAGATGCTCAAATGAAGCCTGCCTACTTATTAATTCAGAAAAGGGCTCTATAGTATATCCTATAACATGTATAAAACGATGCAATGTGAAATAAGTGTTTACAATACAAAATGCTGTATCCCCTGCGTTACCATTTTCAACTGTTTATCACAATGCATTGTGTCAATGACAATTGACTCAAATTGTTTTTTCATGCCAACCCTAATAGGATGTTTGGAAACCATATGCTTTCGCGGGTTTACAATACTCTTAACACCAGGCCTTGTATTGAACTGTAGGCTACTTTCATCATGTGTTTTTCTGCAAACTGTTAATGCAGACTAAATTTGCAAATACCTTATGTTTTCATGACAGATGGTCGATAGTCCAATGTGGTGTCTTTTCCAGCAATTTACTGTTGTTGTTGTTGTCATGTTTGTACAGTAATGTTGACTGCATGTAGCAGCCCGCTGTAGGCTAAACAAATGTTTGTTTGTAACAGTGCTGTAGAATTACGACAAGACGGCTTCGTTCACTCCGTTGGGACACTGGTAGTGGCTCAAGAGTCTAGTAACCTGCATATAGTCCCCTATGAGTAGAGTACATGGTCTTGTATTGACCATTGACTTCTCTGGTATTCTTGCGAAGTGTCTTGGACCGGAAGTTGACACTTCCGGTCGCCTCTGCCAATGTACTCTTGGCAGAGGCGTTTTAGGAGAAGGCTCTCAGGCAGACTAGGCAGTTGCCTGGGGCACCAGGGCGACCACCAGACTTTACATAGTCTCGACACCCAGGCTTTCATTTTCGTTCACATATAATTTGTGTTTGTTACCCACATTGGCCTAGAGGGGGGAGTCAACCTTCCGGGGTGGTCGCTCTTGGGCCTAGGCGATATTGCAGCAAAGGGGCACATTTGAAGTGCTATATCTCAAGAAATCTACAGTAGAAAGGGCCCACATTGTCAGGAAAATTATATATATATATATATATATATATATATATATATATATATATATATATATATATATATATATATATATATATATATATATATATATATATATATATATATATATATATATATATATATATATATATAATTGCTCTATGAAATTATTGTTATTAAATAGACTACCGTAATTACGTTACTAAATGTGCTATGTCACTAAATGTGCAACGAAATTCGAACGTCGGATGGCTTTAGCCCAGTCTGGGCCAGGCTATGCTTTAAAAGGAACCCTGGCTAATGAGATAAATATGGATCACACATATAGATCTTTAGTTTAAAAATAATTTTATAATAATAATTTTATCCCTTGGGGGGCGCCATTTTACTGTGCCTGTCATAGGTTTGACGTCACAGGAGATTTTCCCTGGAGCCCCCCTTACCAAATGGACCCTTGAGGGTCCATTTGGTAAGGGGGGCTTTTTATTTGCATAGGACCATCTAGATTCTAGACCATCTTAAATAGCCTAAGTTTGACACACTCTGCTGAGATGTCCTCCCTAAAACCATTCAAACAACAATAAACAACTAAAGTGTAATTGTGTATGCAAGCTAGCTGATACACTACTGTTACTTTATTTGTTACAGATATCTGGTGACAGTTATTGGTGCAAATAAGGCCAGCACCATAATAAAACACGAAATAAATAGTTCAAGTCCATGAATGATACCAAACAGTTACTGTTTTTGGCTATATAGAAGTGCATGTCTCAAATGTTACGATTAATTGAAAATTGTGGGTCTTGAAATGTACTGTGATTCTGCAAACTAATAATAAATTATTAAATCAGTCAGTCAATCAATCAATCTGTATTCTGTAGGTACATTTCTTGGCAAGGAATTTATGGAAATATACAGGGCAGGGCGCTCTCTTTTGCTGCTGTCGCACAAGCACCATCTACTGGTGTAGCAGCGCTAGTGCAAGATTACAATTCAGAATAGTTTGCATTTAAATATAATCATATATTGTGGAAGTTTACAATAAATTGTAATCGTAAAATACTGTATGGATTGTTGAAGACAGTTCCCTTTTTAGGTTTAGAGATTGCATTTCCTCTGAACAAAGGGCCATTTAATAATGGCAAAATTTGTATTACACAGCTGGGCTATTGCTGTGGGCTCATGAGGTTCTTCCACTGTTCTCCCAAGAAAACACAACAGACTGATATACTGACCAGATTATTTCAATTAAATAAGAACACTGCATGGTGAACGTTTATAGAGAAATAACCACATCATAAAATGATATGAATAAAGATTTATTTTCTCATATGAACAGGTGGATTCATTTTTCATTTTATTTTACAATCTATGACAATCTCGCAATGTTTTTCCGCTTTTTTTTTCCTAGCATATTTCAGGAATGACATGGGGGAAGGTTCTTTTTTTATTGCTGAATGTTAAATGAAATACACTTTTACTGACTGGAAAAAAGAATTGTCTGCTGCTGTTTTCTTTTTTTATTCTTTTTTTTTTCTTTTTTGCGCTTTTTTATTATTCTTTTTTGCTTTTTTTTTTACCATGCACCCATCTAACCTTGACCACAAGGACATGCAGAGGAGAGGTGTTCAAACATTTCAAGCGAGGGTGGGGTCTGTGGGGGATCGGGGTGGGTGGGTTGGGGTCGGGTTTGTGGGATATCAAATAAAACAGAGGAGAGTGGCTTGGGTACATCTGGTAGCATCTTGATTTTGGGTGGGAGGCGTGGCAAAGAGAAGGGAATATCACATTCAAACTAGCTAGAGGAGCACTGCCATCTTTTTGCAAATCTTCAGACATACACAAAATTAGACCCAGGGATGGTAAACTAAATGAAATGTCTGTGATGAATGCGAGACCAAAGACCATTCTTTCCGAAGCCGGATGTATGCTTCATTAGAATATAATTCAGCAATCTCTTTTCCATATGAATAGTGGAGACATTCCCATATTAATGAAAAATTACCAACAACTATCCTCCATCACCTGAATATGTTGGATCTGACCTTTCTAGAGTAATGTTTTAAACAGTCATTGCTCCTTTGGTGGAGAACTGGGGTCAAATTATTTTATTTAGTTTTCACTTATATATATATATATATATATATATAAAAAAGGAGATAATCACTGAGTGGCTAGATTTTTTAAAACAAATTTCTTGACAGGTTTAAGCAGTGCCTCACTGTTTGGGAATAGACACTGTTATTTGATGTTACAAGAGAAGTGCATGACACGAGTGACAACAAAAGATAATGACACAATCAAATGGACATGAATATGTGAACAAGGAATGCAAAAACGTTTTAGCAAAGACTGACTAAACTGTTTTAAAACAACAACACGTAAATATGCATCGATATCATGTTATTTCATGTTCTACACTATAGGCATTACATAGTTTCCCCCCTACACACACACACACACACACACACGCACACACACAACGCACGCACACGCATACACGCGCGTGCGCACTCACACACACACACACACCCCCACACACACACACACACACACACACACACAGCACACTATGGTCACCTCTTAGAAAATGATGTCATCAAAGCAAAATAGAAAGTTTGCATATTCTTGCATTTGTGATCGTCCAACGTTTCACAGCTACTATCCTTTTCATATGTTCTGCCTTCTCTGCATTCAGCACTGTTCTGTGTTTCCACTGCCTTTTTCCTTCTCGTGCTGTGTGGACGTGTGCAGGGAAACCGCTCAGCTTTATTCATACGCCGCCGTACGATAGTGACGCTTTCCAAGAACTGCAAGCGACACTGTCATATCGCAAGAGAATGAATTGGGGCATGAATGTTTTTGCCTAATTCCTCGACAGTTGAGAACCTTAGCCTTGGGTATACACTCTTAATTTGAGGAAAGAACGGTGGGGCTGTGAGGTCATAAAGCGGAGGCATGTGGAAATCCTGAGACACTGTGTGACCCTTAACCCCGGGCCACAAAAAACAGAATGGACACATGAGGAGAATGAGGGATGGGATTTAGGCGAGGGTTGACTTTGAGAGAAACAGATGCCACCCCCCTCTCTCTCGCTCTTTGTGTTGTCGCAAGCCACTGTTATCAATGGCATGGACAGCCCAGATACCGAGGGCTTTATCAGTTAATGGCCTCAAATGCAAGTGTCACAGATAGGCCAGGACGTGGTCTAACTATAGATACAGTGTAAACCCTATGCTGCTGAGAAAGAACGTGATGGAACTGGAGCAGGTTAGTGTTGGAAGGGGATTGAGTAGCTGTAAACAACAATCAAGCGATGACCAACGTAATGTTCAACCCAACAGCAGCTCAACCTGCAATATCTAACCTTGTTCCCATTTTTACCTCCATCTCAAAAGGACGTAAAGTCTGGAAAAAGAAGAAAGTGAAGAAAGTGTCTAGCCTGAAATACATGTCCAGGACTACATGTACGCGTTCAACTGGAACTTCCAATACGGCACTTTCGGCTCTAGTTCTTGTCCAGGCTACAACATACAGTATCTACCTGCACTGGGGAAAAGCTCTAATCTGTGGACTCTCTGGAGTTCAGACTCTAATGAGTCTCCGTGCATTGGTGTCCTAAACAACATATTGATGTTAATCCAACAACTGATGGAAGTGATCTAGCAATCACACATACTGCATGTGACGTAACGTATGTGCATACGTGCGTGCAAGCAAACTTGCAATACACGTGCACATGCATCCACACACACACACACACACACACACACACACACACACACACACACACACACACACACACACACACACACACACACACGTGCACTGCACACACAGACACACACAAGCACATATTATACCACACACTTACATACAGACACACACACAGCCACACATACGCATAGATTAGTCAGAGAGGGCAAAAATGATCTGCATTGCATTTATCAGGTGTCCTATTGGATAGCTTCCAAATCATAAACTCTACAGGCAAATCACAATAATGTTAACATACACCTTTATGTCCAAGTGATTTATATTGCGTGATGTAGTAAAAGGGAGGGGATAATGTTCCAGTGGGGCTAGATTCCTAAAATAATTTGGAAAGAAAAAAAAAGAACAGGAAAAAGGAATAAACGTGTATAAAAAATGAGGCGTCCATATAAGAAAGGCTACAAAAACCTCCACTGGCCCTCTGGCGTCGGCATACAGCAAAAGGCACCACAATATTACTCTATTTTTTAACGTCGTGAAAAAACTGGCACATCTCTTTATGCTGTAAATCAAAATGTACATATAAATAGAGTTTTCCCTATAAAAAAGTCTTTGCTGTTAACTAGTAGACAACTTTTGCTAAAATGAAAATAAATATTTCATTTGTTTAGAATATCTGTCAGTTATATAAAATAAAAATATTTCTTATAGATGCAGGTCTATAGTATATAGATTTTTTTGTTTGTTTTTTTAAACTTTTTTTTAAGTCGGTGGTTCATTTTCTCCCGCTCTCTTCCTTCTTTAGTGGGGTGCATTGTCCGGTTTGGAGCGCGAGTGTGTGAGTCTCGTGTTGTGTGCGCTCGCGTGCGCGCTCCCGTGCGCGCTCCCGTGCGCACCGTGCCTCCCCGAGGCGTGAGAAGTCCGACTGTCGGCCGGCCTGTAGATGGTGGAGGGCTCGGTGGCGTTCATGTTCTGCATACTGAGGAAGGGCGTGCTCTCGCCCCCCTCCTCTTCCGTCTCGCTGTCCGTTAGGCAGCTCCGAGAGCCGTAGTCCCGTGGCGCCTCGTATCCGCGCGGCGCCACGTGGCCGTTCAACCTGGACCTCCGCCAGCGCCGGCCTCCTCCGGACCCTCCGCTTCTCTTTGGTTGCTCCCGGGAGGAGAGGTACTCCTGCGTGGTCTCGTAGTCCTCGTCCTCGGCCAGCCGGTAGGGGCTGGACGGCAGGCTGCCCCGGCTGTCGTTCAGGTAGGTGCGCCGGTGCTGCTGTCGGTACGGCTCCTGGCACTGGGCGTCGTGCAGCGGGACCTGGTAGCGGCGCAGCAGCGGCTGGTCGTCCGCCAGCGGGTAGGGGCTGTGGACCGCCGGGGGGAGGGACATGGCGTGGCTGGCGTTGGGGGAGGTGATCTGAAAGGTAGGCACCTGGGGGGGCAGTGAGTAATGGAACTCCACCGGCGAGAGACGGGCTGGGGTCGTCAGGGCGGACACGTACCTGTCGGTGGACACCAGAGAGTAACAGATGAGAGAAGAGAAAAGAGGCAGAGCGAAGGTGGGCGGAACACTGCACTCCATTTGGACTGCAATGGAGGATACTGTTTATGCTTTATGTGGCCATCTGCAGAAGCGATTACATGGACTGAACGTCCACCATAAGCATCACCCGGTATGTAGCTCTAAATGCACTGGGGAACTCTTCGTTACTGGAATGTATTTTAAGAGCAGTACATAAACTTCCTAACCTGTGCTCCTCCTTATAGCCTACTGTAGTCTCCACATAACCGTATTGTTACTAGTCCCCAAGTGAAATGGACCGGCTGCTTATTGTTATAACCGTGGTTCCTTGACCTTGAGTTTTTATTCTACTTTCCCCTTCTCAGTGTACTGCATTTTACGCACACTACACAGTGATTGAGTGCCCCACTGTTCAGTGCATTGTACAGTGTACAGAGGGAAAAAAGAAATCACACCCGTGTGAAGTAGAGACACTCTCATGATCCATCCATACAATACATCATGTTCCATGCTCAACCAATCAAGTCATTACAGATGACCATAACAGCCAATCGCAATTTGTGTATTCACTTTTCTGTCCTCACTTTTGTCTTCAATGTTTGTTTGTAGTGTTTGGGCAAATAACACACAAAGAATACTGTTGTAAGTGCCTGGATATGATACTCTCAAGAGGTGATAATGAGCCGTTGGGGTACAGTGCCAACCAGCTGTGTGCTCAGCGCATAAAATGATCCCATGTGTTGTTGAGGAGGAGGAGGAGGAGGAGGAAGAGGAGGAGGACCGGGTGCATTTCTGACTGCATATCAGAAAGCATAAATCTTTATTGTGGATATTCATTGGTAATCGTTTTTTTTATGGTTGCAGTGCTTTACAATTAAGGATCAAGTGTGCATAACTTCCTTTTACAGTATACCAATGGTACTGTACAAAAATAGGACATTCATTTAAGTGTACTAATGTTTTTCATCATCTTAGTAGAGTGCAGCGAACAGTAGATGGCTTGACTGTCTGTGTCAAATCAGTAGCTCTGAGTAAATTCTGGGATTTCAGATGAGTGTATCCATGATCCAACTACACTACATTACTTGATGGAAAAACAATGTTTCATCCACTTTGATCTGACCCCCTCATGCAACCTCCTACTATCTCATCTCATCTCACCTCATATCATCTGATCTCATCCTCTCCTCCCCTCCCCTCAACTCCCCTCCCCTCTCCTCATTTTTCTCTCCTTTACTTTCCTCCCCATGTCACCCAATCTCATTCTCGTCTCATCTAATCTCGTCCTTCCGCGTCATCCTAAAATGCAGGCCTCTCTCCCCACCTGTCGCTGTGCGGAGAGTCTCCCAGCGAATCAAAGGATTCGCCATACTGCAGTCCTGGCCGATGGGGCTCAGAGAAGCCACAGTGTGCAGCCCGCCTGGCCCGTGCCTCCATGCACGCAGGACTGCTGCATTTACTGGTCCCCACGGACGACGACATCATGCCGGGTGAGTCTGAGAGAATGCTGTCAGAATGCTCCAGGCTCCACGTTCGCTCCTCATGCCTGACAAAAACAACAAAAATGCATTGTATGTGTGTCATACATGTGTCAATACAGACAAAATACAGTAGACAAGCCGGACATGGCTTGTCTGTAAAACAATCTAAATGCTGGGATGATGAGGCCCTACATCTTGTGTGTCGTTAGTTTATCAGCAGGTTTTGTAAATATTTAACCAATGATTAACACTCCCATGAGCTCTTATTTTGAAGAGCCAAATTTCTAAACCAGATCTGATCTAATTTAAGGTGTGTTGGACGATGCTTAGTCACTTGGTGTTGACATGATCGATCACCTGCAGTAAGATATTAGCCTCCATAGTGAATGCTTGTGGAATATACACTGTTTTGACAAAAAATGACATCTGTTCAAAGGAATAGGACATACAGGTGGTTGGAAGGAACAGATTAAATGGCTGTTAATGGACACAATGCATGATCCTGTGATATAGCAAAACCATGCTAAAGATTTCTATGGTGATTGGCATTATGACAGCTTCGCAAACGATCGTCTGCAATGGCGATCAACGTAACTAGCGTTTTATATCATTTAACTGATGGCTCAACACCAATGGCGATTTTTGTGTTCACAAGAGTTTGTTACTACATAATAAGTAGCAGTCTTGCACAGTCCCTCCCCTTTCATGACCTCACCTGCAGCCCAGAAAAGGGACACTCAAATAATTTGTACAGAGAAATATTGTATTGTTTTGGTGCAGTGATTTTTCATGACCCAAGTTGGCTTTGTCCATGACGTAATTGCCTTTATATGAATATTTTTTGAAAAGTCTATGAGGAATATGAATGAGGAAATTACTTCTGGGCCACATGCAATGTCATGAAAGGGATGGGACTGCTCAGCTCTATAGACAGCATCCACACATTATTTGCTGCACACTTCCGAAACAATTAACGGTTTTGAACCTCTAGTACAAGGCTCCTACCCACCAGTGACAATATGATAGTGTGACTCAATGCATTGTAGTACGTCTAATAACAGAGAGATAGTGTACACATTGAGTTATTACTGTATAAGCGACTACGTGTGAATAATCTGTCTTTGTAATATGTAACTGTCTTCCTATCATATCATAACATGGCGTAATGTCTAGTGAGAGAGATAAAGGCAAGGCAAGTTGTCTGGGAAGGGATAGTGGAGTAGTATGTGAATGTGAATGCATGCGTGGCATTTTATATATTATAAATTATATTCATTCACAATATATCGAAACAATATGTATGGCGTAATGTCTCACACTGGAGAGTGTGTATATATACTGAAGAGTGTGTATATATCTACTGTATATCAGTGGTTTTCAGACAGTGGTACGGGGACCACCAGTGGTCCTTGAGAGGATTCCAAGTGAGATAAACAGACATAACACTTGACAACGTAAACATGAAACCAAATGGTTTCCTGTTTACGCTCTCAAGAGTTAGAATATCCATCATCTGAATTAACCCACTTAATTAAGAAGTGTAGGCTACACAATTAGCGAATGTAGAAGACTAATGGTCATTTTGATGTTTGCCTGTTTTGATTGCGAAATCCAGCCTGGAATTGTGGACAAAAACAAATCTTTAGCTTTGGGTCTGTCTGGCTAAAATATCATCAAATGGTGGTTTGTGGCTCAAATGCTGAATAAATAGTGGGTCCTGGTATCAAAAAGGTTGAAGAGCACTGAAGTATATGATTGTGCATGCTGTCTATATTCCCTGTGTATTTCATCTCTGTATCTTATAGCATAGCCATAGTATGCTATGCTGTAATGTCTATTGAGAGGGAGAGAGGTGTATGTCGACTGTCGAGGGGATGCCTGTATGTAGAAAACTGTGTGAAAGCAGGTGTACTACTGCATTTTGTTTTGACTCAAACATCCACAGTATAGGTACATCCACAGTTACATGTCTACTTGGAGAGAGATGGTTTGAGAGCATGCAGGGTATATTTTCGAATGCGGCTTTATGTATTTTGTATTAACTGTCTGATTGATTACATCATGGGTTTTCAATTAATTGTGAACCAGGGACCACCACCCCGACTCAGAATCAACCTAGCATGGGGACCACCACAGTTATACAGTGGACTACCCTTATTCCATTCTCTTTATCCAACCATTAAACCATTAAAGTCAGTAACTGATAAACATAGACACAAGATGACACGATTATACTTGTTTTATTATGGGAACATTTCCTAGATTGCCTGAAGAAGGTTTGCCTGATGAGATTTATGACTCATTAGGTAAGCTTTCTTTAGAATCTAACTCCTGTTTCTGAATGTCTTAACCTCGATCAGACTTGCCGCCAGTAACTGACAGCACTGGTGTTGACAACACCGGAGCAGTTTACAAAATGTTGGTGGAAGAAATTACAGAAATTACAGATAACAAAATCATCCATTTGCTACATTATTATTATTAGGTCCATGGAGCACCTGTTGAAAAACCCTGGATTACATCATGTCATGCTATATAGGAGCTAGAGTTCTCACACTATGGCCAAACCAACCTAGGCCTGACCCAACATTTAGGCCCAGCCCTGGACATAAATCTTATGCTAATCAGTAGGGCTGTATAGTATGTTGCATTGTTTTATTATGATAAAAATAATAGTTCTGTCTGTCTGTGTATTTATCTGGATTTTGAAGATGGCACTTGTAAT
The DNA here is from genome assembly GCA_039105355.1 of Benthosema pterotum. NCBI lineage: Eukaryota > Metazoa > Chordata > Actinopteri > Myctophiformes > Myctophidae > Benthosema > Benthosema pterotum. Next base: position 39,585,767 of record CM076975.1, on the reverse strand, counting down.
ATGTGTAGAGTTAATGTATATGTGTGTGTTAGTGTATATGTGTAACTTAGTCGGATGGGATCGGGCCAGGCCTCGGGCCGGATCAGTCCAGGCCTTCATTTTCCGGCCTGTTGAGAACTCTAATAGGAGCATGCATAGAATGGAGCTACCTTGTAAATATGTGTCATCTCAGTGTGTGAATACAGGGTATATGGGTGTCTGTGTGCTTGTACCTGTGAGTGGATGAATGAGCTCGTGTGGAAGAGTTGTGAGATCTGGATGAGGCGTGGCTACCAGGGAAAGAGCCCTCCGTCCCAGGCCGTATAATTCTCTCCGTCGCAGGGACATTCTTTGATATGTACTGCAGACGATAAACAAATCAATTCAGTCAAAGCGGGTTAGAGTGGGGGACTGGCCAGCATAGCGACACCTACGTATATCCTATAATGCTATGAACCAAGGCTCAAGACCCACTACATACCCACTAAAATGGCCTTGAGCCTAAATGTCTGGCAAAATGAATATTTGGAGGTTTCAAGAGGATGTGAATGAGAAAGCCTAGGAAGAATTACTGGATCAGTTGTAATCTACTACCTGTTATGATGTAAAATCTTTTAATTTTACTCCAAGTTTACAGTGGTGGAGTAAGCAACACTGGTCCCTAGTGGCTGAGAGATGTAATTGAAAGTAAAACATAAGCTTTTGTGAGCAAGGTTTTGCCTTCACTTGAACAGCCAATCTACTGTGACACAATTAATAAATGACAATGTTTAATGACATTCATACAGGTTTGACTCTTGATTGATTTGAGAATTACTGCATTAGTTCTTCCCTCATAGAGCTGACATTGTCCTTTTACGTGATTCAGTTCAGAATCTCTCACATTTAATGTAATGTATATTGGCTACTGTACTTGCTACTTCTACTTGATCATGTTGGTAGTTCCCACATCACAAATGATCATGATTTCTCTTATTGTCTGTTGTGGGCTGCAGGAACATGTGCCCCCGTAAAAAAAAGCAGGAGGACGCACTGATCCTTTGCGTTTCCCATCTGTGGAGTTCTGCTCAATAAAACTCACGTCTACCATGGGGATTTCCTCTGGGCCTGGCCCGGGGTGATTGGGTCCATTCGCTAGGTTCCGGTTGGGGTGTTCTGGACACATGTTCTGTCGCAGATGATTGTGCATCTTCTTTCTTTGTTTCCTGCGGGACAAATTTGTGTCATTTCCCTGAGGTCTGCATTGCCGTTATCATGATTCAGATCAATGAACGTTTATACCTCTCCAGTTGACGTAATGCATTGCTTTTAACACCAGCGTTGATTTGTTAATCCACCCGTATCGGCCAGTATTTTTCCTGTGCAACCCTTATTTTGAAGCATCCAAAATCCATAAGCAGATGCTACTAATGATGTGTGTTGTGACAGATCAGATATCCTATCGAGTTTACAAAGGATTACCATGACCGTCACTGTGTTGGCTATGGACTGTCAAATAAACCTTGTTTGACCAGAAATGCCATCTGCAGAAATGCCAAAGTGATTGAAACAGAAACAGTGAGTGTGAATACACGCACTGATCAAAATAAATTCTTTTTCATACAAGCAGCAAGAAAAAAATGAATCTAACTAACCTAAGTAGTATTAGGATTTGATCTTTACCACTAAAAGGACCATTTGGCATAGATTTAAGGTGAATGTCGGGCAACCAGACCATTTGAAATGACAAAGAACCCAGAGGATCCCTGGACCCCAACTTTGACAACCAGTGATGTGTATTACATGAAATGGCAACCACCGTAAACGAAATGACGTACAGAACTCCCCGAGGGCCAGATTATTATATCAAATGTTTTAATGTCATTCCAAACTCAACGTTCTTAGGCTTGATAGGACAGTGCCTTTACGGTTCGGTTGATTGATATCATACACGAACATCCCTGCCAGTGCCAAGGAGCTTAATCTCTTATCAATTAACGACGACGAAGGCCGGAGGGTTCCAAAACATTTTGTCCTTTTCAGACTGCATTAAACATTTGCTGGAATGCTCCTGCTGTCAAACAGTAATACTATTCTAATCCTATTTTGTAATAATTTATTTTATAACATACTATTTACACTGACTGCACTCAGATGTACTGGTGCACACCAGAACATCTGAGTGCAGTCTACATGCAATAGAAAAACAGCACCAATAGCTGTAAATGAAGCACGTTTCATCGGATCAGGCCAATTCATGTACTACGAATTCATGTACTAAAATGTCATTAATAAATGAATAATAACACACTCAGTGACCTTGTGGTTATAGGGTTGGGGTGTCCATTCGTTGTATCACATACTCATAATTTAATAGTCATGCTTTGTGACATCAAGTGACATCATTATTATCACCTGGGCCTGGCAACCTCATTAAACCTTGTAAAGGCATACATAGAGAAGACTGGGTCATCAAGACTGGTCATAGTGGAGGTCAGTTTTATTCAGCACCCAGCGAGAGATCAACATCCTGTTGAGAAACAGGCACATCTTCAAAATAAGGGTTGACCGGATAAAACCCTAAGCAATACGAGGGGAATTAATTGATTAATCCCGGCAGGCAATTTAAGAAGCTCTGTTGTTTCAGTACAACCTCGCCATGATGTACCACTAAGACTAACGTCTTAGTGGTACATGTATGTATGGTACCAGTATAAAACTGGATCACGTACTTGGTTTTGCAGTAGGCCACCACACACACGATGCCCACCACCAACAGAGCCACGCAAATACCCGTGATTGTCAGGACCCGCTTCTGGTAGAGCTCCTCTGCCTCTGTGAACATCATACACGCACACACAAACACACGGACGGACGGACGCACAACACACACAGACGCACACACACATGCATGTACACACACACACACACACACACACACACACACACACACACACACACACAGTCACACACACCACACACAAACATTGAAAGAGGCAGCCAGGGGAAGAAAACAAGGTCAGTGTCATGAAATATGCGTGTTTTCACATTCATTCTTTACTACGGTCTATCTTCTAGTACAGTGATTCTCAGTGTTTTTGCTTTTCTTCCAAGAACCCCATTTTGATATGGATTGTAAACATGGGGAGCCCATTGTCATCTCTGGTACCCCAATCCACGTGTTATCCTTATGGTTGATGTGAACAAATGGAACCTGATGGACCAGTAAGGGTCCGTTCAACCTCTTAACTGTCAATCATTTAGCTGCATGGGGGCCCCCTTGGAAACCGCAAGGGGGGTTCCAGACCCAACACTGAGAACCACCACTCTAGTATGAAGGTTCCTTTGTCTTCCTCTTTGTATGTTTGGACAAGGTAACGTCATAGGGCTTTAAGATTATGTGATTGGAAGGGTGGCGTGTGAGCGAGATGGCAGTGTTATTATCAGGGGGGCCCTAGTAGCGGCACGTTTTGGATGATTTTAGTTCTGTATTCTGTAAGGACTGGCATGAACTAATTCACCTCATGCACGACAGCAAAAACGGCTAAGGGCAACAGTATCTATAATTCTGTAATTGAGGATTATTATAATTCCATAATTATAATTACAAAAAAACCTAGAACTCAAGATTGCTCAGAACTGCAAAACACACAGTGCAAAGGCAGCTGCATGCAAATAACAGCATGGTTTCAAAAGGAGTCAGAAAGACGGTGAAATCTGCCTCTCTCATGCAGCGGTTTCCCATGAAACGGAAACCGACTCTATCGATTCTTTTCTATCCACAGACGGCGCAGAAGGCCTTGTCAACATGGCCATAATGCTGACAGACATAATTAGGGTATCTTAGTAGTGTAAAGCGTCGAACACCCTTTCACCCTGTCAACATAATTTACGAAGGGTGACAACACAGTAAATCCCTCAGCTACATTACTTTAATGTGTTTTTTATCCAATTGTAAGTTTGGACGACGGTGTCTAAAAAAAAAGCTAGATTTGCTATTTTTGGTCCGCAACACTGCCACCCTGGCATATAAATTGGAATTCAAAGTACTTGTGCACAGTTGAGCTGAAGAGGAATTTCTGTCTCCCTAGTGGAGAGTGAGTGAAGGAGTGCCTTGGTAGTATGTGATAAATAATGTAGTAGCTGGGACATGTGCACTACGTAACTTAATATATTACATAATATATTACCAAAATGCAGTAACTTGTAATATAAATATATTACTTAACTAAAACAATCTAATATATTATACTTTTCTTTCTGCATTACTGCATTACTTTCAATATTACTTTCTGTCAATCTGTCTCATTGAAAGTGCTCTTGTGAAATTATCTGCAAAAGTTGAATAATTACCGGTACTTATTTTCTATCATTTGTCATCAAATTATTTATTCAGGAGTGACGTTTTTTCAAGTTGATTTCATATGGATTTGGCCAGATAGCATGTGTGCTTGCTTTATTGTAGGTATGCCACTGGCCTACGCAATATTTGATTAATAGTGATACTAAATATGTCATTATATATTTTGTAAAAATTGTTTTTTTGTAAGTAATATGTAATAGTAATATTAATATATTACACTTGCTCAGACCGTAATATTGTAATATAATATATTGCTTTAAAATGAAGGTAATAATTAATAAGTAATATATTGACAAGGTAAAGTAATATTCCCAACACTGGTGATAAATAATGTAGTAGCTGTGAATTGTGTTTGTACAAATCCTTCCATCTGAGGAGGATGGAGGCCTCTCTCGCCGTGCTCACCTACGGTCGGCCATGTCCCACAGAATGTGTCATTTTTTTTAACAATATGGCACAACAAGATTTGGTGCCGAGAGGCCTAAGTTGAATTAGCTCGCAACATTTGCTGAATACTGACAGATTTTCAACAGCGCAGGAATCGAAGATAGCGTCTGCTTTTGTCGAAAAGGTGACAGAAAACAGAGGCCATCAGAGGAAGACAGAGGAAGTCTGTATTTTCTAAATATAGCACAGCATGCTTCTTGCTACTTGAAGTATAAATCAAACCATAACACACAGATCTATTTATAAAGACACTCACACAGACACACATACACATACTGAGTACACGCATGCACGTGCACACGCATGCACGCACACGCACACGCACACGCACACACACACACACACACACACACACACACACACACACACACACACACACACACACACACACACACACACACACACAGTCTAAGATACTGCAGATTTAAACCATACTGATGTCAGGATGCAAAAAAAGGATGGGGCAAGGTCACAGATGAATAAAAAAGCGACAACAAGAGCGAAGCCTCATAAAAAAGGGAAAAGAGGAGGAGACAGACACTAAAAGCGTAAGATTGAGGGATGGGGATGGATGGGTGTTTAGAAGAGCAGAGGAGATGATGGAGGTGGTGGGTGGTGCTGGTGGTGGTGAATGTAAACCTAGAATAGCATGCTTGTTACAGGGTCGGGAGTGAGAGGAGAACAGCGGTAAAGGAACATAAAAGGGCATGAAACTAAACCTACAGTACAACACAGGGAAGATATGCTGGAGTCACTCAGAGGAGAACAGTGGGTGTCCTGATTGCAGCTTTCACACAATTGTTTATTGTAGGCCGTGCATTACCAGAATTACGTTGTGCCACGTCAAATTGCGAGTAATTTTCAACCTTGTTGTAATTTCAAGGACCCCCAGTTTGATATGCATGAGGCCACAGACCCTTATTTGATCTCTGGGAACGGTAAAGTAAGCTCAGAAATATTCAGTGTTCAGTATTTAATTCCCAGATTTACAGAGCCGTAAGGGTCCATTTGGTTTTCTACTATTAATCATTTAGATGGGGACCTCCGGACGTACATTGGCAGAAGTAATGTCTTTTGTATGAGAGCTGCAGGCTGAAGACACCCATGTTAATGATTATTTGATGGAGGGAAGGGGGGGGGGGGGGGGGCTGTTGCATCGATCAAGGCAAAGTTTTCACGTCAATGAGTTACTGTATGATCGACTCAAAGACTGAATGGTTAATCAGGAATCCATTGGATTTGTTTGCAATTATTGTTGTTCGAGCACATTCCACGGACACTGGAGGGAAATGGAAACATGTCAGGATGAGGGTCAGGATCTACTTTAGTAGCTACTACACGTTAAGACGTTGAGAATCAAAACGGAGTGTTCCATACCCATAAATTCAATCCCAAGATGCTCTGCCATTGCAGAGGAGGTTTGGACAGTTTGGAAGAGTAAAAAAAAAAAAGTGGAAAGAAAAGCACAGATTAAGAGAGAAGGACACCTTTCCAAAGTACAGTTCAAAGACATGGGACAGGTATAAAAATAGAACTGAGACGTCAAAACAACCGGGTGAGTCAATAACAGACGGACTATAAGATCAGTAGGACACGGACCACACGTTCAACAAGACACCTAGACATCCAGACGGCAGGGAAACAGTCACAGCATGCCACAGCGACAACACACACGACAGATCCAATTACCCGAATTACTGAATTGCTCGGCCGTACACAATAAAGTCTTTTGTGCCCACTCTCCGAGTTAAATTAACACTATGGATTATATTGTGTACAACTGTTAAGTAAATACGTTTCTAGGGCAAAGGGTGAGTCTGGGTAAGCCCTATAATCTGGATTACTGTACGTGGAATATTGTTCGCAAAATGCTGGTACAGACACCGACTCATAAGAGGTTTATTGAAATATAAGGCTTTCTGTTAACAGTTGTGAATGAGCAACTCCAAATCAAATTCTGCTCAGCCGTCTAGATAGTTTTGTCTGATATTTCCGTCTGCCTGTGCTGTATATGCCTCAACACGGTCCAGTGCTAATCTTGTGTTTGACATTATTTAGGTGCAAACCTACTGTAGTGTACTGTGCTGTATGTGTCCAGTGATTCTGAAGACATGCATTATTTCTTAGTGATTTCACATTATTCTTACAGATGTATGTTTCTCCCCCTCTCATCTTGCTGCTTATGATTTTGCGTGCGCCTGAGAGCAATGCACCAAGTCAAATTCTTTGAAAATACAAGTGATTCTCGGTGATGCTGATGCTGCACGTACAGCACAAGGCATTATAGAACCAGAGTGAATGTAAAAGTTCTGTGGAGACCTCGTGTTCGCCTGATCTTTGGTTGAGTGCCAATGTGATCTGTGCTGTGCCGTTCGATCAAAACAGCACTTTTTCTGCCAAACTAAAAGATCTGGCTTTTCTTGATTGCCTATAACTTTGGTCACATGAAATTAACAGACACGGCTAATTAAAACAATGCTCAGTTAATTTGAGAGGCTATGTTTTTTTTTTTTTTAATGACGTTTTGGAGGTTGATTCTGCCGCGTGTGGGAAAGGGAGGCCAAGGGGAGATTGTGCCGACACAGCTGAGCCCATATCTCTGGCAGCCTGCTCGCTTTTACTTGGGTTGCAGCAAATCCCAGCTGTTGTTATGACAACATGCTCTTGTTAAGCCAAGCCCTTATGTCCGAGGAGCTGAGGCTGTTCTGTTCTCTCTGCACGGCCATCACTGATACCTCTGGGGAATGGGAGACACCCTTCTAGGAGGTGGGGACTCGGAAAAATCTAAATGGGATTGATGAGGCTCTAGGGTTGGTGCGTGTGTGCATTTGTGTGTGTGCATTTGTGTGTGTGGATTTGTGTGTGTGTGTGTGTGTGTGTGTGTGTGTGTGTGTGTGTGTGTGTGTGTGTGTGTGTGTGTGTGTGTGTGTGTGTGCGTGCGCATGCGTACATGCGCTGCACATGCGTGTGTCTGTTTGCAGGTGCACGCGTGCTTTTTTTTGGAGGAAAGCTGTACGCTCTTTGAAACGTGTTTTACTGCCTCACCCTCCTCCAGAAAGAGGAAACTATCATTCATGGCAGCACCTCATTAAATTAAACTTGAAATAAGCCATTACATTGGTTACGTGTGGCCTCTTATGTTTTTCCAGTCACATTTTTACGTTGTTTTTATTTTTCCTGATCTTCTAATGTGTATGGCTTGTTGTAAAGCACTTCGTAAACTGACTTAATATAGTGCCATGTAAATAAAGTTTTACGATTTTTTCCCCTCTCCTCTGATTTTTACGATTCCCCGATCTTGGTTTTATGATTTATGCGTCTTAACCAGAATTAAAACACAATGTTATTTGGATACACAGGATCCAGCTCATCCTTGTTGAATGTCTGTGCATGTACTGTAACAGCAGTAATGAAGGCCTATTTGCTCTGCTGACGAATTGTAATCAATGCGATCCTTGGAAAGGAAATACATTCTGCACCTCCAGCCTGAGCTCAAAGCATCTATTATTGGGTTTTAACTGAATGTAACAAAGACACATGTTAAACATCATGAAGTCAAATTCTCCAACTTAAAAGGCCCAGTTTGCAGGTCCAGGTCATGCATCTGCTCCAGGCTTACATTCTATGTATTTATTTGAAATAGAAACTCTGCTTGCATGCCAGTATTGCGAACTGTAGCCAGTATAGTTATTTTCTGCCATGAAACACTAAAAACATCTATTTAAACTTCCACCATAATTTGTGTCAGTATAATACGCCAACACAATTAAAAGCCATAATATTCCAATTTGTTTATCCTTGTGAATTAAAAAACATACAGACTGTAGAACTAGATCTACAGGCAGTTATGTTTTAAGACTAAGTTAAACATCCCAAAAATAGATGATCTAAAGCTTACAACGGTGCGTGACACTGTTGTGCAGCTAAGTGTAAAGCAGACTTTACTGAATCAAAGCAACATGTACTTGCATAGACTTGATGCCAATGCATTTCTGTTGTAATAAATCATGGGGCTTTTCAATGTTTTGACATAATCTCTGTTAATTTAACAATGATGTAAATATAATTGTTTTAAATGCCTTCTAAAGACTTCAGAGCACTGTGTCCAAGCTAAGTGGGAAACCTCAAGTGTTTATCTGAAACAAGGCTGACCCTTGAATTTATGTTTTGTTAACGTCGTTCTCTGTTGATTATAAGTACATGCACTGCCCTTTGAAAGCCGCCCACCACTAAATAAATACCATTAGTAGTTAACATGAGAGTGACGTTAAAGTGTAAACATGAAGAATGTAGTAACCTGGAGATGATAGCCTACAGATACAATGATCCTACATTGTGTGGATACCATTCCAAAGCCAAATGCTTAAAGGCAACATCTGTCGAGCCATCGTTCTCCAGAAACCTTCCACTAATCTGGGTATAATTCTCTGGCTGATGGACGTGTTTGCTGATGTTGCCAGCATGGAATGGAGTAGGGCTGAAATCTTTTGCCCCAGGCTAGAGGAGCTGTTCAACACTGAAGTCTTAGATAGCACATGAACTAGAGCTAATGAGCGAATGACATTTTGTGAAAGGTAATATATTTGCTGTGTGAACACAATTCTCCTGCTAATGGGGGGAAAGCCCATGATGTGTAAGTTGGTCTACATAAGCAATGGCTAGGAAATGAGGAGGAATCAAGCAAATTGTGATTTTTTCCTTTGTATAAGATTAAGGTTGAAGTGATCTGCAGAAATTAGCCCTATAGTGGTGGTGGAAAAAGCCAGTGCATTAATTTGTGCCAGCTTGGCACATCCATTATTAAGTGTGTAACCAATATAATGGCTCATAATTTAAACAGGATAATATAAGGCATAATATATTGATGAGAAGTTTATGTACATGCATTATTGTACTATTGCACTTGGCTGTTGGTGGGGCTTATTAAAGGAAATTGAGGTGGTGCCAGTGACATTTCACAGTTATCTATACTTCCTTAGTAAATATAAAATAACTTTTGATTATGTTGGGATAATAATTCCATCCAAATAGCAAAGAGAACTCATTCCTAATGCAAGATAAAGAAGTGCAATTGGAAGTGATGAAACAAATTAATTAGCTGGCAAAATTGGAAGTATGTGGAATAAAAGCTCCTAAATCATCTTTGTTGGGTTCTCTCTCCTGACAGGATGAAATCTGTAACCCAGCTCAAAATATCCATTTACTGAAGAGATGGAGAGACATGGACCACTCTTAGTAAATAAAACAAAGTTATAGCAATGACTACAATTGGGATATAGAGCTTGGTTAAAAAAAAACACACACTTACAGCACCTTCAATGTGCCTCAGTTAACAGCTAGTTTAATCAGTTACACTGATTGCACCATTAGACAGAATTAACAATTCACCAGACAAATGTACTTAATTGTTTAAGTAATTGCCCTTTTAGGGTAAACAATTAACTCTCAAGTGTTAGATCAACAGAGGATTGTGCTGTAAACCTATAAATTAATGCTAGTATGCAGACATTGTGTTGTATTTGAAGCTTATTGGTGGTTCTGAGTCTGACACATCAGCAGTCCATATAGCATTGATTGTAATGACAACTGTGTAATGAGTCAACGACTGAAGTTTGTTGTACAGCTGCCCTGGCTGATAACCACAATAGTTGGCTAAGGATGCTTTTTTTTAAAAAAAAAATATGGCTTAGTGTACACCAGGGGTTTTGAATCTTTTTGACACCAGGGACCACCATCTATTCAGCATTTGAGCCACGGACCACCATTTGACCTAAAATTAAAGACTTATTTTGGTTTTGTCCACAATTCCAGGCTGGATTTTGCCAACAAAAACAAAAAAACCAAATGGACCCTCAAGGGTCCATTTGGTTTCATTCCGTTTCATTTTACATTCTCACTCTCATTCATTTTACATTCTCAAGAGTTATATCTGGTTAACCAACTTTCTGTCATTTAGCCTGGGGACCACCTGGAACCTTCTCAAGGACCACTGGTGGTCCCCGGACCACCTGTTGAAAAACCCTGGTGTACACAGTCTGACCATTTTCCAAAGCTTAGGCCTACATTTATTAAGGGATCAAGCAGTCCACGAAGTGGACTTGATCCCTTCTTGTTTCTGTCTCTTTTTTCCTTCTTCTTCTTCCGCCAAAAATAGCTGTTCTGGCTGAACCGTGCAGTCGGTTTTCGCGAAAATTGGTAATCTGGTAGAGGGTGATGCCAAACGGTGATGATGCGAAGCCTGTGACCACTGGTCAAATGGTGGCGCTATAGCACTCAACTGAAATTGCAAACTTTAAACACTCATAACTCATGAACTGCTCGACTCTCAGAAATGTAACTTATATTCACTTATGCGTCTGCTTATGTCAAACAACTTTTGTATTCTGACTTTTCACCTCTGACCTTTAGATGAACCGCCATCTTGAATTATATGTAAAACAGTTAAAATGTCTCTTCTCCTACAATCTTTGATCAAAATGCATAACAATGACCTACACATGAACTTTGAAGCCATACAAACATGAAATGGGTGTGAATTTTGTTTTCAGTGAAAAAAATGATGTTTTTACGAGCCAATGAAAATTGCTTGTTTGTGAAAATTCTTCTATTATCCCTAATCTACACATGCAAAGTAATCTGTTTATGAGATTTTACAGTTTGGTATAGGGGGATGCCAAATAGCACTAATCGCTCCAATCGCTCAAATGGGGGCGCTATAGCAATTCTTTGAAACTGAAACATTTGAACAAGCATAACTCAGGCTTCGTTTGGCTTAAAATCATGGGACTTGTTTCTACATGTTCCTTGATTCATGTGGAACACATCTGTAATTTCGACTGGTAAGCTCCACCCCCAGAGTGTCTGCCATTTTAAGCAGTTTGAAAATGCTCATGCCTGATTTTATGCCTGGATTTTTGATCAATTTGCATGACACCTGCTACATGAGAACTTTGGCCCCATCCGGACAAAACTTCAGAAGCAAATTTGTTTTCATCAAAAAATGACGTTTTTATAAGCCAATGAAAGTTGCTCGTTTGTGAAGAGTCTTCTTCTGCTTGTTTCTCTCTGGCAACACTGGAGCAAGTACATTGTGCCAGATTGTGTGAGAGGAATAAGCATGTGGAACTTGTTTCCATTTGTCACTTTGACCACTAAGCTCCACCCTCGGACTGCTGAATTGTGCATATTGTTCATATTGCTTACTGCTTGGTGGCGTGTTGTTGGGTTGTTTCATTGATGACAACAACTAAGCAAATCATTGTGCCTGGATAGCTCAGTCGGTAGGGTGTTTGACTTCGGAACACAAGATTGAGGGTTCAAGTCCCACTGCTGACAATACAAAGTCTGAGTCTCCAAAAACCTGCTGTTTCCACAATCACATGATGTATTTCTTCCATGTTTCTATGGCTTATTTGTGCATATTTAAGGAGCGGTAGTGGCTCAGAGGTAGAGTAACCGGATGGTAACCACAAGGTTGCCGGTTCGATCCCGGGCTCCTGCAGAGTTAGTGTCGATGTGTCCCTGTCCCACTGCCATCAGTGTATGAATGTGTGTGTGAATGGGTGAATGTGATGCACAATCTATGTAAAGCGCCTTGGATAAAGGCGCTATATAAATGCACCATTTACCAAGCAGTCCACTGAATGTGTGTGTTGTTTCCAGTACATTTTGTGTCTGTTGGGTAGCCTCATTGGTAGAGCGCATGACTTGGAAATGAGAGTTCCTGGGTTCAAATCCCGGCACGGACACCTAGTAATATGAGTCAATCATGCACAATCTCATGTGGTCTTCTACATCTAAGTTCATGGTTCTATGTGTAACCCAGGGTAAAACTCAATGTAATGGTGGTTGTCACCATTCGGCCATGTTGTGTTTTGTCACTATTCGGCCATGTTGTCACTAATGACAGTTCACAGCTCAGTTCACCACTCACTCACAGCTCACCAATCATTTACTCATTCACCAACTCAGTGGCCTTGTGGTTAGAGTGTCCGCCCTGAGACTGGGAGGCCGGGGTTCGATTCCCGGCCGGGTCATACCAAAGGCTCTAAAAACGGGATCCAATGCCTCCCTGCTTGGCACTCAGCATCAAGGGTTGGATTGGGGGTAAGACCCTGTGTCATACTAGCGTCATGTCCAGAGGGTGTACTTGTACATCAAGCTGCCTCATGCTACAGAAACAGGAGATAGGCACCTGCCCTATGGGCCTCATGGCTGGGCAAGGCTGTTTGACTGTCACTATTCGGCCATGTTGTCACTAATGACAGTTCATAGCTCAGTTCACCACTCACTCACAGCTCACCAATCATTCACTCAGTCACACCAGATTACAATGTGTGAGTCAGTCAGGGCAGGGCAGGGCTCAAAAACCCTGCCCTGCTCCCATAATTACCTGATGTATTTCTGAAGTTCAGGCTCCCATGTTTCTATGGCTTATTTGTGCGTATTGTTCTTACTCCTTATTGCTGCTTGCTTGATCCCGTTTTATTGCTGCTTGCAGCTATATTTTGTATTATATTTGTTTGCTTAAAGGGGAACTCCACCCATTTTCAACATTTTAATATGTCATTAATATACCTTTAGAGATGTTGTGTGGACATGATAAAAAAAGTTCCCCCAATTCTGTATTTTCTAAGGTCTGAAAAAATCATAAACATGGTGAAATACATCTAATGACATCATCAAGATGTATTTCACCATGTTAATGATTTTTCTTTCAGACCCCTTTTTCCTGAGAGGGTACAAATGGAACCAAATGGACCCGCTAGGTTCCATTTGGTTCACATTTGTATCCTCTCAGGAAAAAATGGAAAATGGGTGAAATTCCCTTTTAAAAACACAAAAACAAAAAAGCAACATTGAGGTTTAAGTGCTTACTAGACATGCATTCCTCTGATAAGAATGTCAGCTAAACGCCTAGAAATGTCAAATGTAAATGCAATCGATTAGGCTCGACTCTCTGTGTACGGCTCAGCACTAATAGCGCCCATATGCGACTTTTGTTCAAAGCTGATTGCATCAACCAAGCAGCATTATTACATTAGTAAAAGGTGGGCTATTGCAGATGGATGCCTCATTATACTATTATTATTGTGACATGCAGCTGGCCTCTTTATAGTTGGGATATCACGCATAAAAACGCAGCTTGCCGCTTATCACATATGAGCTGACCTCGGTGGTGGGGGGGGCACACATGCAACAAAGGACGTTACTACTAGATATGCATGCAGGTCTAACATGTACACAGTAAAAATCCCCAGTATAAACTCTGGGTTAAATTATCATACTTTATATATCACAGTAACCAGACACAAAAGTTTCAAACTAGAGTACTAGAGACTAACAGGAAACCAACGCACGTCACTCTACATCCAGCATGCAACTACAGAAGACAGAGACAGAGTCTTAAAGAGAGTGACGGAAGAGGAAATGGACATACGGTAGAAACTGGCCATAACGTAGGTTTGACAGCGATCACCAGTAAAGTCATTTGGACACCTGATGGAAAGAAAAGCCACAAAGAGAGAGAGAGAGAGAGAGAGAGAGAGAGAGAGAGAGAGAGAGAGAGAGAGGGAGAGGAAGAGACAGAGAGAGCAAAAGTGGGTGGATGGGGTGTTGAGAGAGAGGAGAGAATATGTGCAGGAAATGGGGGGAGACAGAGAGGTAGAGAGAGAGAGTGGGGGGGAGAGAGAGAGGCAGAGAAACACAGAATTAGATCAACAGCACAACAATGGACAGCAGAAGCAGAGTGTGCGTTCCCATGGTTGACACCATTGTGTAGTAGGTTGTGTGCAGAGCACAGCTCATTGCGTGCGTTGACCTGAGAAACAGAAAGACAAAAAGAGAAAGGCGAAAGAGAGTTTGGGGAGTGTATAGGTGGGGTGGGGTACGTGGGGGGGCGAGGGGGGTGTCAGTGGACGAGGTCCATTAGAGTTATTCCAGTGACAACACTGTCTTTTTGCCTCAGCTTCTGGTTGTCAGGTGAACATACTTTTGAAAGGTTTGGGCATGTACGACCGCAGGGGTTCGGTCTGTAAGCACCTTGGGCCGAAGTATCCATCCGGACATCTGGAGAGGGGAGTAAGAGAAGTGTTGTGAAGAAATAAAGAAGACTAAACAAACAAACAAACAAACAAGAAGTGAAGGAAAAACAACAAACATACATGTATACATTTACTAGAATTACAAATGTGGTTGTAGACATTGGAGATTATAGTAAATTTACAGCACAGAAACGTTTCAGGTGAGAGTGGGTAAACAAATTGCCGTGGTTAATACATAGGTCATTTCCCAGTACTTAAGAGTGACCATTGGGTTAATCTGCTTATAGTGTGAACCTGATGAGTTTGGACAAGAGCAGATGACAGAGAATAATACACAGTGAAACCCTCCAGGTTCATTCATCCATTTGTAACCTCGTCCGTGACTGTGTACAGATACAGTAACTAATGAATGAATGGATTGACACTTTTTGTACAAGCAGTACCAGATTCAACATCAGCGGGATTGAGGTGTGCAGGCTGGGTGAAAGTTTACTTTAAAGTATGTTTAAGGTGTGACAAAATCTTTCCAATTATGATGGGATCATCTCTGATCATTATGGATGCCTATTCATCTAATCACAATTGCCACAACTCTTTCATCTCCCAACTTCTACAATGCTTCCTCCACTAGTCTTCTCATCTGTTCTCAACTCTTTCCGATCACTAATAACTTCAGGATGTGTGGTTGGTCTGTTTGGGGGCCAGGATTCACAAAAAAGGGCCATGGGTGCTGAAGGAGCTATGCCCTAAAGTTATCTTGGGCCATGTGCACAGCAATTGATAGTTGAGTATTGGCAATAGATCATACATTTTATTGTTTATTAAATAGACTGTAGCCGTGTCCAGTGTAAACGTCACTGGGTCCCCATCTTACCAAGCAGTTCCCCTGTTCAGGGGTACCCACATTCCACTCTTTCACTCAGGACTAACTGGAACACCAATTCAGTAAAAGGTCATTGCCCATGATTTATGAGATTTACATAATGCCTCCCTGGAGTGTTATGTTATTCCATACAAAATTACTCACGGTGAATGATGTGTTTATCTGGGGAAATACCACTACCAAGGTGAGGGGAAGCTTTCCAGAAAGTTTAGTGTTAATATGTTGCCCTAAAGTATAAAAATATCTGATATGTACAGTACAGTATCAGATATCAAGAATGGCTGTTCAGTATTTCATGTCTCGTCACACGAAAACAAAGGAATTTTGTAATTGAACAATAGTAATAAAATCCCAAATGAGACATCTGAAAGTTAAACCGGCACATAGGACACGGAATGTAGGAATTTGTAATATAATACTATAAATTCCACCATTAACCTTTTTTCTTTCTTTCTTTTCTTTTCTTTTTTCTTTGGTCAAGCCCCCCTTTCTAACATGGAGCATAACTTATGTTCGTATGGGGCTTTGTAGGGAGGCCTTAGAGGGAGAGCTGAAACTTCCATGCTGGTGAGAGCTCCCAAAGCACTGTCTGGCCTGAATATATTCTTGTGTGTGGAGGGTTGCTGTCTTGCCTTGTGAAATTCCTTCTCTTTGAATCCCTTTTGAATGATTAATTCCTTCTTGTAGAATGTATAACATGCTGACAGACTCCAGTTGAAAATATCCTATACACTGTATACCAACACAAAGTGATGAGTCCAGGGCTCAGGCTTGTATAGGAGTGTGAAACATTATACGTATAATCTATAACAGTCATTCAATGGTCGAGATCTGTTCCCGTTTTTCACTTTGGCAAAGAACTACACTATACAAGTCTATAATTCCCTCCTCCCTACCATGGATTTAACTATAAATGTGTATGCGTGCTTCAACCACTGGTTCCAACTTGAATTCTGACTTCCATATACTGATCTTATCGGGTCATTCTGAGGTTATCTGCACCACTCACAACCAAAAGTTGATCAACCACAAAGATAATGATGTTTTGAATATGTTTTGGTTGTTGTGCTCTACATGTTTGGGAGCAAACATGGATATTGGAGTATTTGTTCAGTATTGGAGGTCTCCTCATCTCGCTTGTTGAGACTCGCCGGCTCATTAATTAACAGAAAAACACATGTTCAGGTTTGTTATCAATCTCAGCCAATCAAGGGAGAGTATCCGTGATAATTTTGCTGTGGATATTAAACCACAGAATCCCAAGGCCTCACACGGTTTCCCAAACCCCACTTTTAGACCCAGTGCTCTATTGTGAAGTGAAGGAGCTGGGCTTGTCTTGCAGGACTTGTTCAGTGAGAGCGTAATACCTGCTGAAGGCTGGCCTATATCGAATGAGATGGCTTGGGGGCAACAAATCCCTCCAGGCCTTCACTGCATTATCCAACTCCTCTGGACCCATGCCCCGGCCGTGAGTGAATTAGCTGCAGCAATTGAGTTATTGCTCTCTCCAATTTGTACACAGCTTATAGAAGGGGCTGTTGCAGCCATGTCCATATTGTTTGTTGAATGCTGTTCCTCAGGCCCAGCTGAATGCACATTGGCCAGGCCAGGCCAATGTATATAACTGCTCTATAGGGGCCACCAGCAGACACATGGAATATGATGACCCGTAATGGACCAGCGTATGCTGGCTCAACGATAACAAAACAACAAAAACAAATGAGCTTGTGTGCTATGGCAGTTCCATATTATACAGTAGCTGCCTGGGGAATTTAAGGAGTTATATAGAAACAACCAGTAGTCTAATAATGTTACATTTTCCTTCCAAAACTAAAATCTAATGCAATTTATGTGAATTGACATGTGACGCATGTATAGTTCTAAATCTCGTATTGACATCATTCAAGTTTAAAAAATAATAATTAAAAAAAAAAAATTAAATGGTCTAATTATTTTTCTTTCAATTTATTTAAACTGACAACTATAACGGACAACTATACAGGGGTGCTCTGCAGTGTGCACAGCCCCACCAGGCTGTGCTGCCTACGGCTATGTAAATCAAGGGTTACAGCTGTCAGGACCTGTGTCAGGAAGCTGTGGGGTATGAATTGTGATTCTACAACATACCAACAGTTGAACAATTTGCATTTGTGGTGCCCCCTGTGGGCAGAAGTGAAAGCTCTTCAGTCCCCTCAACATGTGATTACAATTTGGGGTTGAGTGGATGTTCATGGGCTCTCCCCCAACTAAATTTGGAAACAGTACGCAAACAGTAGGGAAAATCAAAACCATGTTGTCATGTGACTCCCAAGATCAGGTGTATCAAATTTGTAGCACTTTTGTTGCCCCCTATGGGTCTAAGGAAAATCACCTTTGGCTTAATATCTGACTCAAATTTGGAAACCAATTAAAGCAGCACTGAAAAATTATAGAGCAGTTTTTGAAAAATGTTTTTTGACACATGTCAAATCCTCCAATGTGTAGTGTGAAAATCTGGAATAGGAGTAGCAGCAAAGGATGTGTTTTGAAGGTGTATTAATAATCCAAGGAAGCAAAAACTAAGGCAAAACATAACCCTAACCTTAATCCAAAGTCCGAAACCTAAACTCACAGAAACAAATTCTGAACCTAACCTGAAAACCCTGTCTGCAGGGGCAAAACACCTGGGAAAGATCCACCCACAGAAAATCTCAACCATGCACACATGCATGATGTTTGTGCAGGATGACACAAACAAACAGGCTCACGCACGCACAACACCCACGCAGACCAACATGGACGCACGTGCGCTTACAGGCACGCACAAACACAGCCTTACAGCCTGGCAGAGATAATGAGATGCAGAAAAAAAAGTTTCACGACCGTTGGCATAATTAAATCAATCTGGAGTCAGTTTAGTTTACTGAAAGTTGCTCATTACACTGGTAAGTGATGAACACACATCCATTGCGTGTGTGTGCGTGTGCATGTGTGTGTGTGTGTGTGTGTGTGTGTGTGACTAGCGTACATTTAACGTGTTCACTCTGTTGTGACGTTATTTCGACGTCACACTAAAAAGCATTGATGTTACATAAAAAATGGGAAAACATGTGCATGAAAGGACGACATGCGTGGTTCTCCGTGAGCACTAGAGATGTGGGGCCTGATCTTCTTTTTCCAAGGGCCTTGAATGTAAGCAGTGATTCTATTTACCTCATTGGGGGCCTCTAACAGGCATAAATATTTGCTCACCACTAAACCAGTGACTCATGACATTTTGAAAGGCCTTTAAATGGGGACGCTTCCTGTACACTAAACATGACTAAAAAGGATGAGCCCGTCACCATCTCCTCCTCTCTTATCAGCATTAGAAATGTCCACAAAAGGTGAGTGATGACACATTGTGGCCCTCTTTTTATTTGAGTATAAACACTGCTTTTAGCTGGAGGACCGGATAATCTGGGCGTGGACGCGTGAGCTAAGAGCGGGGAAATCGTCATGAAATTAAGCTTTCATTCAGATGGAGCCAGGAGACCTGAGCACAGTACACTCCCTGCACCCATGGGCATCATTTTGGGTGCCAGAGGATGAAAATGCCACGCCTTATCGTTTGCGTTTAAGCTCTAATAAAAATTATTTGCATATTGTCCCACCTCTGAACGTTGTTTTCTTTTGCAAATTAAGATAGGTGGGTGAATACATCTCACGTCCATTGATCTAAACGGTACTGTATGTGATGTTGAATTCACCTGTCACATTTTCTTGTCTGAAATTACACATTTATTAATCACTTCTGCACTCTATCCTCTACTATTTTTTCCTCTGAAGTGACTGGCAGTCTGACTGGCATTCCTGAGCCCTGACAAACAACAGCAAAACGTTTCGCCATGCTATGATGTGTGAAGACTTGTAGAATTGTAACAGAGGAGGTCACTCACTTGCAGGAGAGCTGATTTATACCGTGTATGAAGTAACAGTCGCCGCCATTCACACAGTAGGACTTTTCTGTTTCATTGCATTTTCTGGCATGGTCTGAAAATGGCCTTGCGGTGGTTACTGAGGAAGACAGAAAGAGAAAAACAAAACACACGTTAAGATGAGAGGGTTTGTACACGTGCATCAAATTCAAAATGAACTTCAATTACATCTTCACTGTGGGCATTGATCAACAATGTAGTTAAGACGTGCCATCACCTAATGTTTATAGAAAGACCCTATAGGATAGGATGAACTTGTGCGTCACACATTGTTATTGCTGGGGTAGTTGACCCACATGACGTAACATGTTGCAATGATGACCCATGGAGCCTGCTTATCTGAGTCATCCTCATATCCAATATAAGACATCTTACAGTAGCAGTGAGACACAGTGAGTCGTATAGTTTCATTTGTATTCTCATCAGCAGAATCCACCTGCGTCGTTCATGAGTCCGGTCCCTTATATTACACACTTGTACACTCATGAGTCCTCTCAGTTTTCCATCCACAAATCTAATTGTGTCTCTCAGCGATGTTGACGCTATCTCAAGAACTTCTATGAGCAAAGATAAATATTTCCCCGACATAGCGTAGGAGTTGTATACGCAATGACTCAGGTCCTTGGAATGGCCTAAAATGTCATGTAACTACACTTAATCCCCCAGACTGAATAGATATAATATGTTTGGGATGAAGCCTGCTTATCAGGAGGAAAACAGGGCAGTGTGAGGGAGGCGGAGTGCTGAGAGAGGTGCACACAGAGGCAGGATTAGGCTGTAGAAAGGAGGAGATGGAGGATACTCTGAGTCCATATAGGAATCATATTGAGGGGTGATTGATCGTGGAGCGCTGCACCTGCAGCAGGCCTGCATATCAGCCTCTCTCCAGGGTGTGACAGCTCACTGGAGTGTATCCAAACATCCCCACACTCCGGGTCATTTAGTCAGCTATTATATTACAATACACCAAGCAGAGTGTCCCAAAACATTTAACGGCTTCCTTTGTGGATGAGAGAAGGCTGTGATACATCCATCCCTCAAGAAAATACCTTCCGCCGCCCTATATTTTCAGCTGACCCCGTCGCCCCAAGGGTCTATACTCCACCATGCAGCTCTATAGCTACGCCTCCCCACCCTCCCTCCCGCATTCTGAAGGCCTTTGACTGCAAAAATGATCTATCTGCTAGTGACGAGATGTGTTGTGAGCTTGTGGATCTACTATATTCTCCTAGCATTCACTCCAGAATAGGGCTGCTAGGGTTCATATACTGTATGTTTACAAACAATAAAAGATGGGGGCAACTGTGGCCCAGGAGGTAGAGTCACCGCTTGGGAATTAGCAGGCTCTCGATTCGATTCCCAGCCCCTGTGGCTTAGTGATGACATTGAACCCCTAAATGTTCCCGTCGAGCATTCTCTGCCGTTGGTGTGTGGCTAGCTGTAACATAATGCACACTACAGATTACTTTGAATAAAGGTGCTATATTAATGCACCATGTACCATTCTGATTGAGTTAGCAGAACCATTAAGATCTGTCAAATTATAATTACCTTTCTAATGTTAGTCCCTGGGCTACAATAAAGTAAACATAATGTACAGTACTGATGAAAACATATTTAGTATATTGTATGTTTCTGTTTGATTAAAGTTATGAATTAATGCATTCCCCACAACCTTGTTAACCTGTCCTAAACAAGCCTGAACTGAATCATTGAACTCTCTCAGAAATCATGGGTTTACCATCTGGTAGTTCTAACAGAATGGAAAACGTAGTTAAAACTAGTTATAAACACAAAGGAGGTATGGTATGCCTGACAGTTTGTCTGTCAATGATGTTATCATCATAGACAAGTCAGACATTTTAATCTACCAGTTTATCGGTTTGTGAAACAAGCCATCATTTTGGGTTAATTTCACATGGTAGCTTACAAGAGGCAAGTAGTTCACAGAAGGGATGTACAAATTTTAATGTAGGCGTTTAGCAGATGCTCTTACCCAAAGAGACTTACAAGAGTGAGATTGGAATAAGCCGATTAAGCATGAACTCTAGTCAATAAACCAAGTAAATAGATACATAAGTAGAGTTGCAGAGAGAACAATGTAGTGCCACAAAAGAAACCAGGATGTCAGGTAAACAATGAATCTAGCATTTGTTGAACAAAAACACCCTGCAGGAAAGCAGTTTTTGGCGTTGATATCCTCCTTCAGATTTGGAAGAAATTGGCCATCAATGCTCATTATTAGATGCCACTATTGTCACTCAGCCTCCCAGTGACATCATCAGTTCAGAAATCTTTGTCCCAGAACTGTCTATAACTCTCCTCTAGACACAGACCAGATAGCTATGGCACCATCTTAAACTGAGCAAATAAAGATGGTCGAAGTAGTACTTTAATATATTGGTCAATTAAGGGCAGAGGGAAAGACTGTCCTCATTTCAACTACAATATACTGTATGTGGTGTGATCACAGTGACTACTAGCAGGTGGGTACTTTAGTTTGAAAAGAACTGCTTCAAAAGGTCATGCTTCTTCCCTTGATATAATATGACTTTTAATGTATAATGCTAACATAGTGATACGCGGTAGCGGATTGAACCTCCAACAACGGCAATAGCACTGAGCTCATGGTTGGGTGATTCACCCCCAAGTTATGGATTCCATCATAGATACAGTAGATGTTGATCACATCTACTGGTATCTACATCATTCTGGCTGACAGGGGCAAAGTTAAAGAAAAGTGCCATGCCTCTTTATCACTGTCAAGAACATCTGTAGTTCTCATTCTGTGAGATTACATGTTGTTGCGCAGACTGTGCACACAGAACACATGGAATTCAACAACTACTGCATTCTGGACACGGCTTGGGAGTTAACTTCAGATCCAAAACAGGAGCACCAGGTTTCTACTTGGTTTTGTGTTGCTGTTGAATATCAGGGATTTGCTTCTGTTTCATCTAGTGACTGCTCTGCTGTTTCAGCGCTAGGTCATGCTCTCCAGATCTATAGATCTGCCATAACAACAGAGCACAGTTAAATGCACTTGCCTATATTTAGGAGCTGCTGAGGAGTTGAAAGGCCTTGGGGGAAGCCCCAAAGCAGGTCATTTTTTACGGGCTAATTGTTTGACTGGAAAATGAGGAAGGCACGGTTGTTGGGCAGGACACATTGTACCCATGGACATAATGCTAGTTTACACGCACGCCACGCGCACGCACGCACGCACGCACGCACGCACGCACACACACACACACACACACACTACAGTACCTGTATATTATTCTAGACACTGACAATTTCGGGGGAATATTATATGCCATACTACAACGTATATCCATCTTGTATTGTGCTTCTATTTTTGTGCAGACCATCTGCCTGTCATCCAAGCCACCATCGGTGTCCTTCATTGATACAGAAGGGCGGAGACTTCCAAACCCCAACTAGTAGAAAAAACAACAACATACAACAAAAACAAATCACAGCATGAACTCTGTGGCGCACATGAAGCCACGGACTCTCTTTTCCCTCTTGGGCTGTTTGCTTTGCAATAAAAGTGTCTACTTTGATTTCCCACTTAGCACAGTTAATCATCTTGCCAAAGTCTAGCCTGTCATGGTATGTGCTAACAGGGTGGGATTTTCAAGGAGAGGCAATGGGTTCCGGGTGAGCAACTCTTTTCAGGAGAAAAGCATCTGCCTCGAGCCCGAATGTTTACTTCGCCGTATAACCTAATTGCTCTATACGTCATTTTTGGCGAGTGACAGCGTTGTACGACAAAGCGTTAATTAGCCAGCAGGCATGGCACTTTGTCACAGTATTATATAGTGAGAACTTTTTGTAATCCAAACATCTGCCAAAGTATCCGTGAGCTGCCCATGATTATGGAACACAAGGAACATTACGCGTGTGGTTTGGGTGTATACAAAAACTCGCCAGACAGCGTGCCGCATAAAATAACTATAGACTATGTGCACTTGTGCAGTGACTACAATGACTGAACGTCAAACCTAGACATTTTAAACATATTCATCTCTCTCCCCATTTCATGTCAGACTACTTTCAACCTATAAATAAAGGCTGTCATAAAATATATCTAATAATAATAATGAGAAGAAGAAGAAGAAGAAGAAGAAGAGAAGAAGAAGAAGAAGAAGAAGAAGAAGAAGAAGAAGAAGAAGAAGAAGAAGAAGAAGAAGAAGAAGAAGAAGAAGAAGAAGAAGAAGAAAAGAAAGAAAGAAAGAAAGAAAGAAAGAAAGAAAGAAAGAAAGAAAGAAAGAAAAAAGAAAGAAAGAAAGAAAGAAAGAAAGAAAGAAAGAAAGAAAGAAAGAAAGAAAGAAAGAAAGAAAGTGTTCTCACATCTCTGAGGATTCCTTTTTTAAATGTTAAAAAAAAATAGCAAATGTGCCGCGATGCAAGCTTGTATTGTATGCTATTTTTAATAGCCAACACAAAAATCTAAAATGATAGATGGCCGCATTTGTTATGCCACATTTTACTGGTAATAGTAAATGGATCCCACCGGTATAGGAGACCAGTGGGATTCTGAAGCAGGGGAGGACAGGAGCAGCATAGTGGAATAGACCCCAGACGTATTATTTGTGAATGGCGCGTCATGGGCCTTGCACATCATGTTCCTGCTGCAGGCAGGCTCAAACAGCATCCTGTCCAAGCAGATACACACACTCCGAGCTCAGCACATCCGACATCCTGAACATGAACACTGACAACACACCTGCAGGCCTCCAGCGACTTGTGTGGTCGCAGCTTTTTGCATTGGTGAATGGCGCTCTATGTCTCGGGGAAGATATCCACCACTACGATATGCGGCACGATATTTGCCAACTAAGTGAGCTCATTTAGTTGGCAAATAACTGCCCGAAAGTTATTTATTGTGATATTCCTTCACTTGTGATGAGTTTGCCTGTTTGGAGTTTAGCTCCATAGATTTCTTCCATTGTGTTGTATCCACGCTCAGTTCACTTTCAACGTTTTTTTTTTCATGCTATGAAATTGGTCTTACATAAAACCAATAAACACTGAAGGTCAAATGATCAAATCCAACATGCACTTGGGGATCACGTTGTATTTCTTAAAACAAATGTGTGGTGCATCTGCTTGTCATGCTCATACAAACGGTACAACAAACTACTTGTGCAACGATCCCACGACAGCTGCAAACACTGAAAATGTAGCTTCAGAAAAGAACAGAACAGGAGTATAAATCACGCATCCTCGGCGAGCGTCCAGGATGATGTGAGAAGCCTCTACATAACGGAGAGGGAGGTTCCTGATGAGCCCTGCAGCTCAGCATTTTATATTAGAGCAGCACTTCCCAACCTTTTCTGGATCAGGGCCCACGTGAAAATCTCTTCGGACCACCCATCTGGCCACTTAAACCGGGCTGCCATGTGGTCCGATGGGTGGGATGTATGTGGGCATCAATCAATTGATTGTGTTCCAGTGTAGAACAATGCAGCTGACATGCTAAGTTCCTATTCATCGATATATGACAAAGGAAACACATTTTTCAAAGTTTTAAAGAAAGAAAAAACGAGACTTAAGAAACAATCTGACTCGAAGCAAAGCAAACCGCGCAACTATCAATATTTGCGAGCGGCTTTGCAGAAAAACAAGCCCAGAGTCGTTCATAATAAGCTGACATGGCAACACTGTTCGGGGCTTAGTTGGATACAAGGTACAGCAGGTGACTACGTTCATGCATGAAATCACACAATAATTCCAATCAAATCCCTGTTTGTTTCAGTTCAGTGGACACAGAGCTTTTATTTAGTTTTTTGTAAAAGTAAACAAAGAAAATACGTTTAATATCCCTAAATCAGAGGTAGAGGCTTTTGTGCTGGTTCTGGCACTGAACCAGGGCAAAGACACCGGGCAATGCAGTCCCTGCGGCGTTGTGCAACAAAATGGAAGTCGGTGCACGCATGTGTTGAATTTGCAGTCAGCGGGACGAACAGATTGCAGATGTACGTAGGCTACAGAGACATGGACGCAGTGGCTCAGGGGCAGAGTGGCGGGATGGTAAGCACAAGGTTGCTAGTTCCTCCAGAGTTAGTGTCGATGTGTCCCTGAGCAAGACACTTAACCCCTAATTGCTCCCGATGTGCTGGTCAGTACCTTGCATTGGTTTCCGCTGATATTGGTGTGTGAATGCGTCAATGGGTTCCACAATCTATGTAAAGTGCATTGGATAAAGGTGCTATATACTGTAAATGCACCATTTACTATTGTCTTGCTGCCTGTCTTGCTGCCTAGCAACACTTGTGATAAGATAGTTTGATCAACAGTGGGAAATACTCACAAATAATCAATGTTTGCAGCACTATGGTCTTAACTTCTGTAACTACAAATGTACAGTATTACACAATTATATCTTACTGGAATACAACATTTTGTTCATTTTCCTAAACGCAAAGGAATAGAGATAAAGTCGGTTGCAACAAGCAAAACCTGGTCCACACGATACAACAACAAAACCCTCTCAGGCCTCAGTCACAGCTGACCACAATGTTCTGTGAAATCCAAAACACAAAGAGGAGAATTCTGAAACCTTGTCCCCAGCATCAAGCGCAGCATGGACTGATAAAGGTGTTCTCACTTCTTGCACAATTCATATCAGTGAGGTGTCTATTGGCTGTGTTTCTGTCAAGCCTGCAAGATTGTACTGGTGTCGTGTGCCACTAACAGCAGATCCACAAGCTCTAAATGAATTGTGTCGCTGCACAGTGTGAGCTTGTAGAGCTTGTAAGCTTGCTGTTTTCAGCATGTGACACCTTCGTACGGTGCAGTGTAACTTATGGAGAAAGGAAAGTCTCTCAGCATGAAGTTTATGCAGTCCGCATTAGATATAGTTAAGCCTACTTGACTACTGTGATGACAAGGCTTATTAATATATACTGACGCGTTGTATCACATTTGTATCATGACATGTTGTCATGTTGAAAATGTAGTACCTACTCCAATCACAGCCCAGCTCATGCTGCTACATGCATACAGCAAACACAGCTCTGTCTACGCCATTCTCAGAGCATGTTGTTCCATTCATACCAACCAGTGGTCCCTGAGAGCATTCCAGGTGGTCCCCGGCTAAATGATGGGCAGTTGGTAACCAAATGAACCCTTATAGATCTGTAACTGTGTTTTATGTTATCACACAGAGAATGCAACTCAGACAGTCTGAGATGTTGCGATCTTAACAGAATAAGAAAGGAAGGACACTATGCTATTAAATTAGCCTTTCCATATAGTGGAACGTTGCATAATATCTGACATGCACTGAGTCAGCAGGTAAGGGTTTGGGGAGGGGACAGGACACACGGTATTGACATTGGATACGTCATTACTGCCTTTACAGGGCAGCATCCCTAACTGTAACTATGATAATCACTGTGAAACAAGATCGTCGCAAAAATTCTCACAATTTCCAGTCTTTGATCAGAAGAAGGGCCTCTCTCTTTCATCACCCATTTTTAGTTTCTCCCATTACTCTCCTGTGTCTTGGGAATAAAAGCAGATAAAAAAGTGCTGCCTCTGGATGGCAGGCAGCAAGCAAGAAATAGGAACAGAGGAAGAAAGGGGAAATAAATTCTGTCAAAATTAATCAAAATTAGACAAAAGAATAAACAGAAGCTCGCATGCTTACCCTCCCTTGATTATCATTTCAGAAATGTGCTAAATACGGCATACAAAGCGTCAGCTGTCAGGACTGTCTGGAGCAGGCAGAGCAGGGATCCTGTCAAGTCTCTATTGATAATGAGATGCAGCCGCTATGCTCCATTCACCTTCAATAACTGAAAGCACCGTGTCAAGTAGATGAAGATATGTAGTTTCAACCTCATTTTTTACAGCGCTTCCCATCCCTGTGGCGGTAAATAGAAGCTCTGAGTTGCTGACTGATCACGAAAAGTGCCTAAAATAAACTGATATAAGGGCAGGCATGTGCCTAAAGATGTCTGGGAGGTAGCATAATTAATGCCACTTTGTGACGAGTCTCTGCCAGCAAAGCTTACAGTACATGATGGTAAATTATTCTACTGTATGAGGCACACGCTCACCCATTAGGACTAAGCACTGTTGTGTTTGGATTCTAGAAAACGTTTTCTGTACACAAGAATGTCAAACTGGTGTTCTGGCATGAGTGAAACCTTTCACTCAAAATTGCAAGCACAGGTTGCATTTACTATAAATATGTGCATTTCCCTGTCAGTCTTGCCTTGTGACATTATCAGGGTTAGGGGATCACTGATCTCATTAACATTAATATTATGCCCATTATGGGAAGGGCCATATATGGAGACCCCCGGATGTCATCAATGCTGGCCACCAACTCCTAACCTGTTCTGACATTCCTTTTGTTGATCTGATATCATCTAACCCTCTATATTCATGACACACTCCATATATGGTCTGTGCATTTGCTCTGTGCAAGAAAATTGCAGCATTTCTTAAAATGTATCACTTTGGATATTGCTGTATGTATTTTGAGGTGTGTCAGATGTATCATTCGCTGATATAGCATTGAGGTGCTATTTTATTTCTGACGCTTGGCCAGTTCTTACTTCTTATGTAAAAGAGACTCTGTCTCAAGGTGTTTTTTACTGGTTAAATAAATGTTACATTAAAAACATATAACATAGAGCTTAAGTCATTCATTATTGCTCTTGTTTGGAAAATTGGAATGTATGCCTTGTAAGGTATTGATTAGCTTCAGTCTTCTATGGTCTTCTATGCCTTCCAATATGAAAAATGTGCCTTGATGCAAATGTCTTCATGAATTTGTGTGAATTTAAAATGTCTGTGTGAACAGAGCTACTACAACGTACAAATACACTTTGCATGGAGTAACTACGATCCATTCTAACAACTGTGTTCAGCTCCTTGATTTGCAAGATATCGCTACAGTGTTGGCACAGCCACCTGCTGTCAGCAAGCATGAAAATCTCGATTGGTTAGTAGTAAAATAAGCACACGGTTGTTGATTGTACTGCGGATGTCTTGTTTTAAAGCCCACCTGTTTGCCATCACGGACGCTGTGCTGCATACCAACATTTGAACATTTAGTTCCTTAGCAAACAACCACACCACGTGAAGACATGACTTAAGACCTTGACCATCTCAGCATATACACCACAGATGTCACCAAAGCCAAATCAAACAAATCCCCTTTTAAGGTCTTCATTGAACTCGAGTGACTGAAATTAACATGGCCGTGCACGCAGTTTATACAGACCTTGCACAATTGACAAGGAAGGGATTTCTGGACATCGGCCAAAAATATTTACCTCTCTGCCAACTGCAAAAAAAAGACACCAAGTATAATAAAGACAGAAAGCTCAATTCAAGCTCTTGCACTGGCTGATATTATTGTAATGACTGGAGAAGCATGTACTTGTCATTTGTGAAGAGGATCTGTTGTACTGGCTGATATGATTGGAATGACTGGAGAAGGATGTACTGTCATTTGTTAAGAGGATCTAGTGACATCTGATATGGAAGCGATCTTATTAGAGTGTGTTATGGCAGACTAAACAGCCGTCATCTTGCTCCAGCTCTGTTTTAAACAAACAGCACCCACAGAGAAGAGCAATACAGTATATAATGTACATGACGAAAATATATGTCCCTTGCAGGTCAAGAAACATAGAGGTGTATATACAGTGTATATATAGTGTATGCATATATACAGTGCATACATATACAATGTGTATATATATATATATATATTATATATATATATATATATATATATATATATATATATATATATATATATATATATATATATATATTATATATATATATGTTATTGATGTTATTATTGTGCATATATTTTTTTCTATAGTTTTGTTTTGTTTGTACCCCCAAAATAAATGTGAAACATACCATTCACAAGGTGATCTGTCAGTTAGATTCAGTACTATGCAAACGCATATGCGCACGCATACACTTACGCACACACACACGGGATCAGGTGTTTTGGTTCAGACTATCCCCATTCCTCCCCCATTCCTGGATGGATGACGCAGAGATGTTCAGTACATGTTACTTTAATCCAAGCTTGAGATCAGCTCTTCTGTCACACAGAGCTAGGATCAGAGTTAGTGTATATACACACACACACACACAGGGTCAGGTGAGTTTGCTTGGTCGTTTAACTCCAGGTTTCAACTTTTCTCTGTGCTAAGTTGCAGAAGGGCTGAAGTGAGGTTTCCTCCACGTTAGGGAGAGCCACAGCGTTTAGCCATCAGGCCCTTGCCACTGACTTTGATTAATCCTTTGTGGCCTAAGAACTGAAAGGAAAAGCTGGGGGTGCAAGAGGGACCATCTGGAATCCTTCATAAACATGTCTGTCTTTCCACGCTCTCCAAAGGGTTCTAGGAAAATCGTAAAAATGAAAAGAGAGGTCCCTATTGCACAGGGTTTTTTTTTCTTTCTTTCTTTCTTGAGGCACCTCATCTGTGCACATGGAGCAACCAAAAGAACTTGCACATAGTGGATTGTGGCACTGCACTGAGCAATCTATACAACCTCATGCAAGCCAGCTACAAAAAAGAGTTGTACCATAAAATACATTGTTGAGACTAAAGCTGGTAATTTACCGCAGCTTGGCTTAATTCTTTTTCACTTCAGCCGGGATGTCGTCTCAATAGGCAAGACAGATTCTGTGCAGGAAAAACCAAGGGAGCTATTCAAAACACAATAAATAGATGTATTGGTTACATCTGGTCTTTGTTACCGCTTCATGTTTCCAATTTTCAAAAGCGTAGTTATCAGGGCAAATAGGATAAATGATACGGCTTATTCAGGAAAGTGGCACATGGTATGAAAACAGGCAACATCCATTTTGGACAGAAATCCATTTGGACATCCAAAACAGCATGCGCAAAAAGGCAACATTTACTTGAAAGACTAAAGAATGAAAATCTGAACATGTAGATGCTACGGCCAAAAAGCCCCTCTTTCCCCTCCATTCCTTTCCCCCCTTCACAGGGAATTTCGAACGTCTCCCGTTACAAATGGGGCATAGATCTTTTATCACTCTACAAGGGGTGAATTTATTTCATGCATTCTTACTCCATTGTAGATTCCATTACCTTAGCATCCCTTTTTCTGCATGGCATTCTAAAAATTCTTCAGGCATCAGGCATCAGTGTGCTAGTGTGTGCACAGGTACCTTGTACTGAAAGGATACTAACGGAAACTGCAAAGCACAAAAAAGCTCCAATTTGGAGAGCCAGTTTTGGTATGCCATAGCTACAGGACACTGTGGTTCAAATTGCGGTGATAACATGAGCCATTGCTCACCGGGTGCATGTCTGATGTGGTGAGGGATAAGTATGCAGGGATGGGGATGATGCATGCGTGACCACATAACATCTGTCATGTTTGTACTTTTGTAGGTTTCAGCTGTTTATCAGTGATCTTACTTTGTTCACCCTCAGGGGCGGATCTATAGGCATGGGCATGGGGGGGAAATGCCCCCCTAAATGCCCTGACTGCCCCACCAAACACGATGACATCCAAAACAACCCAAGATACCCAAGAAATTAAAGTGCTTATATTTAAAATGATGCGAAACACTACTACTGCTACTAACTAACTACAGCTGTGTCACCACTAAACCAACAGCATTTCATCATTGAAAACAGAAAATTCTCTGAGTCAGACCTTTAGCTTTATGTACTGTATGCTCCGTGTCTGATGTTATTATTGATGCTTAATTGCGTAATAAAAGTCCTGTAACTGAAAATGGTATGGGTGCGACTTCATCGCCCGTGGCGCGAAGCAACACGGGCCCCTCCAACATGTTCTCTTGCCCCCCCCCCCCCCCCAAATGGGACATGTTACATCCGCCCCTGTTCCCCCTTTCCAATGCACAAAGTGAAGTTCAACCAGATTACATTTGAGGACTGAATAAAGCTATACCAGGGCAAAGCTGGGGTCACAGGAGAATGCCGCACAGACAGTGAAGCTAACTTCATAGGCTATAGCAGCAGTTTTCAACCTTTTACATACCAGGGCCCACTGTTTATTCTGCATTCAAGCCACAGACCGCCACTTGGTGTTGCGTTTAGTCTCTCAGACCCAAAACTAATGATTTTCATTTTGTATCCACAATTTGGGCGAGATAACTGGCCAAACATTGGACAAAATACAAATTCTTATACAGTGTTGGGCAGCAGTAACTAATTTAGATTACATATTACTGTAATATTATTACTTTTGCTCCAAAAAGTAAAGTAACGAGATTACTCTGCAAAATGGGTAATAAGTAACGCATTACTTTGCAAGTAACGCCAAGTTACTTTTTTAAAATGAGCTTGTTGTTGCATGCAAAAATAGAACAGATGTACAAGCTATTGACAGGTACTGTAACAACAGGGATGTGCAGTAGATTGTAGATCCAGTCCACACGCTGCATCCTGCGCACAGTTATGTACACTACAAATCGCTTGCTGCTTTATTTTGTATTTTATTTTTAAATACAAGACCTCAACTGTTTTAGAAAACAATTGTGAAAAAAGTTTAAAAAGTCAAAGAGACAAATTTTGAAATCTGGTTTTGTTAGTTGCAGGTCTGTTTTGTGATTCAAGGTTAAAAATGTTCTCATTGCTTCTCTCTGCTCCTTTTATTTTTATTTTTTCATCTAAGAAAGACATTTACAATGTCAGATTTTGTTGGCTTTGTTTTCAGGAAAGTAATAATGTAATATGTTATATTATTACTCTTCGATTCAGTATAAGTAAAGTAATGATATTACTTTGTCTAAGGGGTAAGAGTAAAGTAAAGAAGTTACTTTCCTAAGAATATTTGACCAACACTGTTCTTATACATCCTTAAAAGTGTAGATTCTTGAAAGTTAAGTAATTCATGTGCTAAGTATAATCCAACTTTTGAGAGCGTAAGGTGAAACCAATTTTGCCCCAACTCACCAGCCAAAAAGCACTAGATTTTCTGCCAGGAATTTTTCACTGAGGGGGGGTCTGAAAAAAGCTAAATACAGCGACAAATGCGGCAAGTTGGCAACACTGAAACAAACCAACAAGCAGTGTAATATGGACATCAACTTTTTGTTAACATAACACATTTGTTTTACCCATGTTGTAATTATACAGGCCTGTAATGGCCTTTTGATGATAGTGGAGAGAGACAGGAAAGGAAAAAGGGTGAGAGAGGGGATACTGTATGCAGCAAACTGTAGCTGTGGTGCCATTTGAACCCGAGCCCAGGCTGAAGGAACGACTATAGTAGTAGGATAATTACATGGAATATTTACAAGTTGATAGCCAGGCTACTTGTCTTCTCTGTTCTGTGTCTTTTTTGACAAGCCATGTCATAATTACTATAAATTGCTTCACTTTTTCTCCAGCATGTCACAATTATCATGTCACATTTGTCATGAATTATTCCCCTCTTTCTGCAGCTGCCATGCATCAATCAAATAGTTGCAGTTGCATTTCTGTATAAAGAACATCTCAAGACCCTTTTTTTTTTTAGGGAAACCCGTCTGTACACATCAAATACAAAGTCATAAATCAGAGACCGGAATGACAATGTGGATAGTTCTGGCATGAAACCCCTGTTCTTTGGGGTTGTCTTAACCCCTTATCGCAACATTAGACTTTAGCTTTTGCCAAGATCAATAGTCCTTAGATATAAGATAAATACAGCATTGCCTGGTGGTTTGACTGATGGACACGAGCGGAAAGAATACAGAAAGAAAGCTTGATTGTTTTTTCAAATAAGAGAGCTCAACATCTAAAGGAGAGGGATTTTGAAGAGCGTCATACAATGAAGATAACATCATGAATACATGCTAATCTACTCGATGGAGTTGTCGAGGTACGCACAAGGTACGCACAAGGTACGCACGTGGCACAAGTGCCACGTTATCATCCCAAGTATGGACATGTCCACAGACATCGCTAATAAGTAGGATGTACCCGTAGGTGAGATTACCCACATGCACGTGTACGGAAATCGCCCAAATAGCGCAAACAGTTTTATACTCACATAACTGTATGTCGATTCTTAATATTAATGAAAAGAGGGAGGGGAGGGAGAGATGGAGGAAGGAAAGAGCCTATTTCACCCATGCAATAACCCAGCCAATGTTGAGTATTACGACATTAAACCTGGCCTGGCTATATTGGTTCAGCAGACAAAAATGAACAGCAGCAAACTGGGTCAGTTAACAAAATAAAGTTTTAACCGTTTGCCTTCTCCTCACAGAACACTCACAAAGAATGACGATATATCTTGCAACTACTTTGTTTTTGACTGGTGGTAGTTCAACCAGGAACTGTCAATCTTCACCTTGTTGTTATGGAAACGGTAAAATGGTCTGTGCTCTTGCTTTCATCTGAACTTGACAGTTTTTAGAATGATGGAATTCTTTTGCAAGTAGTCGCCATGCAGCTTTGAGCTTATCTCAGGGTATGAAGTTGGCTTACGTATTTTTGAGGAGGTCACTGTAGAGCACCTATTTCTGATCCACCAGGTCAGGGGTTTTCAACAGGTGGTCCGGGGACCACCAGTGGTCCTTAAGAGGGTTCCAGGCGGTCCCCAGCTAAATGATGGAAAGTTGGAATCCAGATGTAACTCTTCAGAGTGTAAACATGAAACCAAATGGACCCATTTCATGTTTACACTCTCAAGAGTTAGAATATTGATCATCTGAAGTCTAACAATTATAGAATGTAGAAGATTAATGGTCATTTTATCATTATTCATCTGTATGTTTGCCTGTTTTGTTTCCCAAACCCAGCCTGATATTGTGGACAAAATAATCTTTAGTTTTGGGGTCTGTGGGGCTAAAAATGTCCTCAAATGGTGGACCGTGGATCAAAAGCTGAATAAATAGTGGGCCCTGGTATCAAAAAGGTTGAAAACCACTGCAGCAGGTTATCAGATTGGGCCATTCAGGGTTATTCCACAGCTAAAAGATTAACAGTTGATCAATGACTGAGCTGAGGACCCCCTGTAACCCCCTCAGTGAGCTCTGGGCGTCCCAGGACCTCACTTTGAGAACCATTGCGGTAGCAGCGATGAGGGGAGATGAAGCGGCTTGTTTTAGAGAATAACAACAACAAAACAAAACAAAAACCTCTTTAAAGCTGCTTTAAAGCTGTGATCTATACAGTAGGGCAGGTAAAGATGCCAATTACATCTCCTGGTGCCAGTCGAACACATGCGACATTCAAAGCAGTGTCAAAATGAAATGAAGATCTATCTACCACCACCTTTTACAATTTCCCTCAGATCCAGACAGCCAGTTTGACAATTTGACATCAGTGTATAGTTTTATTTATTGCATACATGATCTCTCCGTTTTGCCTATTTGAATATGTGCTGCAATCACTAATTGGAAATTACCGTATAAGCCTGACTTATTGTATAATGTTTGATTCACACATTGTGTTTCCCGCCACTAACTTTACAAATGTTTCTTGCAATGGACTATAAAGAACAAATGAAGCATTGATTTGCAACCGGTAAATGAATGTACAGCTCAGGTCAGTCAGTATACAGTATGTCATTATACATACCTTTAGGGATATGTTTTGTGAAGACAGAATCACACAACAAAATATTTTAGGCATTAGTTGAATTCACAGCTAAATGATTGAGAGCCAACCATAAATTCATATATGTGTAGTATATAATGCACAATGTACAAATTCAAGTGCATTGAACAGGACGCGTGGTTGACACCATCACGATAAATGCAACCACCACTTTTCATCCATGATTTTGAGACCATTAACACGTACTTGCGTGACAAATAATGGCTAGGCAAAAATAAACATTTCGGAGCTAATTAGCTTAAGTGACAGAAATCTAAACCAGAGTTGCAATTTAAATGCAATTTATCAGTGTTTGTCATTCGCCAAAAGAGCGACTCAGCAATTACTGTAGCTACTGTATGCCTAAAGTTGTGATGAACTGAAATGATAGATGGTAGATGAATAAAAACATGATATAGTGGTGCTGGTGCGTGTGTGTGTGTGTGTGTGTGTGTGTGTGTGTGTGTGTGTGTGTGTGTGTGTGTGTGTGTGTGTGTGTGTGTGTGTGTGTGTGTGTGTGTGTATGCATATTTTACCCTCATATACAGTAACATCTCTAGCCAACAGTCAAGTGTACAAGCCATTATTAAGTATATTAGTTGATATTAACACTGCTAGACAGCAGAGCCCCCATATGGCCCAAAACGTTATAGCACAGCCTTGTCCCATGGTGTTTGAGGCCTTGACACACAGTGTCAGGTCCTCGCAGACCTCTCTATTAGAACGTTGCGGTTTCCTCTGAGTGAGTGAGCGTCTCTGGGAAACATTCTACCACATGAATCGCACTGTGAGGCACATGGCTATAGACTAACGGAACAGAACTCGGCCAACATGTCCGACTTTGGGCACCAAACACAGATAACTGTGGTTTGTGGTGTGGATCGTAGAGACAAAGAGTAGAAGACGGCAGCCTTCTGCGGTTCACACTCCCCTGGGAAATCCCAGCGGGACTGTAAAAATGTTTTATGTTGTTTGTGTTGATCAAATACTGTTTTCCCGTCAATCATCATCAATCAATAAAGCTATGGTATGTGCTAAAATCACATTATCTGGCATTTGTCATTTCCTTCCTTTCGCAATTTGGACATCTGTTCATTTAACATGAACTATGAACCACACAGGAGTCAGAGAGACCACCGTTGCACCGCGAGAAAAGTCACACCCTCAAACAAGCCTTTTCCAACTCCTTCAGAAGGCATGCATCCTATTCAAGACACTGACTGGACTCCGCCCATAACACGTGGGTGACTCACTTTAAATAAAATGGTATAAGATATTATGCAATGTATGAACCACATACTGCAAGCAGACACTCCCTGTCGTGCTTCCAGGCACGCCCATACAATGGCTTCATCTACCCCCCAGTTTACAGTTTGTAAAGTGTTGGGCTGCAAAATGTCCACGTCGCATGCACGAAAAGATTCCTCAATTGCAATTCAGTTATTTAGGTAAGAGCAGAGCAGAGTCTTTGCAGATGCACCGAACAACGCATTGCGAATGACAGTGCACTTAGTGCACTGTCACTTTACCCAAGAGGGAATTATCCACATTTCATGTTCCTGCAGTGCAAAGTGAGGCTTGAAATGTATTTAGAATTGGTACAAAATGGAGCACGCCATGACCATTATCCTAATTTACCACCCACTCTCCTCCACCACCACCACCACTGCCACTGTGTCTTCCTTTATTCTCCTGTTACCTTTTTCCCCCCTCTTTTTTTTTTCTCTCCCAACTACATAGCTGATATGCCTGGTCTTGCCTGCCTCAATCGTCTCTGCATTGAGGTGAAATCAAAGAACAGCTCAGTGTGATTGCACAATAGCTGCTTATGTACTATGAAGAGGCAAAGTGCACTTTACTCGGGGAGGGCTGGGTGTTGGTGCGGGTACTGATTAGCATCAGTGTCTATAAGGTTAGGTAACCATGTGGGTATAGAGTCAGACAAGATGACACCAAAATAAATAAATACATGAATAAATGAATGAATAAATAACTGTTACTTATGATTGAAAGTACAGGTAAAAGTGCTGCGAACAAATTTTAGGCACTATGAGAATTTTATTTTATCGTAGGGGCCAATATTAAATTACTTAAATAATTAATTCCATTACTCAGGAGAAGCTTGACAGTAACATTTGACGTTCAGCAGAGCAATTCCTATTATATCCCCACTTAAAAGATCCATTTTCTAAACAAGAGCACCATCTCTTTCACTATGTTGATATTATTTTGCACTGTTGAACTGCTTAGACTAAAAGTGTTTGCCTGCCTGCAGTGCAATGTTACTGCCAGTTTGCAATGCATGCACCTGTGACAATAGTGCACCTTGAACCTTGTCCTGAACCCTATAGGGTGCATTCCATGGTAGTCGCTGCAGCAAGTATTTTGTTTGCCGTGGATCATGTCAGAGGGTGGAGGGGTTAGCAACTGAACTAGTGCCTGGTACAGCAGGGGGAGAAAGGCACCAGAAGCCAGGATGAGTAACAGTAGGGGGGCATGTGGAGTAAAGATGTCTGCATTTGGACTTCAACGGTAGCCAAAGTAGCCACACAGCTGGGGTGGCACTACTGCCTGGTGTCACACTTTGGCCTAATACAGGGGTGGGCAATTATTTTTCCCAAGGGGCCACATGAGATACATAAAATATTGTGGAGGGCCAAGACTGAAGGCTGAACTAAAGTCTG
Source organism: Benthosema pterotum (assembly GCA_039105355.1). Taxonomy (NCBI): domain Eukaryota; kingdom Metazoa; phylum Chordata; class Actinopteri; order Myctophiformes; family Myctophidae; genus Benthosema; species Benthosema pterotum. The sequence continues at coordinate 39,547,849 of CM076975.1, read as the reverse complement.
CGTAATATTAATTTAATTTCAAGACAAAAGTAAGAGTAAGACCAAACTTTTTGATACCGGGCCCTCTATTTATTATTTGAGCCACAGAGAACCACTATTTGATGACATTTTAGCCCCACAGACGCCAAAACTAAAGATTTCTTTTGTTTTTGTTCACATTTCCAGGCTGGATTTGGGAAACAAAACAGGCAAACATAGATAAAAAATGGCCATTCTTTTACATTATCTGATTGTGTAGATTTTAGGTAATTCAGATGATGAATATTTTAACTCTTGAGAGTGTACGGTAAACATGAAACCAAATGGACCCGCAAGGGTCCATTTTTACATTCACAAAGAGTTGCATCTGGTTAACCAACTCTCTATATTTAACTGGAACTCTCTCAAGGACCACTGGTGGTCCCCGGGCCGGTCAGAGTCAGCCAAAGGGCCGCATTTGGCCCCCGGGCCGCATAATGCCCAGGTATGGCCTAATACCAGCAACACTGGTCTAATGCTATGAGAGGCAGGCTAGCTTGTGACCCCGGAGGGGTTATTGATTTCAATATGGACACTAAGTAGGTTAGGTCTTGACAAGGAATGGGAGAGTGATGGAGAGTGGTCCCTCGGGGGCTGCTGTGGAAGGGGGTCCTTGAGCGAAGACCATTAACACTAAACTGCTCCTTTGGGGCTGCTCTGAATCAAAATCAACTTCATCACAGGTTTACAGATGTAAAGCAGTGGGTGAAATCTGTGTTTTCTTTTTGTTAAAGCTACTTCATTTTAGTTTTTTTAATAATAATACAGGGAAAAAGACAACTCTTTTGAGGGGTAAGCGGGAAGAGAGCTCAATAAATAGCAAAACAATCTATATATTTACACATACGGTAGCACCTGAGGCAAGACATGAGGTGTGGCAAGTACCTGAGGTATGACAAAAAGGTGTGTGTGGCAAACAGAAGGGAATGTTGTTGTACTTAACTAAAGTATGAACCTGCATGTACAGTAAAAAAAGAAGTGTGGAAACAGGGTGTTTCTGACATGCAGTGGACACTGTGGAGCATGCCTGGTCAACAGCTGGCTGTGGTTACAGGAGACGGAAGATTTACAACCCTGCAGTAGATCCAAAACACATATGCAGCATCACCATATTTGGGTCTTTCAAGCTGACAGCCGGTAGTGAGACAGTAAGAGTAATTGTAAAGGTTTATCCTCTGCTGAACCTTAGCGACAGGCAGCAGGGGTTCTGCCTGCACGTTATATAGTAAACTACTGATTGCTCATTTGCACTTCCACACCGACTGTCGAGGGCAGAAAAAAAGAAATCTTTTGGTTGGCTGAGAGAATGTTTGTGTTGCAGTCCTGCTGCCTTGGTTTGGCTGCATTGTGTTTATTTAAGTTGAAGTAGTATAATGCTAATTCAGGATGCCGTAGGTACTGTACAGGTTAAATGCATGCAGACTTTTCTGCAATGGCTACACAATGCAGAAAAATACTCATTGTTACTTTAACTCTTGTATGTCAAAATGTTTGACTGTAAAAGATCATGTTTAACACTGGGAGTAAGATGTGCAAGTTATTCCATGGTTAATTGAAAATCATTCCAGTGAAATACATCTTGATGATGTCATCAGATGTATTTCACCATGTTAATGGATTTCTTTAAACCTCCATTTCTTGGAAACACAGAATGGGGGGACCTTTTTATCATGTCCACACAACATCTCTAAGGAACAGTATATTAATGACATATTAAAATGTTGGTGGGAAAATGGGTGGAGTTCCCCTTTAATGCATGCAGTAAGGACTTCTACTGTATGTGGTCACTACTGCATTTGCGTGTTTCCCATGACTCCGCCCTGCACCCCTTGAAAGCAAGCTCACCGTGACTTAACTACCCTCTCCGTAGGTCATAAACACGGGCCACAGAGCATGCTGCTTTCAGCAGGAATTAATGATAGCCCTGCCCATGTTTAAAGGACAAACGCACTGTGAAGGGATCATTGAGCAAAGAAAGGCATCACTGGTGCAACCCACGCACACGCACAGATACACACACACACACACACGATTCATCATAGAAGATTCATTAAGCCAATCAGTAACCTTCTGCATCAAAGTGTTATGATAAAACACCTGACGTTGACACAACTTGCAAAGATGCAGAAAGCCCTTGATTATTGTCCACCACGTCATGAACCCTAGTGTCCCAATTCTGGGCATTTCGCATCGCAAGTGACAATCTACAAGCTTCTAAATACATTTATATGTCCCTTTATACTTGTGACTTAAGTTCTTTAAGTGGTTATAGGCATGTCTGCCACACGTCTAGACCATGCTTACAACAAACAAATTGGATCCTGTTAATTTCAGTACAATATGAGCATCAACTTGCAGAGACTTGAGTTGTTGTGCTTGAGATTAGTAATCCAACACTCTAAATAACATTGCACCGTTCTTTTAGTTGTCAAAGTTGCTCTCATGGTACCTGGTGGCTCAGCCAGCCAGTCACTTGGTGGATCAGTCAGACCATGTGCCAAGTGTGCCAACTCTAGCATAGTGGTTCTCAAATGGCGTGCCACGAGACAAGTCCAGGTATGCCTTTATTGCAATATACTATACAACAATTACGTTTTTATTTACAATATCAGAGCTTTATATGCACACTTGCACAGGCAAATTCTATAGCGTAAATATATACTGCACGTATCTTATACTGTCGCTGTAGTGTATCATATACCGTATTAACCACTTTCAACCTAACATCCCTATTTTGTATATCATTATAGGCAAATATTTTAACACATTTTCTTTAATTTTATTTTCACCAATAAGGTGAAACTTGTAGATCAGCCATTTTTGTATCTATGAATACAGCTGTGCCTTGAAATTATGACTCTGCAGAGTTTGAAAATCACTGTGTTATTGATAACAGGGACCATTCTAGTCTGTTGTTATTCATTCACCAGCATCCACTTTCCTGCCCTTCCCTTTATTATTCAGAAGAGAGGAGAGAAGAACAGCAATCTTGGGGTGTCATCAGACTTTAAAGTTGTCCGTGGGCACGAGAGAAACATATATTTACCATTCCAACGCTTTAATGCTATAGTTTGCCTGCCACAGCTGTCTCTCATCCCTAACCCCCCATTACTCCATCACACTGCCTCCTTTTGTTGTTTGATTTTGCAATAGTAGCCATTACGTCATTAAAGGACCATATACAGTATACCAGCATCAATACTGTACAATGCATTGTCTATTCACAACTTTGCTGAGGAAGGTTCCACCAAAACACGTCCGTATATATGCTGCCCTGTATGTAAATAAAGAACGCTTTTTCATTGAATGCTGGCCTGGTAATCTACAGTAAGTCAGGGGTTTTCAACCTTTGTTGATACCAATTAAAACAAATGGACGGGTCCATTTGGTTTCATTTTCACGTTCTCAAGAGTTACATCTGGTTAACCAACTTAGCTGGGGACCGGACCAGATCTTGACAAGAGTCCGATGATGCTAGACTGATTTTCAAAACACTTGTGGCCAAGAAAGGCTACATCTACAATGGATGATGCCCTAAATGGTAAATGGTGCATTTATATAGCGCCTTTATCCAAGGCGCTTTACATAGCTTGTGCATCACATTCACCCACACACACACACATCGTGCATCATCTCAGCAAAAGTCATTGCCAGCACTACTGCAGCTTGTCCCTCCACCACCACCAGTCTCCTCCCGTAGTAGCATTTAGATTTCAATATGTGGCCTTACAGTGTTTATAATATAATATGTATAATGTTAAGACTTGAAGAGTAGGTCTGTGTTAAAAAAAATCTATTCATTCAAAATTACATAATAATAATAATAATAATAATAATAAAAGAAAGTGAGTGGTGAAACAGCACCCCCTTTTGGTACCATAAATATATACATAATATATACAAGAATGGACACTGCCATTCCTTGGAGTGGCTGCACCTCTCTCTCTCAAAACACTCAAAAAAAAAAAAAAAAAAAAATAGCCGGTATAAGCTCACATCACAGTATCAGTATCAAGTGTCACGCTGTGAGATTGTATAAAAAGACACACATCTCCGCTGGTTGAGACCAGTGGTCACACTCAACCACTAAATCTCTCATTAAATGTATTTGTATGTTTTTTTTTCCTCGACGAAAGTGTCCGGCTGAAAATCTATTTGGTGTTGTGTTGGAACCTGCACCGTGACCACATTATGTTTTGCTGAGTCCACCGGATGTAAAGTGAATGTGGTTGAAAGCCTGTCCCATAAGCTTGCATGTCCAATCACACTCACAGGATGCCTGCACGACTGCAACCTCAGGGCCCTGGCCCGACCCCGCTGCTGCAGGGCCTAATCTTGAAAAAGTAGGCATGACTAATGGCTCGGGGGCTTGATCTACAGAACCTGACAAGTTGTTCTCCTGTGGCTTGTAAATACAAGAGCGCATGGCATGTGTGAGGGCCCACTCCACTCACCGACATGGCCACTGCTGTGCTCGCCCACTGCACCGATCAATGCCATTGATCAGCTTTGCAGATACTTTGCATTCAGCCAAGGTTTGTAGGCAACATCCTTTTAGCATAATTTTGAGCCACGTATATCTTATTTTGTCAGGGTGAGCGAGTTGTGTTTTCACTACACAGATTAAGCAGAGGGGGGGAGAAAAGGAGCTGAGGGAGGGATGTTTATCTAGTTCAAACTAGTACTTTATGTTTCATTTACATGAGAGAGATATTAGGAGTGCTTTACTGGAGGTCAAAGAGGGGGAGGCTTCAGGAGAGGGAAACAAGAGGGAAAAGAGCCAGTGTTTTCTTCCAGGCCAGCTGTATTTGTGTTGGAAAACTGTCTAACACTCAACATGATAATTAACTAACCCTGTAAACATCATATGTTTAGGGTTTCAAGCCCACACAACCTTGTAAATATAAACATTAAATTACGCTAAGTGAATTAAGAATGATAATGACATTTAGCCAATGTTTGTTTTTCAAATATTGTGTTATTGCTATTGAACCGTGAATATACAGTAGTGCTGCACTCAGTGCACTCTGCTACGTAATGCTGTAGAGCGTTTTTTTTTTTTTAGATAGATAGATCTTTATTGTCATTGCAACATGTACAACAAACATTTTAGATATCAATGCTAAGCAGCGATACACACTGACCTTTCTACTCTTAATGGATCTCACAGTCTGAACAAATTGTTGTCCAAACAACACGTGGATCAAACTTTGCCTGGCTGTAGGAAAAATGGATGCGTTTGAATTCAGTCTGACAATAAGTATAAGCAACACCAGGAATGCTGTACGGATTTTGTAACCAAAATAATTGCCATTATTAGTTATCGATGATTTATTTTAAAACAATAACAGCAACAGCTGCCTGGACCGCAGAGTCATCTTCTATTACACAGGGGTGCTACAATTTATGAAAGAACAGCAGACTCATCTCGGCTGCCAAACCCTGTGTCCATGTAGACTAGAACATTAGCTGATGTAGAAAGAAATCATGTTTCATGTGAGTATTCCAAATCCTCCAAATTAGTTCCCGGAGTTAAGTAAGAATGACATTACTACTGACCGTCCTTAAACTCACCCACAATGTTAAAAGTCCTCAAATTGGCTCCGGGCTTAACCCTTTCTACAGTGTTGTGCAGAAGAAATATAGCCTATCTACTGTACCAAGCTCCCAACGTGTCACATCACAATGCTTCGTGAGCTTGTAGGCAACCCAGATGGCGGCACGTCTCCATCGTGTGACAGAGAATAAATTAAGATTCTTTCCGTGGAAAACTTTAGCAATTGCATCCTCAAATTTCAGCCCCCGCCCCCCAAAAGTGATAAGACTATATGCTATGGCTATGACAACCCTGCTTGAGTACTTCTACAATTATGTGCTATGGTTACACCACGCCTGCACCCACAGCACTTTACTAAGCTCTGACACAGCACTGACACTGAGGTTCTCAGCCAATGGCTGCTATGACTAGTCTTGTTATATTTCACTCAACTTCCCACCGTCGAAATGAAACACTGTCATCTTACAGCAGCAAGTCATTGCTCAACGATATTACGTTACAAATTTCATCTGTACAGTGTTATTAATCCTGTGTAGTCTTGTGAACATGGAGTATGTCCTTACAACTTCCAGGGATTAAAGCCCATGCTGACAACCGAAGCAAACTAGATTATGTACGTTATGTACTGCTGAAACACACAAAGGTCCAACCCAGGATTAAACAATTCTACTGTTCTTCCTGGACGGAAGGAATCCTTATTATTATGGTCTTGAGGAAGTAGAAATGTAGACCCTGTATTTCATGTAGGATATACAACTGTACATGTCTAAATTGCAGAGCAATCAGCAACCACCTCCTACCGCTGCAGATGTGCTAGTTATGTAGAAAAAGGTGTCAAAAAGCTGACAAACGACACCCACATCCCATATCCTGCTGGGCTGGGTGGGTGCTGGACCAAAAAGGAACAATAAAATCTGCACTCCCAGAAGAAGTGAATCCTGTAACGTTCTGAGCCTGTACGTTCTTCCACTGTAATTTGGACCTAACCTAAATAATATGGGTATTGGACAATATACAGTGCATTCGGACAGCACTACGAAATTGTGTAATCTAATCACTACGGTGCACCGTACAGTACTGAGTAGGGAGTGAGCGTCGCCACAGCCATGCTCCAATGCTGTACTCCTCAAGATGTGCTGATCTGGGAGGAAAGTAATATTGTCCCATATACTGTACCTAGAGTCTAGATCATATTTTCCCTGTCAGCAGTGCTCAAGCTGTTTTTATGTGAAGGAGCCCCAGAATCATCTGAATTTGGCTGAAAATCCAAGCCACTGCTTTTCATGTCCCCTTCTGGTCATTCACCTTTATCATGGGAGAGGATGTTCTAGCTAGCCTGCACTGCATCTGTAGCTTCTGCTATTGATTGCACTTCCTTTGATAAAATGAGTAAGCAAAGTCAAGCAGAGTTCACATACAGTATATTTTTGATACTGTATATTTAACACAATAACAACAATTTAATTAAAATGATATGTTAACCAAATAGCTTAAACTGAGGAAGGCTATTTTCACTATTTCCTGTATGACAAAGCGGCTTAAGTCAGTGGTTTCCAACTTTTTTTTTTAACCCAGGGCCCACAAAGACCCCAAAACTAAAGATTTCTTTTGCGTTTGTCCACAATACCAGGCTGGATTTGTGAAACAAAACAGTCAAACATACAGATCAAAATTACCATTAATCTTCTACATTAGTACATCAGTACAACATTCATAACATGTGTGAATCTGTCAAAGCGCCATGCAGTGTTCGCCCAGAGGTCTGCTGTTGGCTGACCCCCCAGGGGATGCGTGCCCTTTTGGGGCGCCCAGGGTGTTACGTTTTTCGAACACTGGTATTAAAATCAAAGCTTATTTGTCAAAACTGCTCACACAACAGAGTCACGGTGCATGGAAATGGTACCTCTGGCGGGATCCAGTGCCGTCTGCATAGTGTAAAAGTCAACAATGCTAACCACTGTTCTGCTGTACTTATACAAGCATCTCTGCTACTGTGTTTGTTTTCATCACTCATTATGACCCTTTGATAGGAAATTAGGCGTACTGTTTGAAAGATACAGGACACCTCAAATCACTGCCAATCAAGTACTTAAAGACATGGCAGCAGTGATTTTTTGTTTTCTCTTGACAGGGGGATAATACCTCATGCTACGAGGGTAGGATGGTCCAGGAATGCTTCCACAAACATGCCAGAGACTTGAGCTTACAGCAGTGGCCTGCCAATTTAGCAGAATTCAATCCAACAGAGCATCTATGGGACAAGACGGAACAAGCCATCGTGAACAGAGATCCACTGCCAGCCATCTTAGCACAGCCGTGGGAAGTGCTGGAGTGGGCTGTGCGTCCCTCAACGCCATGCCTGGAAAAAGTGAGGTTGTCCTGAGGACAAAAGCGGGTGCAACGTTGTTATGAAGACGATTCTGCTGCTTTTTTTTTTACGCCGACTGTAAATGCAGATGAAGTCTACTCGGTTACAAGGGTTGTTTTCTGAGAGCAAATCGATATTTCCCTTGAGGATCATGAGCCGAAATGTGTATAGACGCGTCCAGTGTGTGTATGTTTGTGTAAGTTGCATCTACATTATTTGAAGATGTCCTCTTGTGGGTGGGTGTGTGTGCGTGCAATGTGCACATACATACATACTATAAGTACATGCACGCGTGCATAGGCAACCCATTGCTGGTGGGCCCCAGCATGACTTCTAAAGGCTGGAGCAATCATATGTTCAGCTGCGATTTCCATCAACACATTCCTGGAAGCTCACACACGCTCTCTGCGGGACTGCGCACAGCACCCCCCGAGGATGTGACCCCTGCCCTGTGGACACACGGCTGCCTCGCATGCAGACACTTATCACAACACAGCGGCCTGCATGCATGGAGGACGCTTTGGTAGGCCTTCTACCACTGAGGCTATACATGGGGCAGCAACGCGACTTGCAAATTTAAAAACGGGTCTTTTTTCTTTCCTTTTCTTTTAAAAAACGTGCATTTTCCAATTTGGGGGGGGGGGGGGGGCAGGAGAAAATGGTATGGGGGCGGCTTCATCGCCCGCGGCACGAAGCGACACGGGCGATGAAGCTGCACCCATACCATTTTCGGTTACAGGACTTTTATTAGGCAATTAAGCATCAATAATAACATCAGTTGTTGTTGAAGTTGCAACAGACACACAGCATGCATAAAGCTAAAGTTCTGATTCAGAGAGTTTTCTGTTTTCAAAGATGAAATGCTGTTGGTTTAGTGGTGACACAACTGTAGTTAGTTAGTAGCAGTGGTAGTGTTTCAAGTCATTTTAAATATAAGCACTTTCATTTTGAAATATCGTGGGTTGTTTTGCATACCATCATTTTTGGTGGGGCAGTCTAGGCATTTAGAGGGGCATTGCCCCGCCCTTGCCCATGGCTAGATCTGCCCCTGGCACTACAGTACTATGCATCTATGCCCACAGTAGATGACACAGTGGCTCTGCCATGCACGACTTTAGGCCTGCAACTCCAACGACCACCATGCTAGACTGGTCAAAGGGCAGAGGTCAGGGCCAAAAGGGCAGCAAATAGACCGTGGCTGTACAAGATGGGGGTCGCGTGCAGCGCCAAAAGAAGAATAACATTTGGAGGGAAAAAAAGGCAGCATTTGTTTTCAACATTATTCTGTGTATCTTGTCAAATAACAAAGCACTAAAACCTGCACGATGCAAAAAAAAGAAGGAAAAATCGCAAAGAGAATGGAAATACTGCATGGGCTGTAATGGTTAACATTTTTTAAAGACAGCAGCGTGGGTCTGAAAGAATTCTGCAGCAAGCACATCTAATATTCTGGACCACCAGCAGACACTCCACTACATATTTACTCCCACACACTTGTGTGCACGCACACACACACACACACACACACACACACACACACACACACACACACACACACATGCACGTGTGAGTGCACACATGAATGCACACACACACACACACACACACACACACACACACACACACACACACACACACACACACACACACACACACACACACACACACACACACACACACACACACACACACACACACACATGATAAAGTGATCACCAGGGTTGCAGCAGGGGCTGTTTGATCCATGTAGCAAACCTGAACAAGCTGCCTAAATGCGAGCCTAAATCCCCGAAGGGAGCAAAGCAGCATTAAGCGCAAGTAAAGTAGTTTGAAAAAAAGA